>PVKZ01000365.1:600000-922362 GCA_004027375.1 Macroglossus sobrinus | reverse complement strand
TCTGTCTCAGCTTCCTTCTTTCCTCCCTCCCTCCCTCCCTCCCTCCCTCCCTCCCTTCTTTCCTTCCTTCCTTCCTTCCTTCCTTCCTTCCTTCCTTCCTTCCTTCCTCCCTTCCTTTCTTCTTTCCTCTTTCCTTCCTTCCTTTAGAAAGAGGTAAAATAAACATAACATAATATTTACCATCAGTGATATATAGCACATTCACAATATTGTGCAGCCATCACCACTATCTAGTTTCAGGGCATTTTCATCACCACAAAAAGAAACTTCATATCCGTTAAGCAATTAATCCCCCTTCACACATTCCTCCACACCAACCGCTAACCTACTTTTTGGTAGGTTAGCAACCCCCGTCCTGGCCTGGGTCCAGCTTTTGGGACAGACAACAGTCACATCATAGAATAGTCTCTCTCCCACAGATGGTGGTGATGATGGCACAATAATGTAAATGTGTTAATGCCACAAGATTGACTGTGGAAGAGACACTTAAAAGTGGTCAAAAAGGTACATTTCATAACATAAAATTTTTAGTTTCTATTCTATTTTCTGTGAAAATAGTTTAAGTTCTTTTCCTGCCAGAAGATTGAGGGATGGAATGAATGGACAGATAGATATTCTCTTAAAGTCTCTTCCAAACATAATTTTTCTCAATATATTTTTTAAAAAAGAACATCAGCGTTCGATCCTGTTTTACCAGTGACTTGTCTGATTCCTTTAGAGTTGTGAGTTTTCTTTAAGCTTAACACATTTTCTGTATAAAATATCTTTATGATATGTTTTGCCTCCCCACTTTGCTGTCTCCAAATTCTCTCCGGTTTGGCCTCCTGCATATCTGATGAGAACGTCTGAGCGTAGACACTGTTGCTTCCGTAAAACAACTCCAGTGACAGTTACGAGAAAACCCAATGATCACATATTAGTAAATCTTCACAGTTCCCAGCATTATCACTCTGTGAATTTAGATATGTGATGACTTCTTTTTTGTAGACTCCGGAGTAGCTGTACACCCTACATTTATGTTGATGTATTTTATAGATTTTTGTAGTTTTAAATGGACTTACCATACATTGATGAAGCCTGATTCTCATAGCAACTCTATGACATAGTATGGATAAATGTTTAAGTTCAACAATACTGATGAAATGTAAGTTCACGAGCTGCCCCTGAAATTGTTACCTGTGGGCAAATACAATCTCCTGAACGAGGTTGGCTGAATGATTGCAGTATATTGGGTAATGAGTCGGAGACAAATTAGTCTCCCCATGTGTGGACTCAGAGCAGGAAAGTCATTTGTTTTCTCAGAAAGCACTATAATGAGCATCATTTTCAGTTTGGGGAATCTTGACATTGATTCTTCTTCAGTTCCAGAGCTTGTGATTGATGGACTCTTTAATTATTGATTCCTTTTTTTTAAAGGAAGCCTCAGAACTTTTGGAGAGAAGAGCCTTTATGTTTGATAGACATTTTTAAATCTCTTACCTTTTCTCTCCTCTTTCTTTGCACTAATGACAGAGTAAGAAAATTTAAAATAACTCTTAATGACTTACTGTCTTGAGGGTGACTAATCTTTCACTCTGGGGCTAAATACCCCATGAAATCTATCATAAATAGTATGAATAGCTTTATGGAATTTTGTCTCTATTTTTTACACAATCTGTGGGAGTCAGTGTCACTTGTAACAATGAAATGTGAATCTGAATATTCTTAAGTATTTTCCAATATAACATTCCTTGGCTGCAATTCAGAATTATATCACCCTTTTATTAGCAAGGACATATGCCTCTACCCCATTTGCTCCTTCAACAGGTATTCATTGAGTGCCTTTTAAGTACCAGATACTTCATAATTAAATTCCTAACTTTAGGACCGTTGTCCATGGTTTACCAGATTTTAAATTCTATTGGATCATGTAAGATTAAGTTAATTAATTCAAGGTGCTAAAAAAGAAGACCTCCTATTAAGATGAAAATTATTCTTCCAAGATTAATACAGATATTTGAAAGCCTTCCTGTAATTCAAATAGTTGTTAAGCTCTTCAAATTTTGACAGGTTGGGCCAAAATGATTCTACAAAAAAAAACACAACCCTCTAAGCTTAATGATACATTTCAAGTTATTTTATGGTATTGGAAATAATAGGGGAAATGTTCACTAACACACAAACATAAAATCTGAGTACATTTTTTAGAATGTCCATCAAACTGTGATATGATAAGTCGCCTATGACTACTGACTGTAAGCATTAATAATTCAGGTAACTGTTTTTTATGTTTTTACTAATAGTTACATGAAATATTCTTGAGTAAAGACACGAATTTTCTGTCAGTGAACATCAACAACAAAAAATTCTATTTTATAAAGTTCTGCGCTTCATTTGGGAGTGTGCCAGAGATAGTTTTTCCTACTGGTTTTTTTCTTTTGTTAATAAAAACCTGAAACATACATGCAATTCTCTACTCTAGAGACAATAAAGGGATGAAAATTAACTCAACTTGAGTCAGCTGTTCAATAAAATTAAAAATTGGGTATAACAAATCTTATATTCGTGGGTTTTTTTATACTCACAAAAATAGTATTCTGTTTAGATGTCAATTTAATTTAAAGAAACTTAAATTGATTGATTCTCCTTTTTCTGCTTTTCCTTTTTTTGTGTGTGGGGAGAGAAAAATGTCATGTAAGAAGGAACTTTTCTTTCCATAAAAACAAAACGTGTGGATTGCCTTAAGGTTTTAGAGAAGCAATTCTTAAAATGATTCCTCTTTCCCTTAAATCCGTATTAGGTTCCAAAACAGTCAAGATTTGGGACTCATTTTTCTGTTATGATTATATTTCCATTTTCTCATTGTTTGCTTTTACTTATGGGGAAATTCATTTCCTATATCAATTTTTTTCTTCAGTCCACCTCCAAATAACCCTTTAAAAGCTACAATATCAAAATTTTGTGGATTATTTCAGTATATTCAAAGCCTTTCAGATTAAATAATTGAAAGCAATCAATTTTTTTGCAAGAAGTTGGCTTCTGACCCAAATCACATCTTTTAAAAAATTATGTCCAATATATGAAAATAAAAAATTTCTATATACTAGTGACCTTGGCTTCATCTATATTCAGATATATTCAGATTGGACAAACCTAGATATTCTCTCTGAAATTAGAAAATTATCAAATATTTTACTTTTTTTTGTAGGTGAAGTTGACTTAAATTCTCCTCAATTATTTTCAATCTTTCTACTTCCTTTGTTAAAATATTTCATATTATCACTCCCTTGAGATAAAGAATTGCAGTTGAACAAAATGTGATTTCAGACAGGGAAAATTTTATATAACTTAAGGGTGGTGCTTAGTGAAATTTTATCACTTGCTTTCTTAAGATAATTTAGATACTATAAATTTAGCTCAACTCTTCTTTGACATAATCCTCATTCTCATTTTATGACGGCCTTTTCTCTTTTACTTAATAGTTTTATAGAGTCATGCTTGAAAGTGGCTGGAAAGCAATTTCAAGAAATGTTTTACTGGCTACTTTTAATGGGTACTATTAGATATTTATTGCTCTCATATATAACATTATTATTATTATTATAAATTATTTGTTGATTACTGGTGGTTGCACTTGGATCCATATGAGACATAAGGAAGCTATAATTACTGCCCTATGTCCCATTATCTAGCAAATAAAAAAGATAGGTCTCCATGGTTTCTCTGGTTCTATCTCAGATATTTTCTCTTTTGGGGAATGGACACTGCTTAGAGTGAGATGATGCATCTTCACCTTGTTTTTTATTGGCTCTCTTCCCACACGTATTAGATTCCTTGGCAGTCAAGTTGAACTCCCTAAGAGGAAACATTAGACTGGTAAGGTATACCAATGACCTTTTCAGGCACATCATGTTGATTCATGATTCCAGGACTTGCATTAGGTTGGCATCGTTCAAAGCTGTAAGTAAGTGTCAGAAATAACCTTAGAGGTCAGAGTCATTCAAAACTCACTGGGAGAGAAATTTCCCCAGCAACGAGAACAAGGAATTTATTCCTGAATATTGGACAAATGACAAACTCTGTGCCCACGTTCACGAGTGTTGCTCATGCCTACTGTAAACTCTATTTTCTGCAGCCCAGTTTACAGGATCATCCGAGGTGCCATGGCAGGAGTTGTCTGCTCCCAAGGCCCTTCCCCTTTGTACCCAATTCCAGCTGAAAGCAGAGTTTTTAAAGCACAATTTTTTTGCTCTCTAAAGAAAAAAGGAAAGACGAATGGAGGTGAGGAAGGAGAGAAGGAAGGGAAAAAGGAGGTTAGAATTAGGCAGTCACTCAGAAGACTTTTTCTAAGAGTTCGTGCTAGGCATTTGGTGGTAGGGTGGGAAGGGGAGGAGGAGACACAGAGTTAAAATATAGAAGGAATCTTTTCCAACCAAGGTACAGATAATGAGGGAGAACAAAACGTGTGTTCCGATGACTGAAACACAAGGTCGAAATTGGTTAAGTTTCATAGGGGTATAGAAGGAGTACTGTAGAAATACAGATGGGAGGGCAGACTTTTAGGGGGTCCCCACACCTGTCAATAAGGTCCCCACAAACTGAAAATGTGCCATACCTTGCTCTCTCTTCCCTTGTACCTTCTATCAGTTGTTTCTCACACAAGGAGCAGATTTCTTAGCACTAGAAAAAGCAAGACAATAGAATGAAGAGGATACCAAACATTTAAAAATACACAAGGTGGAGAAAGATTCTATGAGCTCCAGATGTTCCCGAGCTCCTTCAAGAGGATGAAATATAAAAACTGCCTCTTTATAACACTCTCCCTCTTCAGGAGAAGGGAAAAAACACATTTTATGTTGTAATTCACTGCGCACATTGTGTGTGTGTGTGTGTGTGTGTGTGTGTGTGTGTGTGTGTGTGTCCAAAACAAGTTTTACGAACTAGTACTTATGATACAAATATTATTTGTCATCTATTCTGTAACTGATGGCTGGGACATAGAGAGTGAGGAGAGAGAACCAAGGTGACTTTCGGTCATTGGTTTAAGCAATTGGATTAACTGAGAAGGAGAAAATAGGGGAGGAAAATTTTTAGAAGTTTAGAGAGGAGAAAGTGAATGAAATTAAGTTTTCTGATTGGGCCTTGTTCTGTTTAAATTGCTTAGGATAGTGACTCTCAGACATTCTGACTATGACTTACCGTTAGAAATACATTTGACTTCAAACCCAAGTTGACCCTCTCACATTTACATATATGTGAGTAGTGGGTATGTGAGAGAGTGTGTCTATGTGTCCCTCCTCCCTGAGCATGAGCCACTCAAGCTCTGGGCTGGGGAATGGGTTCAAAGATTTCACCTAAACAGGACCCAATGAAGTGGCAAGGCCATCAGAAACAGGGAGGAAAGTTCTCAATATTTTCCTTTTCCCCAGGCTGAGCCCACTTCCAGAACCAGTAGCTAGTTGTTTTCAAAAGACCCAGGAGGCTAACGGGTCAGAGACATCTCTTCTCTTCTCTTCATTGCTCCATCAGGAACAGAACAAGAAGGAGGAAGCTCAAGGTCTTGTCTTGCCATGAGAAAAAGCTAAACTGTAAAGTCTGAAGGGACATCTCCATTTCTCGCAGAAAAAAAAATGTTTCTTACTTAAAATCTGAACACATTTAATTTTTGATTAGTTTAATATTTTAAGCTAACTATACTGAAAAATACACAGAAAAAGTTAGCAAATACTCCCATTTCCAACATAGAATTAATAACTGTTAGTATTTGTCTAATTTGCTCCTGGTTTTTTCATTAATAAATATAAAACATTACAGATGAAGCCAACATCCCCTTTAATCAACACCCCAATCCCATTCCTGTCCCTCACAGGGCCTCTCACTTCAGTTAGCACTGATAAGTTTGATCTGTATCTTTCAATCCATATTTTATAATTTTCACACATAATACTATAGCTAATATGCAGTATTCACATTTAGAAAAATTTGTTAATAATGACTCTTCAGCTGGCCATGGCTATTATCTATCAAGCTAGTGTCCTAGGGCTCCACAGGTGTGTTCCCTCTGAGCATGACAGCGGTCTTTCTCAGGGGCCGAGGCCACCCTGTGTGGATGCTGGCACAGGCAGCTCTGGCCCAGAACCGAAGGTGTTACTGAGGAAGTGAAGCGGACTCTATGAGGAACTTTGGTCCTGTGCCTGTTCCCTCTGCTTAGAGCAGTTTTGGCTAAAAACAGTGGCAGCTGTTTACCATCTGCAAAACACAGCTGTATGGGCCCCTTTTTTGAAATGAAGGGAAGGTTAGCATGGCTGGTCATTTCCCAAGAACTATCTGTGTTCACTAGGCAAAAAGTAGCACAGATATTAATTGGTAGAAGGGTTTTCCGAGTCCTTCTACCTCATTGGTGTGAGGTAGGAGGCACCTGGTGTGATATTCACTTAGGGTTCTTTCAGAACCACACGATTCCTTTGGCTGTCCCTTTAGGCATCCCTGTAATCACATTAATCAGGTTCTAAGTTGAAATTAATAGATTTCTACCTATATTAAACAAAAAAAATATGAATTCCTTAAAGAATAGTAAGATTCTTACAGAATCTCATTGAGGGCCTAAGAGGTGGGTGTTAGAGGTCATGTATCTGGAACAAAACCCAAATGACACCCTGCTTCAGTATAAACACCACGGCCATGGCTGCTGACCACAGACCCCACGGCTCTCACCAGTGATGCTGGGCTGTAGATGCCTGAAGCTTCACATCATTTCTCCAGAACACATGTTTGCACCAGTGCTGTCTCAGTGGATGAGGGGCAGCTACTTCCCTCACCAGAGTTGAAGTCTTACTTACATGAGTGTGTCTGATCGGTGAAGCTTGGGGTCACAAGGGAGACAAGGAAAGTTGACCATCTGACTCCTCTACTCTGGGGCGTCAGGACTTATAGGAAATAGTGCTATCATCGGAAGTGCTGAGTAGTATTAAAACCATAATACAATAGAACTACTACATATCTACCAGAATGAATGAAATGGAATAGACTGACAACATCAAGCAGTGGAACTCTTATCCATTGCTGGTGAGAGTGTAAGCTGGTACAACCACTTTGGAAAATTGTTTCACAGCATCTATTACAGCTGAAAATACATACATCATATGACACAGCGATTCTACTCTGAAGGTGTATACCTAAAAGAAATGTATACATTTGTTCACCAAATCACATATACTAGAATATTCTTGACAGCACTATTTGTAGTTCTCAAACTGGAAACCACCTAGATGCATATCACAGTAGAATTGAGATTATTAGCACTGAGTATTCACACATTGAAAACTATATAATCATCAGAATGAACATACTACTGCAACATGGAATAGAATGAATGAATCTAAGAAACGACATGGAGTGAAAGAAGCTCATAAGTAGTACATTCTGTATAAAAACATTTGTATAAAGTTCTAAAACCAGCAAAACTAATCTATGGTATTAGAAATAAAGATAATGTTTTCCCTTGGGTAGTGGTTGAAAGGGCAAGAAGGTAACATCCAAATTACTGTTTGCAATTCTGTTTCTTGATCTAGATATGGTTACTTGGGTATGTTCTGTTTGTGTTTTAGGTACTTTCCTATAGACATATTATACTTTAACTGAAAGTAATATACTACAGCACCACACAACAATATAATGCAATATAGATGCTTGGATAGCTAACAATAGAGCATATGTTCCCTATGGCAAGTGTTTTGTTTGAAGGAAAGAGTATGTAGCAGGTAAGATATCCCAGAGGGAGCAGGGAAGTTGGCTTACTGGGAGGTAAAAGGGGCAGGACGACCTGGGTGAGGTCACCATGGCTTGGGGTCTGGTTCTCAGTCTTGAACAACTAATCGCCTGAGGGCATGGCACCCTCCCTGCTTTTAAGGGGCAGATTTCCATTAATGAAAGTTACAATAGTGTACAAAATCCTGGCCATGCATTCATTTATTTCAAAGTAAATACTATATAACTGAAGGGGATCTGATAACATGTTCTATCTCCACAGAGAGACAACTCAAACTGTAATCAGAAGTGTTTGTAGAGCAACCGTCTGAATTGTTGGGACAGGTTGGCTTCTTCCCAGATAGAGCTGCTTTCTGTGACTCTCATCTTGCTTTGGTAGCTACTCTTATTTATAATAGAAATATTTTTATAAAATAAGTGTGCACGTTGTGTGTGTGTATGTGTGTGTGTGTGTGTGTGTGTAGGTAATATAAACAGAAAAAAAACAGTCTCCTCACTATGCCAGTGGCTCAATTCTCTTTCAGAGAAGCAACCTTATTTTCAATTTTTGTGTGTTCTTCCAGAGAAATGCTATACATATGTGTTTACAGATTTTTTTCTTTATGCAAATAATAGTGCACCATATGCCACATGCTTTTACCACATAACACTATATTTTGGAGGCTGTAAATATAGAACTGCATCATTCTTTTCATCAATTGTATCAGTCAGGCTCAGGTAGGTTAGGCTACAGTAACCAGTGGCCCCAAAGTATGAGGGCAGCTGAAAGCCAAACAAAAACATCACAAGAAAAGAATATTACAGATCAATAGTACTCATGAATATAGGCAAGAAAATCCTTAGTAAAGCACTATCAAATCAAATCCATCATCACAGAAAAAAGGATTATATACCCCGAACAAGTGTACTCCCAGTATATCCCATGTCACAGGAATGAAAGGTTGAATTAACATCCAGACATCAATTAATTTACTACACCATATTAATAAAGTAAAATAAAGTAAAAAATCTACATGATCATCTCCATAGATGCAGGAAAATCCAGCACCAATTCATGATAAAAACCCTCAACAAAGCAGATTGAAGGGCACTTCTCAATCTAATTAAGGGCATCTATGAACAACCTACAGTTAACATCAGACTTAATAGTGTAGGACCAAATGCTTTCTTCCTAAAATCATGAACAAGCCCAGACTATCTACTCTCATTACTTTTATTCAGTACTGTACTGAATGTCCTGGCCTGTACCAAAACAAAAACAAAAACAAAAACAAAAGCAAATCAATAAATAAGTAAAGATATTCATATGGGAATGCAAGAAGTAAACTCTTTTTATTTACAGATGACATAATCCTTTATGTAGAAAACCCCTAAGGAATCCACAAAGAAAAATCTAGAACTTATTTATTAGTAATGTCATAGGACACAAGAATAATATACAAAGTTGATTATATTTCTATATTCTAGCAATAAACTCTCCAAAGATAAAATTAAGACAATTCAATTTATAATAAAATAAAATAAAAGAAAGAATACTTAGGAATAAATTTATCAAAAGTAGTGCCAGATAAATACACTGAAAACAATAAAATATTGCTGAGTGAAATGAAATACAACATAAATAATTAGATATCATATGTTTGGAGATTGGAAGACAATATTACAAAGATGTCAGTTTCTCCAAAATTGTTTTACTTTAACACAATTCTTACCAAAATCTCAGCACACTATTTTTTGTAGAATTTGATAAGCTGATCATCAAATATATATGGAAATACAGATAACCTTGCAGAGCCAAAATAGTTTTGAAAGGAAAGAACAAAGTTGGAAGATTTATATTGTTTAATTTCAAAACTTACTATTAAAGGAAAGTGTGGCATAAGGTGTTATTATGCCAATTAGGGTATTGCACAAGATAGACATGCAGGAATGATGTAGGATTGAGTGTGCAAAAAATAGACCTATCTTTATATTAAATTGATTCTATAGGTTCTAAAACAATTTAATGGGGTAAAGAATAGTCTTTTTCGAAAATGGTGCTGGAATAACAAGCTCTCCATATGTGAAAACAAACTTCAAGTCTTACCTCATACCACATACAAAAATTAACTCAAAATTAGCCATAGTCTTAAATTTAAGATGGCTTGGCAAACCTTTATTTACCTAACATTTGTTTTTCCATCTCCATGTGAATTTCCTTCCATCCCTTTGAAGTTTCAGATCACTACCCACCCCTCTCCTTAGTTTAAGATGCCTTGACTGCCCAATTTGTCCTAGGATCCATATTCTTATGGAATATGTCCATATGGAATTAAATTTGCTTATTTTCTCTTGTTATTCTGTCTCATGTCAATATTCTCCCTCTCATACAGTGGGAAGGTGTGTTCCAAAATTTGAGTGTGCGGATTGTACAACTTTGTAAGTTTACTAAAAATCATTGAACTTGTAATGTATACTTGTAATGTATACTTACAGTGGTATGTAAATTATTCAATATACTATCAAAAATTCACTATCAGAGTCAAATATATCCTAAATGTGGATTAGGCATCTAGATTTCTGGTGTTCAGTGGGCTCTTTTACTCTGCTTCTACACAGCATGGTGAGCAGAATATGAAGAGAAATCTCTCCATAACTTTGAGGTCCATGTTTGATCCAAATATCTAGAACCAACTATTAGAACCAGAGGCCCTTGCTACCATAGCAGATCTACTATTGTGATTTATACTTTCTAGTTAAATAGAAATAAAGGATAAGAAAGGAAGCTAACTCAATGAAGAATTGGACTAGAGTTCAAGCTATTGATCATGGAACAGAACAGAGATAACATGATGAAAGATTGCAAACAATTTCACCTCTTACATTATAAAGAAGCACTTGTTAATAACTTTTATAATTGCACTTTAAAAACATTGTATTAAATCTTTTTTTGATAACTGACTTTTGTTCAGTTACTAACATTTGGCACTAATCCCCTTAACTGGTCTGTGGATGTTGAATGTATAAAAACATAAAGTTAATAAAATTCTTTCTAGTCTAACTATAATAGAAGCTTGAAGCTTAGTTGATCTTTGTCACCAAGTTTTTTTTCCAAATGTTATTTCTTTCTTTAGAAACTTTCTCCTACCACACATCTCTGCTTATTATGAATTTCCACCCAGCCTTATAGACATAGCTCAACTGCAACTCATAGCTCATTTCTTCTTGAGTTGTATTTATTTGCGTAAACATATTATCAGGTATACTTGAGTGTAATGAACTAGCTTATTCATGGGGTAGTCTGGAAGGCACCCTGCACGTGGTAACCTTCTCTAAATGTTTGTTGAATTGAATGGAATGTACCACCCCCTGGTGGCTGAATAGAAAATCTACTTTCGACTTTGCCAAAGGATGTCCCCCAATTCCTCAAACTCCTGTCGATTTTGGAGGGCTCAATTTGTGGAATTCAATTCAAAATAATCTGAGGGTGATGTTCTAAAATTGGAATTTGGCAATGTTTGCACAACTCTCCAAATTAAGAATAGCCTGAGCCCTCTGTTGGTGGAAATTACCTTTTCCTTCTCTTTTTCCCATCTCTCGTCCATTCCTCTGCCTCCTCTCACTTTCTCTTTCTCTGTTATGACTCTTTTTTGCTCTCATATCTACCAATTTTAATTTTTCCTCTCACCCCAGTTCTTGTTCCCAGCCTTTCACTACTCAGTTTTCTGAAATTACAGTGTTTTTAAATTTTCTGCTTGTTTTTACTCAGTTATTGCCACTGTGATCACACAGGAAGCATTCTTTTCTTTTCTGTTATGTTTAAATGGTCAGAGTGAACCAAACTCTAAATTTAGCCACTGACATTCAGTTCCAGGGATGAAAAAGCCCTCTTCAAAGATAGTCTCGCATTTTTATTAACCTTTTTCCAAGGTTATTTCCCATCTATTTTTAAAAATAATACTGGAAGGAGTCTTATTAAGGTGACAATATAGGTATCAGAATGATCTTCACTCAACCCAAAAGCAAACTGAAGCAAAGTGAGAAAGAACATGTGTCTAAGGTCACAGACACTCAGTCTAATCTTCAGTCCCACTCCGTACCTACCGGTGTGCCATTTCATATACAAAGTCGATGTTTAAAGTATTGTCATCAAACTTCTTTGCCATAATAGTTTAACAGCTATGGTTTTCTTTTAAGAGTCTGTAATCACTCAATTTCTTAAATGTAGTGACACAATGAATATAATTGCACAAAATTCACCTGGTATGGTGGAACATTAGAGCCAACAGAATTAGAGGTGATCTACTTTAAATTCTTTATTTAACCAATGATAAAATGCAGGCTTAGAGGTGAAATGACTTATGCAATATCACACAATTTGTTTGAAACATAGTCAAGATTAAAACCCAGGTCTCATGAATTCTAGGTTTGTGCACTTTCTAGGGCTCCATGCAGTCCACACACAGTACGGAGGCAGTAAGGCAGGGCAGTAAGAGCCAGAACCTTGGACCCACACACATCTAAGATGGAACCTCAGCTCTGCCACTTGCTAAGTCACAGTAAGCAAATTATTTAAGCATTAGTTTCCTTATCTGTAAAACAGTGATATAATCTAGTACCGAATTTAAAAGATTGTTGTGAAGATTAAAAATGTTCAATATGTAGCATAGGAAAAACATGTAGTTCTATAAAAAATAATTATATTTTGAGACCAGTATAGCATAGTAGCTCACAAAGTGATTTGGAGAATCAAACAGCTGGTGGTTCTACTTGTAGGACCTTTGGAAAGCTATTTGACGTCTGAGTGTGAGTATCTACCCTCTAGATACTCTGAGGGTATCTAGAGGCCTAAGTGAACAGAATGCGTGAAAAATTCATGTGTGCTTGACACACAAATCAGAACTTGATAAATGGATATTATTAGCATCCTTTCCAGCTTCCGATGCAAGTACAGACCTCTTAAAAGGCAAACCACTGAATTAAAAAATTTAGCTAGGAAATATTTTTATAGAAAATATTATTTTCTTTCCAAGGTAATGAAGTTTTCAAGGAAAGCAGGAGTAATGACTTTTCATTGTTCAAAGAGTATAATAGCTACTAAGCATGTGACATTTGGTTGTCTTGTCTCTGTAGTAATTCATTTAATTTCACTCCCTTGATAATCCAATGAGAGGCATCGGAATCCTCAGATGAAGACAGATTAAGTAACTGATCTGGGTCATCTTGCTAGTAAGCAGTTTCATTCTGGCCCACTCCAAACTCTTGTCTGTACCACTGAGCTACTTTAATTCTGCTTCCCAAACTGGATGTTGGGAGAATGAAAACCTGAAATTATCCAAAAACGCACTAGATTTTGACAACCTATTCTAATCACCCAAACCGTATATAATATTTTTGTATGGATTTTATAGTGCCAGGATAAACCCTCTTAATATTAACCTATTCCATGCAATCTCTTGGGTGCTCCAAATGAAGCTTCTATCACAGTTAGATTTCAAATTCTGTATTAGCCTGGTCAGACTGCCACAACAAAATACTACATATTGGGTGCCTGAAACAATAGAATGTATTTTCTCACAGTTCTGGAGGCTGGAAGTCCAAGATCAAGGTGTTGGCAGGTTTGGTTCCTCCTTAGCTTGCAGGTGGCTGCCTTCTGTCTGTGTCCTCACCTGGCCCTTCCTCTATGCACACGCATCCCTAGTATCTCTTCCTCTTCACATTTGTTTGTTTTTGTGGCAAAATATGACATCTACCCTTAACAAATATTTAAGTGCAAGACATAGTATTGTAAACTATAGGTGCAATGTTGTACACAAATCTCTAGAACTCATCTTGCATAACTGAAATTTATACTCATTGAACAACTTCTTATTTCCTCCTCCCTGCAGCCCTCAGAAACTGCCATTGTACTCTGCTTCTGTGAGTTTGATTATTTTAGATATCTCATATAAGTGGAATCGTGCAGTATTTGTCCTTTGGTGACTGCCTTAATCCATTTAGCATAACATCCTCCAGGTTCTTTCATATTTTTGCATAAGGCAGAATTTTATTCTTTTTTAAGGCTGAATAATATATCATTCTTTGTATATACTACATTTTCTCTTTCCATTTACATGTGAATACACATTTAGGTTGTTTCCATATCTTGGCTACAATGAATAATAATTCGATGACAGTGGGAGTGCAGATATCTCTTTGAGATCCTGATTTCAATTCTTTTGGCTATATACCCAGAAGTTGGGCTCCTAGATCATATAGTAGTTTTGTTTTTAATTTTTGAGGAATCGTATTACTATTTTCCATAATGGTTGCATGAATTTGAATTTCCACCAACAGTCCACAAAGATTCCCTTTTCTTCACATTCTTACCAGAACTTGTTCTCTGTAACAGCCATCCTAACAGGTGTGAGGTGATACCTCATTGTGGTTTTGATTTGCATTTCCCTGATGCATAGTGACATTAAGCACCTTTTCGTATGTCTGTTGGCCATTTGTATATCTTCTTTGGCATCTATTTCAAGTCTTTTGCTCATTTGGTAATCAGGTTATTTGTATTTTTGATATTGAATTTTATTAGTTCCGTATATGTTTTGGGTATTAACCTCTTATTAGATATATGGTTTATAAATATTTTATCCCTTTCTGTAGGTTGCCTTTTTATTCTGTTGATTGTTTTCTTTGTCATGGAGAAGTTTTATTAATTTGATGAAGTTCCACTTGATTATTTTTGCTTCTACTGCCTGTGCTTTTGGTATCATATTAAAAAAATCATTGACAAGACTAATATCAAGAAGCTCTCCCCATTTTCTTTGAGGAGTTTTACAGGTTCAGATCTTATATGTAAGTCTTTAATCAATTTTGAGTTGCTTTTTATGTATGGTATAATATGAGATCAATTTTATTCTTTTGCCTGTGGGTACCCAGTTTTTCCAACTCCATTTGTTGATGAAACTATCCTTTCCCCATTGCATATTCTTGATACCTTTGTCAAAGATCAGTTCACCACATATGGGTGAGTTTATATCTGGGCTTTCTATTTTGTTCCATTCATTCATATGTCTATTTTTATATCAGTACCATATGGTTTTAATTTCTGTAGCTTTATAATATATTTTGAAATCAGGAAGTGTAATACTTTCAGCTTTGTTCTTCTTTCTCAATATTACTTTGGCTATTCAGGATCTTTTGGTGTTCTATATAAATTTTAGGATTTTTTTTTCAATTTTAAAAAAATACCATTGGGATTTTGTTGGGGTTAATATTGAATCTGAAAGTCACTTTGAAAAGTATGGATGTTTTAACAATACTAATTCTTCCAAGCCAGGAGCATGGGATTTTTTTCCATTTAGGTGTTTTAAAACATTTCTTTCATCAGTGTTTTGTAGTTTTCCATGTACTAATCTTTCATCTCCTTGGTTAAATTTATTTCTAAGTATTTTAAATGGGATTGTTTTCTTATTTTTCTCTTAGATAGTTCATCATTAGTACATAAAAATGCGAGCGATTTTTGTATGTTGATTTTCTATCCTGCCACTTTATTGAATTCATTCATTAGTTCTAATAGTGTGTGTGTGTGTGTGTGTGTGTGTGTGTGTGAGAGAGAGTGTGTAATCTGTAGGGTTTCCTACATATAAGATTATGTTATTTGTAAACAAAGATAATTTTACTTCTTATTTTCTGGTATTTCTTTTCCTTGCCTCATTGTTCTGACTAGCGCTTCCAGAACCATGTTGAACAGAAGCATTGAGAGTAGAGATCTTTGCCTTCTTTCTTATGTTAGAGGAAAGGTTTCAGTTTTTCATCATTGAGTATGATGTTAGCTGTGGACTTTTAATATAGGGTCCTTATTATGGTGAGGTAAATTCTTTCTATAATTAATTTATTGAGAGTTTTTAATCATGAAAGATGTTTCTGTGGGAGAATGAAGACTGGGATTTCCTATGCCACTACCTTACTAATGTCACTCTACTTCATCTTCTAATAAGGACACCAATCCTATTGGATTAGGGCCTCCCCCTAATGGTCTTATTTAAATTTAATTATCTCTTTAGAGGCCCTATCTCCAAATACAATCAAATTGGGAGTTAGAACTTCACTATATGAATTTGAGGGGCATAATTCAGTCCATAAAAATATCTATTTAGTTTTTTATCCTCAAAGTAGTAGAGTGTTCTTTATAAGTACTTTCAGAAACACATTGATTGACAAGTGCAATAATGAATCTTGTGTCCAAGCCTCTGGAATTATAGAATGTGAGAGTTAGAAGGCACTTAGAGGTCATAGTTCAGTGCCTTCAATCTTCAGTTGATGAAACTTGTAACTAGAATGAGTAGGGACTTGGATAAGGGTCACACAGCTGGCACCCATTCTGGAACTGAGAACTTCTCATGTAGTGTAAGGCTCATATCATTGCAATGCACCTGGCTATTTAAAATCTGATTTTATATATAATATAATATTATCTCCACTATTCACCACTTGAATTTCACCAATGCATTCATTTGCACATAGGCAGATGGCAACTCAGCTCATGCCAAGCACTTTACTTGGAAATGCATTGTCTCATTTAGTCTTCACTGAAGCCCTATGAGGGAGACCCTAAGATTTCTGTATTTTATAAATAAGGACATCTAAGAGGTTAAGTTGCTTGCTCAAGTTTCTCCAGCAAGGAAGAGGTACAGCTTGAGGTGGACATGGATTTGAAGGTTTATGTATTGATTAATTGAATAGCTCCTGTTTTTGCTCATTACGAAAGCTGATTCATCAGCTTATTTCTCCATTCCTATAATGACTTATCACTGCAGGTTCAACAAGAGGTGGCAAATGAGGACAACTATAGAGCTTCACAGGGCATTGGCAAAAGGTTTTTGTTCTGCTTGATCTTTGCTGGGGAAAGCAAAGAGTCCCTGCACAGCAGGGCCAGGGCACTTTAGACAGGGCTAGAGAATATTTTATAACAAAAACTCTTTATAGTGATTGTAAAAATAACCTGTCCATGATTTTTAAAAAACATATAGACAATATAGAAACGTATAAAGAAAGAAGAAATTCTCTCCTATTCCTGATCTGTTCACAAGTGTATTTTCCAGAGGTAATTATTGCTACTTTTGTGTATGTATTAAGAAATATATTTTAAGCACATGTAAAATATATGTAAATTAGTGTAGAATAATGCTGTACTTATTGTTCTGCAATGTACTATTTTGTTTATTTTGTTCTTTGGATTCCATATGTAAGTGAGGTGATATGGTATTTGTCTTTCTCTGTCTGACTTATTTCACTTAGCATAATACCTTCCAGGTCCATCCATGTTGTTGCATGTTCTGCAACGTACTTTTTAATCTCTTGAGTATGTCTCTGATATGTATATAGAGTTCCACTTCATTCTTCTTAATGATGGCAAAATATTTCATTGTAGATTCAAATATACCATGATTTATTTAATTATTTCTATATTAGACTGAATAATATCCCCCCAAATGTTCATATATTAATCCTTGTAAATGCTACCTTATTTGAAAAAAAAAATGTCTTTACAGATGTGATTAAGTTAAGGATCTGGAGATGGGGAGCTTATCCTGGATTGTCTGAGTGGATCCTGAGTGAATCACAAATGTGCTTATTAGAGAAAAGCAGGTAGAGATTTAACACCTTCACAGGAGATGGTGATATGAAGACAGAGGCAGTGATTGGAATGTCGTGGGCACAAGCCAAAGAGTATCAGCAGCCATCAAAAGCTGGAAGATACACGGGATAGATTCTTTTCTAGAGCCTCTGGAGGCAGTGAGGCCCAGGTGACTCTTTGATTTTGGACAGGTAATATTGATTTTGGACTTCTGACTTATAGAACTATGAAAGAAGAAACTCATGTTATTTGAAGTCAATAAGTTCATGGTAATTTGTAGCCACAAGAAATTAATATAGTTCTCTACTGATGAACATTTAGGGTGTTTCTACCATTGTAAACAAGAGCTATAGCCTTGTTTAACATGTAAACATCGCCTATATGTGTAGCTTTACCCACTGTACAATTACATTGGTAAGATAAATTCTAAGAAATGGAATATCAGAGGCAAAGGATATAGACATATAAAACAAAGATTTCATCAGGCCTTAACAAAATATCTTATGGTTCCCAAATGGACTATATATTAAAATGTGTGTCTTTGAATTTATAGCTTTAAAAATATATATTAAAAAAAAAAGACTGAAACCAAATATCCTAAATACTCAAGTCAAGAATCAACTGAAAGAGAAGAGTAAACATGAAAAAAATAACACAAAAGAAAGTAATAAATAAAAAGACAAAAATTAGTAAAATATTGAATAACAACAAAACCAAGAAAAGGATATTTTCATATAATCAATGTTTTGCCAATATAATTCATTAGACAGCCCTCTGGAAAGACTGAAGAGGAGGAAATATGAAAATGAGCAAATTAAAAAGTCAAAAACAAGAAATTATATATAATAGAGATTTAAATGCAATGAGAGAATATAAAAATATTTTATAATAAAAACATAAAAAGCAAAAATTGACCTGAGACAAACTAGGAAACTTGAACAGATTTATTAGTGTGAAAAAGGATTTCAAAGATCTCCTCTTATACACATTAAAAATCACAAGCCCAGATAGTTTTAGAAATGTATGCTTTCAGTCTCTCAAGGAATGTGTAATCCTTACTTAATACAAATTGTTTTAGAGAATAGAAAAAGAAAAAAACCTGCTTTACTCATATTCTGAGTGTAATATAACCTAGATTCAAATTCTGTATGAGGACAGTAGAAGAGAAGACATTTCTAGGTCTGGGTAAAAATAATTGTGGTAGTTATAAGTGATATTCACCAAATATTTCCAGTTCTACCCCAGAATTCTGGACAATAGTGAGATTGCATTCATTAGCCATCTTGCAGGTAAGTGGGGTCTCTTAAGTTCTGACCAATGATTTATGAGCTTCCAGGCTCTTGCATTTAATGGCTGGTCTGATGTCAAGTGTCTCTATACCTTTGTCACGGCAACCAGCAATGCATGAGATGACACTTGCTCTATCTGGGTGTCTGAATGACTACAATGAGCAGTCAGATGCCTGTTGATCAGTAATACACAGGTAGCATGTGCAAGAACTAAACCTTTGCTATTTTAAGCTACTGTGATTTGGAGGTTGTTTGTTATTGCAGCATGCTCTAGTCCATCCTGGCCAATACAATAAATAGTCAATGACACTCACTGTTCATTCCAACTTTCTTCCAGTGTGCCCACCCACACTGCAAAACTAGGAAAACTAAATACAACCCTTTTCAGTCTTCTTTGGAGCTAGAGTCCTTGATGTGATTAAGTTCCACCAATTAGTTGCACTTGAAGTTCAAAATATGGAGCAGGCCATTTTCCTAGTGCCCTTGTTGTTCCTTTACTTAGCATGGTCACAGAGACTTTACGAGGGCAGCGTGGTGGCGTCCAGTCACTAGCTTTGAAGTTTGGAGGCTATTTTAGAAGCATCAGGATCTGGCGTTGGCATTCTAGTTTCCAGTCACTAGCTTTGTGGTGTCAAGAGGCTATTGTGATGGGGGTGGCAGCTTCCTGCTCTGTGGATCACAACCCTAGGGGAGGTCTGGCAGCCAGCTCCTACAGTGGCAGCTCTTAGTTCCTCCTCTTCCAACTGTGCTACTAGTAACAGCACCCCTGGTCTATTCCGAGAGTCATTCCTGGAAGCCCAGCCTAGGGCTTGCTTCCTTGTCCCTTTTAATGATTTTATAAGCACCCAACTCTCTATATTTAAACCATTCTGCACATATGATTTCTTACATGCAGTTAACCTGTCTAATTTAAGGCCTACCTGAATTTATAAATACAGATGCAAAAACTTTAAATTAAGTATTAGTTAGTTAAATCTAATAGCATATATATATATATGTATATATATATATATATATATATACATACATACACACACATATATATATATATCTGTATATTATACACACACACATACATACATATATACATAATGTATACAAACCACTAATACAAGGATGCTTTAACATTAGAAAATCTTTATAGGCAACTGACTCTCTTGATAGACTAAGGGAGAAAAATAACAAAATTATTATAATACAGGAAAAGTATATAATGATATTAAACAGTTTAAGATAAAAACTCTCAGAAAACTAGGAATAGATGATAATTTAATTTTTTAATAAAAGTTATATTAGTTAGGGTACAGTGAACTGCTTTAACAAAAGGTTCTAAACCTGTGGCTTATAAAAAAGTTTATTTCTTTCTCACTTGACCATCTCGTTGTGAGCAGCCCTGATCAGGAGAATGGATGGCTCTGCTCCATGTCATCATTCAGGAATCCAAGTTTCCTCTAAGTTATAGTTCTACCATCTCATAGGGGTGTCATTGTCTTTAGTGAAAGCTAGGTGGCTACCACGATCAAGTTTCAGCTGTTAAGAGAAAAGACATGAAGGAGACATGCCCAGTGTCTTAAGTTCCAGACACAGAATGGCTCATATCATTTCACATTACATTTCAATAATGATATTTAGACACATGGCATCATCAAATTACAATCGAGTCTAGGAAGTGTGCCAAGCTCTAGTTCCATTGTCATGTGTACACAACCATTATTCCACATCTACTTGGCTATATCTGTCTACCTTAGTCACTTGCAAGGGTGCTCCTGGTGACAGTTCATGCCTTTCCTGGGGACTTAAAGACCTAGAGGTGAAGAGAGAAGACCCGAGGGAGTCATGGTGAGCCATCATTTTGCATTTCTGGAGTGCATACTTGGCGGCAGTGCTGTTCTCTCAGTCTAGGGGTCCCCATGTGTGCACTGGCCAGACTGGATCTGCAGAGGCTTTTGAGAGGGCTGAGTGATGAATCCAAACATGAAGGAGGGAAAGGCTTTCTGGGGCTGACCTTCACCACTGGGAGAGAGACACAGCAAGATACCCGCAGTAATAGTGCTCCCTTTTCAACCCCATTAGGCTTGTTTATGACTTGATCATTTCATAGAGCCTCTTAGAGACATGCTGCAAAGTTTGAGCAGTTGCTTTTGTGAAGCTGGGGCAGTCTAGGAATACATTCCTTGTTTGCTTCCCCCACCCCGTTTCCTGCCTCTCACTTCTTTGACTTTTGCTTTCCTGGATTTGCTCCTTAGAAGGTCCAATAGAGTGTTAACATGTAAACTTTTACTTTAGTTGCCATTTTCTAGGGCAACTCGGCTGAGACATCATGAAAAGAAGAGAAGGATGGACTATGGTGAACAACTAGGAGTCTTTATATCCAAGGCCAACAGGAAGCATCTTACTCAAAGGAAGGATTTTAGATGCATTCCCTATAAGATAAAAAATAAGGCAAAGGTGCCTGCTCTCACTGTCTACCATAATACTGCTGTCTCTAGAGAATGCAAAAAGACATAAGAAGGAACTAAATGGTAAAGGATAATAAGGGGAGAGATAACATTGTTATTATTTGTAAAGAACATGCTCAACTGTATAGAAAACCCAATAGAATCAATAACAAACTGTTCAAACTTATAAGTTTAGTGAGATCTCTCAAAAAAAGATCCTTACAAAACCTAATAGCATTCTTCCCTTACACAAGCAATAAACAACTACAAGATATAGAAGAAAACACGATACCTTGCACAAGTGCAAAAATTACAAGTATCTGGAAAGTAAGGAATTAAAGAGATACAAAACGTCTTTGGGGAAAATTTGAACACTTAAAAAATGAAATAGAAAATACTCTGAATAAATGGAGAAGTAGTCCATAATATTGGACTAGATGAGTTAATATTGTAATGATGCTAATTTCCTTTAATTTGACTATATATTCAATGTAACCCAAGAAATACTACAGTCATATATATTTTTTAGAGACTCTACTATCCTCCTCTAAAATGTCTAAGGAAGGACACATGTCCATAAAAAGCTAAGTTCACTTTAAAAAAAGACAAGCCAAGAAGAAAGACTCATCCTCCTAGATATTAACACATACCATAGAAGTGGAGTAATTCCAACAGATAAATGCACAAAGGGTGTTCATAGAGAATATCTAAATGGCTGACATTGCTCAACTTCATTACATAACTGAGAAATGCAAAAAAAAAAAAAGAGATACCTTTTTATAGCCACTAAGTTGGCAACCTTAGAGAATCAGACAGTCTCAAGTGTGGGTCTCTGGAGAGCAGAATGTCAGTACTTAGGGATGTTGCATATACTACACAAGTCATCTGGCCCGCTCCTGGGAAAATACTACAGAGAAGCTTGCTTACAGACCAAGAATGGACAGGTGTACAGGTGTTTATCTCAGCATCATTTGGCAATGGGGCAGTTGGAGGCAACCAGGCTGTTATCAATAGGGTAATGGAATGAGTACTATGGAATACTTTTCAGCAGTTAGGTGCTATGAACTAAATATACATGTGCAGCCTGCGGAGATTGTAAAATCAGAGTGTTGACTGGGAGAAACAGATTAAGATTTATGGCATGATATGACTTCTGTATATTTTTACAAGAATAGCAACATATGCAAGAGTATTTATTAAGTCCATTAACACAGGTGCTGATGAGGAGATGTATACGAGTGGGAATTGAATGAGAGAAATTGCAATAAAACAGACTGGTGATGATAGATGCTGTGAACTGAGGAGTGTAGTTAACGCGATTTGTTTGCACCTGTTTTCTAAAACCAATTTAAAAAATTTTAGCTATCATTCCTTTGTCTACGAAATGCCCGGTATTGTGCTAAGGGATCAACACACACTTTCAATTAATTGTTCATGTGTCTATTGCTCTGCAAGGTTATGAGGGCATCAAGAGCAGCACCCATGTTTTCTTCTCTGTTGTTTTTTGGTATGTGGCACAGAGCAGGTGATACAGTTTTGTTGAATGAAAACTCAGAACATCTTGAAAACCAACTTACATATTCCTCAAAAGCTTAGAAACTGAGCATAGAAAAACCCAAGAACACAATGCCTAGAACCAAGATTTTTTAATCCTCCTACTGCATATTTTTAAGGCTCAAGATTGAAAAGCAAGTGCTGGTTTTTCATCCTTGTTTCCTGTCTCCCTTGGTTGGCTCCTTGCCTTCTCTTCTTGGTCCTCAATGCTCTCCAGTTGTCCTCTCTGTCTGAGAGAGCAGTTAATCTATCAGGGCAATAATCCAGCACAAGCAGGCCAGTAAAATGTGCGGCTCTCTGCGTGAGTCCCTCGGTGAGTCCCTCTGCCCTCGGGATAGTCTCTACCTGACAGTCAGGTCCTTCCACGGCTGCTTAGCCATCCAGCCTCAGCTCTTGCCACTGTAGGTGGTCTGATCTGTTTCTTTAATGAGGGGTACAACCAGAGTCACACCTTTTAGTTTCTTAAATTCGATAAGTGATTTTAAATAAAATAGTTAAAAATAAAACTAAGCAAGGAAGCAATTTGAAATGTTTTGTGTTTTTTTTTGTGCTTGTCTCCTGAGGTGGCGATTTGTTGCAGACATAAGGTCCACAGTCCTTGGGTCGGCCCCGCCCTGCTCTTATGTAAGTAAACAACTTCTTTTATCTTACTTTCCATTCAGCTCTTTTGAAGATGCCAAGGTGAACAGAACTCTCAGCATTAACCCCTGTGCTAGGGGTTGCCACTCTGTCCCTCCAGATGCACCGTTTTCTCCTCTCCACCCCTCTCCTGGCTCTGGGAGGCCGACTGTCATAGATAGAACTAACACTTCCTGCCTTCTGCTTCTGACTGGGTTCGGCCAGTGAAGAGACAGGCAGGAGGCTTAGCCTGTTTCAGGGAACAATCTGTTCCATCTTAGGACCCGGAATTCTACAAACCATTGCTATATTCAGTTCTCTCCTTGAAGGTCACCTCGTTTCTTTGTGGCAGTTTTATCTCTGGGGTCTCATTGTCCTTTCCTGCAACTCAGCATTGGTTGAAGGCCAACCTGGTTCCTCTGAATGTTCTCGGGGAACAGGATAGGATGGTTCAGGGCAAAGTCTGAGAAATGGCTCCACTTTCTGCAAATATCAGCTTGGCTAACCAGGTGCCTTAGGACATGGCGGCCTGGGTGGAATCCCATTGGCCCTCGCTGCACGGGGCTGCTTGCCTTTCATTTGTATATACATAGAAAGACCACCCAAAGAACTCTTCCCTGAACGAAAACACATAAGCTTATTTCTTTATTTTTTTTTCACAACTCTCTAAGGACAGGAATTAAGTTGAGAAAACCGATGGTGATATTTCCTACGCGTAGCAATGTGCATGAATTATTTTCATACGATGTCACTTTATTTTGTCTGGTAGAGAATATAACTCCCTGTAATTCCAATTCTTATTTGAACCAGTTTTAACATCTTATTGGCTTCCTGTTAATTAATGAGTTGAATAAAACCTTTGACTTGTGTTCAATTCACATTTTCACCTGAGTCATGGTTTTACCTTTTGAAATTATAATTTAGCATAATGAAGAGCAATAATAGATGCAAAATGCTTACTCTGCCAGAGACCCTCCAGTAAGAATTATGATGATTATTTCATCAGTGGACTGAAATAGTAGACAGAATGCACAAATAGACTAGCAAGGGCAGAGGGGTTGATACAGAGCCCAGCCTGACAGACGAGGCCAGGAAGGGGTAAAGAAGTGGAAATTCTCTTGGGACACATCCTGCCTAAGTAGGTACTCGTGCCCCCTTATCTTAGGTGTCTCTTGGTTTTAAGCACAGGATCCCACCTGGAACAATGAGGGGAGGTCATGCCATGAAGCATACATTGAACAGCCAGCCTTCCAGAAGAGCAGACATGTATCTGGACCTGAGGACATTGTTATCAAGGACTTCAGTGCCACCAGGATGCCTTCACTCCCTGTTTATTGGCCTGTTTATTGGCTTGATTCTCCATTCCTGTACACTGACCTTGTCCACACAGCCAGGAACATGCCTGCCAGCGACCCCAAGTGTCCCTCCACAAGGCTGCAACTAGGAGAGACAGTGTCTCCTCTCAATTTCAGCTCCAGAGAATTCCAAGAATGACTCGAAGTGGTTTGGGAAGCTGTCCATCTCAGAACATTCAACCATGGCCATGTAAGAGAAAGGCATTTCTCATGTGAACCCCATGGCTGGAGTCAGGGAGGGAGTGGTTCCAGGAACAAGAGGGAGACTGCTAAGCAGAGAAGGCAGAATATTCCTTCTCCCCTCTCTCTGGGTTGTCCTGGAAAACTGAAGTATAACTTACGTACAACCAGTCAGATTGCACTGCAGGAGGCCAGCAGCCAATGGTAGAAGGAAGAACAGTCAGGGGTAGAGGTTGATATATCATATTGGGAACAGGACCATGATTTTGCACAGAAGATGTATAAATACCTGTGAGTTAGACAAATAATGGGCTCATATAAATGTATTGATTATTCTTTATATGTGAGCCGGCATGCTAGACTTCTTACAAATCCGTTAGCTCTCACAGAAGCCCACTGGCAAGGTATGTAATTTTCTCTCTCACTCAGCTTCAGATAAGGAAAGTGAGGCCCAGAGAGGTCATATATTTATGAAGTAGCAGAACCAGTTGGAGGCAGTTTAATTCTAAGTACCATTTGAAATGTCCCTTTGGTTTTGGAATCACATGTTGTAATATAAACTTGGACGTGACTCTGATTTTAATTTATTTCATTATTTTGAGTGCTAACTCATCTGAGCAGAATGACCATGCCACAGTGAGGGTATATGGAAAGAAATTGGGCTGACATTGTATAAGACCCAGGAAAACGAACACTCATGTACTAGATACAGGAAGAAAGCCTCAGACAAAATAAACCGGTATGATTAAGGAAGGGGAAATGAAGGCTGAAATTTCTGACAGAAAGATAATCTCTCCCACAAAGATAATCAGTAGACCATGAGACTCAGACCTTGAGAAACGGCTGAGGCCACAGCATAAGATATTTAAAATGAAGGGAATCAGTCTTGAAGAGGCCTCTCAGGAACATTTTGGCATTGACCTAAAGTGACGAAATTGAAGGACTCTATTAATGCCCTGTCTTCAGGCCTGGTTCTCGTGACAACGGTAAAAATTACTTTGAATCAGTTTGGGAAGTTCTGTTATAAAACAGAGTGCTGTCTAGGTCTCTCATTTGCCATAGTGGCCACACACCCTGAAGGCAGAGCTGTCAGGGCAGTGGGCCTGTTCCTGACACCTGAGTGTAGCTGAGACAGACGTATTTTCTGAACCCCCAAAGCAAGACATATGAATGGCAAGTGATTTTTAAAAGACTTTTTGATATATATATATATATATATATATTTAAAAAAGATATCCTAAAGCATAAATAATCACATTTATTGAAAAGAAGGAAAAAAGGCTGGGCCATGACATCACCATTGACATAGGGAACCAAGTAAGGAGAAGGGCTGACAAGACAGGGAAGACTGATAATTTGCCAGTACTACACTCCAGGTGCCATCACAGCCCCAGTGTAGCCTGTCCTGAGTTAAAATAATGTCATCCAGAGAGCAGAGGGAGATAGTTGATCAAGCCTGTAAGTCCCAGAGCAGTGGTGACAGCGAAATGAAACCAAATTAAAAATTAGGCCTGCTCCAGGAGACTCATCCACATGTCGCTCACTTGAATTTGCAAATTATGTCCCTCCTCTTCCTTCTTTTCTGCATTTTCCCTCAACCTTGCATTCTCTTATGAATGCAAATGAGCTAAAGAGATGTTAAGTATCCAATTATATTAAAGTGTGAATGACTATGCAAAGCCATAAGGTACACTCATTTTGGAAAAATAAATTTTATTTATCCAAGATAGTTGAAAAAGAATTAAGATAGTTAGAAACACTCCATTAATTTACTGTAACCAAAAGGGGGAAACCTCAATAAGGGTAGGAAAACCAATAGATGTGGTCTAATAAGGAACAATCAGGAATAGAAGACTAGAGCACCTCATTTGGCATTTACCAATCAAACTTCTTGAAAAATATCTAATAAAAGGATTACATTAGGGGACTGGAATTTGCTTATAGGTTCTGCTGGTGACAGAATAAAGTATCTCAATCACCGCAATCCTAAATTAACATAGTTGTAAAGTCCTTTTTCTAAGTTGTAAATAAACATAATGCTTAGGGACAACCATCTGCTCAAATTCTGACTTAATAGTTCTCCCTTGCTAGCAAGAAATCCACTGATTGAGCACTTCTTGGACTATTTCGGCAAGAGTTCTCATGTGAGAGAGTGAACCACTAGTGGTGAGGTATGCCAATGGGAGTATAACTTGATAGTGAGGACATTCCTCATTTCTTTCTTTTCATTTGGGGACAAAAAATTTAGGGGGAAAAAAACCAAAACCTAAATTCTCCCTTCCATTGTTAAATAATGTACTGTTTACAAAGCATAACCCAAGTATCTTATTTGAGCTTTACAATAGCACTGTGAGGTGGGTACTGTCATCTACATTTTTCAGATGAAAACAATGGAGTTCCGAGAGAGTTGACTACATGACAAGAAAGATGCAAAGCCAAATGCTCACTCAAGTCCAAAGGACCCCACATAGGACTATGACACAGCTCACCACCTCCCATTTCCAAATGTTTGTTTGATGAAAGTTGTTGTAAGCAGACTATTTGGCATGGAGAGTAAAATTAAAAATTCTTCTGTCCGACATCTGCCAGTTCACAAACTCTTCTCTCTTTAAAAATGAATGATGTTCTTAAATGCTCATAAGGAGATGATTAGAACTTAAACACTGTCTATTGACATCGTGATAGTCATACATATAGGACTCTGCTAGACACCTAAATCAAGCATGCTTTTTATAGCCAGAAATAATTTACTGCATAATGTCTGCTAGTAAATTCAAGCATATGATGATCCTAAATGTGTCTTGTCAGGAAGTAAACTGTTCAGGTGTAAGAAGGGCACTGTATCTATAAATAAATGCACCCACCTTTGCATCAAGATAAATCTCCATGATCATTTCCTTTCTTCTGGTTTCTATCTCATTGTGAGTGGGGAGCCTTGTGAAAAGGAGGGAGGGTCTAAGCCCCTTTATTTTGCATTATTTCTTCTAAGGTTAGCAACCTCATTGCTATTTGGAATAAAGCTCTCATAAAAATGAGGTTTCTACCTGTCCAAAGATACTTGTCAGTTTTTTGTTTTGTTTTGTTTTGTTTTGAAATTCTGTGTTCTCTGGAGTGGAGAATAGAATCTCTTTATTTACTGCTTTTTGGTCTTTCACTTCAGGCAGTTTTGTTTTCTTTCCTCTGTAGTTTCAGCCTGTAAAAATCAACTGGAATGTTAAGTTTAATCTAGAAAGAAACATCCATATGGGACAGCAGCTTTGTTCTGGAATCTCCCTTCTTTCTCAGACTGGGGATTACAAAGATGCAGTATCGATTTTCTGTAGAGTGGTCTTTTTCCTTTTTAAACTTTGAGAAAACCAATTCTTAAATCTATGGATAAAAGCCTTCGAGTCTATTAACCCCCTTCTCTCCTTGGAAATTTGTATTTTGAAAAAAAAATTACTCAGATCAAAGCATAAGATTGGCTCATATTTGGAAGCAGAGGATGGCTTGTATTTAGAGGTTGAGAAACAGCTGAGTAAAATTACCCACAATCGCACCATTGTTCTCTTGCGTGGGAGAGGAGAGGGAAATCGAGTCCTCCCTAGCAGACTGTAGCAAAAAAAAAAAAAAAAGAAAGTTACAATTCTCAGTTAAATTTAAAAGGTTTTCTTTGGATAGATGTTTTCCTTTATTACTTTGGGTTTTCCCCCCCCCTTTAATGTCTCTAGAATATTTCACCTATTACAGTAACATGCCAGTCTGGTTATTTGGGTTTAGCTGCTGAGAAGCTGGAAGAACTGTTTTGTACACCACTTAAAATGGCAATTGAATGTAACATTCTACCATGAGACTGGTGACCCTAACTCTACCACGAACTCACAATGTGACCCTGTGGAAGTCCCTTCTTTCTGGGTTTCATTTTGTTTGTTAGAAAGTTGCTGAGATTGGTTGCATTCTCTGTTTCCAGTCCTCTATTAGCATTTTTGTCAGGTGGTGAATTGGGAAGGCGACATGTCAAGGATGGTCATTAGCAGTGGCTTTGTATTTCATGTGCGTTCATTGTACCACCGGCATATCACTTCATCCTTGGACAGGGGCTTTCTATGGATTCTCTTTAACCTGTGATGTTTGTTTTATTGTCTTTCAGCAGCCTCAACATAGCTGCAGAACAAATTAATATCTAGATGGTTTCTTCCTTTAACAATTGCATAGCTGGCATTTGTAGTACACTTGCAATTTATAAAGAATTTTCACATTTGGTGTCTCTTTGAATCCTCAGATGCTCATTGCACTGTACACTGAAATTGATATACAGAAGAGACACCTGTTCTCCTACCCAAAAGGTCTGAGAAATATCATCTAGGGAACCTAAAAATTTGAGCAATAAGTAAGTAGATAGGCAGATGTCCATCCATCCATCTATCCATTCATCCATCCATCCATCCATCCATCCATCCATCCATCCATCCATCCATCCAATCATCCATGGAACCCATTCTCAATACGAGGGTACACAGGGCAATTATCCTCATATAACTTTTTCATCTTTTAAAATTTTTATGAAAATTTTTTTATATTTAATAAAACTTACTCTTTTTTGGTGGTCAGTCTTTGAATTTTGACAAATCATGGAGTCCTTGTAACCATCATCACAACCAATAGACAGAACAGGTCTACCACTCCACCTGCCTCAAAAAAATTCTCTCCAGCCATCTCCTTGTAGTCAAACTCTTGCTCTATCCTTAATCTTGGCAACCACTTATCTGTTTTCTGTCCCTGTAGTTTGTCTTTTCTAGAATGCCATATAAATGGAATCATATACAGTTGAGACTGGCTTATGTCACTTAGCATAATGCATTTGAGATTCACCTGTGCTTGTGCATAGATCAATAGTTTGCTCTGTTTTATTGCTGTGTAGTTGTCCATTGCATGAATATATCCCAGTTTTGTTTTGTTTTTCATTCATTCCCCAGGTGAGGGATATTTGGGTTGTTTCTAGGTTTTGGTGCTTATTCATAAGCACCAAATAAACATTCAATATAGGTTTTTTTGTGTGTGCGAACATAGATTTTATTACATTTGGATAAATGTCTATAACTGGGATAACTAGGTCATATGGTAAGTGTATGTTTAACTTTATAAGAAACTGACAAAAAGTTTTCCAAAGTGGCTGTCCTATTTTGCATACTCATCAGTAATGTATAAGAATTTACTCTGAGTCCTTACCTGCTTTGTGTGTAGTGTGTGTGTCTTGTCATGCTAACTGCTATATGGTGTTAACAAAGAAGCAACAGGCTAAAAATGGAGTCGCTTGTGGTAAGCCCCACTGCTGCAAACCAAGACTTAGTACCTAACCCAGCTGCAGTTTCAACCTCTCCTAGTAATGTAATTTTAACTAGTCAGTCTGGAATTTCCTGGTCAACACTGGTGAGGTAATCCCCAAAGACTTCTTCTGTCCCCCAAAGGAGCAGACCTAAGACCTCTTTACTAGAAATGTCCTTTTCCCACCCCCATTTCTGTCTATCAAAACCTTCCCTTTTCTGCAGCTTGGTGGAGCTCCTGTTTGCTAGATGGGATGCTGCCTGGTTTATGAATCATTGAATAAAACCAATAAGATTTTTATATTTTACTCATTCGAATTTTGTTTTTTAACAATAGTATTTCATTGTCATTTTAATTCGCATTTGCCTAATGACTAATGGTGTTGAGCATCTCTTCATGTGCTTGTTTGCCATCTGTATGTCTTATTTGGTGAAGTGATTATTTAAACCTTTTACTATTTCAAAGTGATGATGTTTATTTTATTTCCACATTTCAAAAGTTCCTTACATGTTCTGGAGACAAGATTTTTGTCAGATTTGCAAATATTTTCCCCAGTATGTGACTTGTCTTTTCATGCTCTTATTAGTATCTTTGCAGGGAAAAATTTCTTATTTTGATAAATTCTAATTTTTCAATGGATTGTGCTTTTGATGTTGTATCTAAAAATCTATTTCATTGATTCAAGTTCACATAGATTTCTCCTATGTTTTCTTCTAAAAGTTTACGAGTTTTACCTTCTACATTTCTGCATAGAAAAGTTTCTGGGAAGACATGTATCTATAAAAATTATTTACAGTGGTTTCCTTTGGGGAGGTGTTCTAGATGATTTTTTTCACTTTCTACATTATATCTTTGTGAATCACTAAAAATGAGCATTTAATAAAATTGATCATCAAAACAATGACTAATTTTCATTTTGGAAAATGTTAATATAATGTACATATAGTTGTACTGCAAAATTACATATGACCTTTGTAGCTATTTGATTTTCCTGGATGTAATCCCCAGGGTAATCCTAAAGAAGCTGTTCATAGGATGGTGGTGTTTTGGTCCTCTCACTGGATGGTGAAGTTGGTGGACACATTACAGATGAAGTTCAGGCAGCAGGCTGTATTTGCAGGAACACTGACTTGGAGTCAGAAGACGTTGGTTCAGGTTTAGTATTGGCTTCTCCTTTCTGTGTTTCTGTTTTTTCCTCAGTAAAATTTGGCTTCATTTATCAAACAATAAAGATTTATTGAGTATTATTGTGTGTAGGCCCTATGGCTGGGTGCTAGGGGCCCAAGCTCCTGTCCTGCTTCCCTCACAATGGTGATGGAAGACTCAGTTCCCACAGGAACAAAAATATAGCAGGAAATGCAATTCCAGGCACTGAGCTGTACTTTCAGTGGTTTTAATAAGTAGAAGGCATGAGACTGGATCCATTATAAAGCAAGTAGTATAATATATTGGTTAAGGATTCATGCTCAGCAGCCAGATTGACTGAGTTTAAATTCTAGCTCAACCAGGATTTGGAGAATGTTCCTTAATAGCTCTTTGATTCAGTTTTTCTCCATTTGTAAAGTGGGAATAAGAATCATACATACCTTGCATGGTTGTCATAAAGAGTAAATGAGTTACTATGTGTAAAATATTTGGAATGGTGCCTAGCATAGACTCAATAAATAAGTACTAAATAAATTTGTTCTAACACAAATGTGACCAAGTTGATACCGGGGGAATCTGGCCCTGACAATTTTTTCTCTACTTGTGGTTTCATTCATTGTCATCTGGCCAACTTGGTCAGTGTCCACCTACCTATTCTTGCTAATCCATGAACATCCTCCCAAGGCTTTATGTGCCATTGGCACGAATGATATTTCCAGCTAGAGAAGGGAGTTCCAGAAGCAGCTACTGGAAGCTCCAGACCAGCTCTCTAGGTCCATGTGCAGGAGAAGATGGGGTAGTCTGCTCCTTACTGGGGGCTATTGATTCTGCTCCTCATTTTAAGAGGTGTGGCACGTTTGTCTTATTGTTGCAATCATGCATAGCTTCTATTCCCTGTCATCACATGGCCCAAGATAGCTGTTAGATTTCCAGTCATTCCAACTACATTTGTATTTTTCTCAATGATTTCTGCAATCTGAGTAAGGAAATAAACTCTTATATCGGGCATATATGTTTTGCAAATATTTTCTGTCATGTGTTGCCGTGGTCCAGCCGCGACAGGATCCAGGGGGCCCTGAAGGTGTGCAAGGCGTCGGCGCGGGATACAGTCGACTACACAGCTCAGAGGCGGTGTGACACTGTTCCGTTTTATTGTGATTTGAGTACAACTTTTATACTTTCTATTTTGACATTTGATTATACTTTGTTGTTAAGGTAACAGAGAGTTAAATTTCCGTGGTTAAGCAAAGCAGAAAATCTTACAAAGTATATTATTATTCATGATTAATTAGTACATTCTTTTTTCTCAATTATTGGAACAGAACTACCTGATGGTACAATCTAAACTTTTAATTCTTATATCTATTACATAAGATACAGTTTGACTTAAGTAAAGGTTATAGATAGAGGTATTCATAACAGCAAATATTGGCTCGTGGGCATTGTTCTTCTTTTTGCCTGAATAAATCTTTCAGTTGCTACTTTATTTATGCTGTTACCTAAAATTTAAGCTGAAACTTTTTCATAGCTGTTTGACAGTTTCCTTGGTGCAATATTGAGGAAAACATTTAAAAAATGTTTTACAAAGCTGCTTTTGTAAGCTAAGTTTTCGTTCCTTTGTTTTTAAGCACCAAGGATATCTTGACCCAACCAGCCTTTCTATCAAACTTAAACTACTAGTTTTTTATATATCCAGTAGGCCACAAAAGGAGGCCCTTCCATAGTAGGCACAGGCTTATGAGTAAATTTCTTATCTTTTACTAATTTTTCTACTAACTGTGTGGGAATAGGAGTATAAGCTGGTTCTAATAATTCAGCGTGTTGTAATTTATTCATAACATCTTTAAGAGGCGCATCAAAAGGAATTTCTCTTAATAATTGTTCAAATAAAGGGTTTATGCATTCTGGATAGTCAGAGTGACTGGAGCTGATCCCATACGTGGGGAATTTACCATGTTTTCCTCAGAGCCAGTTTTGAAATCATCTTGTATAGCGTCTACACTTACTAGAATTTGTGCTACCCAAATTCCCCTTATTAATAGGATCGTTCTTAAGAAACCAATTATCCCTAAACACATGCCATGTCCTTGTTCTTGACGATGCATTCCTTGAAGCATCTGTCCCCATCTCCGAACCCTGTCATGCAGTAGGGTAGAAAGAGGATGCAGCAATATGTATTCCAAATAACTTTGCCAATTTATTATGTCTTTTGTTCTCAATTTGTTTTTCTAACATGAAGACATTCTCCTCTGCAAAGAAAAATCTGCAGGTATCTTTTCCCTATTTCTATTACTAGAGTAGGTCAAGGAAAGCTCCATGGGTGAGAAGCACAAACCAGGTGAAGAGAGCAGGGAAGAGTGTTGTCAGCAGAGGGAATGGCATGTGATTCATCTCTGTTTCATCTCTCCACCTTGCCCCTTGCCACTGACTTATCTCCTTGGCCATTTCTGATCCCACACAGTGGGCTTGCTCTTGATCCATCTTGGCTGCTATGGTTTGAATATTTGTGCCCCCCACCCCAATCAATTCATATGTTGAAATCCTGATGCCTAATGTGATGGTGTTAGAAGGTAGGGTCTTTTGGTGGAGGTGGGGGGGGTCTTTTGGAGCGGCGGTGGGGGGTGCTGCTTAGGTCATGAGGGTGGATCCCTTGTGAATGGGATCAGTGGTCTTATAAAGGAGACCCTCTCTGTGTGAGGACACAGTGAGAAGTCTGGGACCTGGAAGGGAGCGCTCACCGAACCTGACCATGCTGGCATGGCATCCTGATCTCAGACTTCCAGCTTCCAGAACTGTGAGTAATAAATCTCTGTTGTTTATAAGCTACCCAGTTGGTGGTGTTTTGTTACAGCAGCCTGAACAGGCTAACACACTGGCCTTGACTATTGCTTTCAGCTTAGTTCCTTTCCTCTTTAACTGGACTATGTCAAGGGTCTCAGTTTTTAGTCTAAAGTGAGAATTTGCTGTGCTAGCTCACCAGTCACATTGGCTGGGTAGGATGGAGTGTAATGGTGATAGAGGTTAGATAATATGAAATAAAATGATGGCACTTCTTCCTTTTTTAGCAGGAGCTTAGAATGGCAGCCTCCCATGAGAAGGGATGTTGTTTTGGCACATGACTGACATTTATCAGTCAGTATGTGCCCACTTTCTCAGTCAGTGAAGGACTTCATGAGCACTCACATACTGACCAGTATATCAGTTGGTTTAGGCAAAGTTATGCTGTGGTATAAAATGAGTCCTAACATCTAAGTGGCTTACAGCAAACATTTTGCACGTGGATGTGACTAATGCTAACTGGCTTTGGCCCTGCTGTGCTCCACATGTCTTCTCACTCTAGGACCCAAACTGAAGGAGAGACTTTGGGACATGCTGCTCACCTGGTAGAAGGAAAGACTAAAAATGGTGGAACCATATGACGGCTCTTAAAGCTTATGTTTGGACGTGGCAAATATTACATCTGTTCACACACCACCAACCAAAGCAATTCTACAGCCAAGCCTGAGGTCAATGTGGAGGGAGGATACTACTCCCATGGGAAGAGGCAGTAAGTATTTTGAAAAAATCAACATTCATCACAGCCAGGAGTATTACTAGGCCCATTTTGCAGGTGAGGAAACCAAGGTTAAATGAGGTAGCTTCATCAAGGTCAAAGATTCAAACTCAGCTCTGCCAGGCTCCAAAGTTGGTCCTTTCTACCATGCACTCTTTGGGGAGAAACTTTTATTTTTTAGTAGGTACCTGAAATTGTAATTTATTCAGGGGGCACAACCACTTTTCATCAGACCCAGGAGCTTCTCCATAAAAATTGCTAGAGCTAAACCACCTTTGAAAATTTCCTGGAAAGATACGAAGCTAGAAAGGGGTCAGGCTTGGGGAATTGTCTCATTGAGAGCTTACTCTATGCCATTTAGTAATTTTTTAAACTGTTGAATTATTTATCTGCTTTATGGGCTTGTAGATCCTTTGAACAGGGATCACCTATCAATCACCCTTTGTGTGTGTGTGTGGTGTATCTGAATTCCTCAAAGCTATTATTCTCTAGGTCATTTTAGAAATTTCCAGATTGCATTAGACATTTGTAGTCACAAAATTATTACAGGAGTGGAGAGAGCGCAACTTTTGCTAAAGACCAACAATTTTAAATTTAGGAATATAGCTGCAGTGGGGGCGGGGGCAGAAATTACAGTCCACACAGAATATCTCGCTATGTTTGTAAATATCTGTGGATTTCAGTGCAGCTTACCTGTTTTAGAACCTCTAGTTCCCAGCTGCTTGGTACTGTATAACATGTGTAGATGCTGACTTGCCAGGTTTACGTGTGTCCATTGGGATGGGGATTAGTGGGAGGCAAGTGAGGTGCCTAAGGCACCCCATTTAAGGAGGCAGTTGCAGGAACCTGAGTGTTTTCCTGCCTTATTCCAGTGCTGCCCCTGGTGTCCATTATGCATTTACCATAATTCCTGAGCGTGAAAATGCCCGGGGCGAGCTTACCTGTGAGAATCACCTGCCCTCTCCTCCCCTCCTGGAAACGCAGGCGATCCTAGAGGACCTTTTGCCCTGTTAACTTTGCTCCGCCAGTGAGGCTCATTTCCAGGTTACTGTGTACATGTGTCTGGCCCAGGTTCGGTGCGGAAGGGCAGAGACCGAGAGTGCGTTTATGCCTGTGTTAGGCCGGGCGGGTCCATATCCGGGTGGACAGGGTGGGTGGGGCCGCCGCTCTTTCCAGGTCCCGAGGTGGGTTGGGGGTGGGGAGTGACGCGCCGAGATTCCCCCTGCAGATCCGAGAGGGGGCGTCAGAAGGAGCACGAGGGGTGTCAGGGCGTGCCCACCCTGCAGATCTGCTCTGCGGAGCGCCCCTGGCCCCCAGGCCTGAGCGGCTGCTGGGGCTCAAAAGAGCAGGAGGAAGCCGAGGAGGGCTCGGCGGACCGGCCACCCGCTCCGAACTTGCCCGGGAAACTAGTGCGGAGGGAGGGGCCGGGCCGGGACCGCGGCGGGAGGAGGGGCGGCCGCAGCTGCATCCAGCCCCGTTGGCTTCCTTCCCAGCTCTCCTTCGCCTCCTCCTCCTCTTCCTCCTGTATGAGTCAGGCATTTCCCAGGGATTTGGAGCAGCCACGCGCGGCCCGGGCGCCCGGAGCTGTAGCAGCCGCCGGCGCCGCCGCCGCCGCCGCCGCCGCCGCCGCCGCCGCCGCCACCGCGTTAGGAGCCCCAGTGCCGGGGCCGCCGCCGCGGCGGGCACCCGCGTCCCGGGCGCGCACGGACCATGGAGAGGGCGGCCCAGGGCGCAGACGGTGGCGGGGGCAGCAACAGCAGCAGCCGCAGCAGCAGCCGCGCCACCTCGGCGGGCTCCTCGCCCTCCTGCTCCCTGGCGGGCCGGGGGGTCTCCGGCCGGTCGGCAGCGGCGGGGCTGGGCGGCGGGGGTAGCCGCAGCAGCCCGGGCTCGGTGGCCGCTAGCCCGTCTGGGGGAGGCGGCCGCAGGAGGGAGCCGGCGCTCGAGGGCGTGCTCAGCAAATACACCAACCTCCTCCAGGGCTGGCAGAACAGGTAAAGTGCCCGCCGCTCGCGCCACCGTGCGCCCCTCCCTGCGCGCCGCTCAGTGTGTGTGTGAGTGTGTGCGCGCGCGATCGTGCCACCGGCCCGCGGGGAGCTGCCACCGCAGGGGCGCTCTTCCCGCGTTCCTGCTCTTCTCCAGGTGGGGTGCCCGGGATGGGGAGCGCCATGACCCCACCCCAAGGCTGCACCGCAGTGGCGGAGACGGAGGCGAGAGCCCTGGTTTCCTTCGGTACTGGCACCTGCAGGGACTGGAGTGGCAGGAGGAACGCGCTGGTCCCGGGCCCTGCCTACTAGCGGTTTTCCGCACCCCTGAAGAAGGGCTGAGAAAAGGAGGCAGGCAGAGGGGACGTGCTTTGTGTCTGATTGAAAAAGCGTTAATACATATGGTCCCATCACAGCAATTCTCTACATAACATAGTTTATTTAAAAGTTTGGTCTTTAAAAAACACCACCACCACCACCAAAAACCCTGCCACTTGTCCTTCCAGCGCAGCATGCTACCTACTCTGCCCAGTTGGTGGCTTAGAACCTCCACTCTCTGCGACTGAAGTTTAGTTATAAAAACAATAACCCTCTCCCCTTTCAAAATGAGCAGTTTGCTATTTAAATAATAATAGTAGTAATAGTAGTAGTAGTAATTTTTACCCTTTAGATGCATTTGAAGTTCCCTGTTTACTACCCTCACAGTTGGTAAGCCTAGTTGTGGACACGTGGCAGGATGGGGGTGTCTAGGGAAGGGGCTCCCAGAACACTTGGGGTGGCAGTAGTGTTGGACTTCGGTAGTGAGGATAGTGAGGAAGACTTGAAAGGAGCAGATATGACACTGATGTTTACATTTTTTAGCTTGGTTTTTAAAAACAAGCCAGAGGGAGATACAAGTGGCCATGCCTGGAGAACAAGGCTTTGGAGAGGTGGTTGATGAGATCTTTTATCTTGCCCTTAGTAGGCCTTGGCTCCTAAGACTTGGGGTTCTTAGGTATGCTTGTGATATCTGAGTCATACCCTTGCTCATCTCTGCTGGTTGGGGTAGATTACTTGGTCATCTTTCCCAGTAGATGGTTTGGAAATGTTCTAATTGCTTCCTGGTGAAACTTACCAGGCAGTTATTTACATGAAACTTACCTGGGAAGAAGATGATTTTCTAAGTTGGGAAACTGAGTTGTTTCTATATTGTGCTATAGATAGAGAACTTTCACCAGTTTTCCTTGGAGATCTTCCATGTTAGTGGAAGTTGCATTTTAATTTCTGATTCTTTTTATTTCTCGAAATAGCCGCAGTGTATGCTCTTGCCTCTCCCTATCCCCCTTCAATTCTTGAAAGTTGAAAAGGAGTAGGTGGAGTGCTTAGAACTGGAGAGAGCCAAGATGTCTACGTCTGATTTCAGTTCTTGGTAATTGTGTCTCATTAATAGCACTTCAAGGTGCCTTGTCAGTGACAGCATTTTGTTTGTGTGTTGTGCAGTCACTTTTAACTTTACTTGGGGGTTGTATTTTACCTGCAGTGTATATTAAAGGATTTATTCTTTCGAGTGGATTTCGGAGTAACTCATGCTTTTGTCCAATTTGAAATCCACTGGAATATTTTAGTGGAAGCAAGATTGAGAAGTAAAAAATAAATAAATAATACATGATTGCAAGCTACACAGGTACTGTGTACACTCCTGTGGTCTCATCTTGAGTTTGTTGCTACGGTTTATAGCTACCTGCCCATGTTTCTTCTTACCACAGTAGACTCACTATTTTCTGAGTCTGCCACTAACTCCAAAAGCATTGTTTCTTTCTCATGGTTAATGTCTCAGTGCTGGAGTTTATGTTTCCCACATCATCTTTCTCTGAACAGTGGCTGAAGGTGATCTGGGAAACATTTATGATGGCTCTGTGATTGTACTCTACTCCCTTCTCAAGGGGTCTTATAAGGAGAGATGTAGATCAGTGAAAAGGAAGAGAGAAGAGGATAAAGAGAGAAAGCCCAGAAAAAGTATTCATTTGCTCATGAATTTATTTGTTCAAAGACTGTTTTATTGAGGATCTGCTTCGTGCCAATTTCTAGAAGCTGGAGCTACTTCAGAGAACGAAACACAAGGGGATGCCATGGGGCAAGTAGGCGGGCTGACCCATGCTACCTACATTTTGAGACATCCTGGCATTTTCTTTTGACAGTTCTTTTCAAATTGCCTGCAGTTAATGGCACTCTCTAGCCACAAAGTTCCTGGCAAGTCTTCCCAGGCTGCCATGCTGTTGATAAGTGACCTTTAGACCAGTCACCCACTAGCAATTTTTACTTACTCTGGCGTCCTCTTGCATGTCCTCAAGTTGCTGTAGGGTTTATATTTTAACATTCAATATTATATTCTGCCTTAATTTATTTGTAGCATTCTTAGCCCCATCTCCATGCCCTTGGGAAGGCAGTTTGGGGCAGAACACAAAGTAAATGACAGAGAGAGAAGTCACAGGAGGGAAAACTGCACATTGTGGGACACGCTCAACTCAGGAGAGTATGTTTGGGACACTGGGCTCACACTCATTGGCTGAGAGAGTGTGAAATGATCAGAGCATGGAAAAAATATTTGTTGAGGTTTCCATAATTCATCACTATGGTTATTTATAAAGAAAATATTTCAGATATAATAGCATGGTATAAGTTTATAGGGCGATGTTAAAGAGTGCATCTAATGCATTGAAATAAATGAACAAAAAATTTCAGAAAGTAGCAGGTGCTATGAGGATTAAAAAGATTTAAAAATGATAACGAAATAAAGGCAAGTATTTGTGGAAATAATTTTGTGTGCATCTAGTGGCTTTATTGCAATTTACTTTTTAATTGAGAGCACTATCTGTTCACTCGTCTTTTGGTTTTCATATTGAGTGTACTCCAAGAGTTTGGGGAACAGGCTAGTGCCAGATCCCACAGTGCCTTGTAGGCCAAGAGAAGAATTTAATACTGTGTTCTAGTCGCACAGAAGAATTTTAGGCGGTGGAAGGATGGCATGGTTTGGTTTGTGCTTTAAAAAGTTCTCTGGCTACTTTGTGGAGATGAAATTTTCAAGGCATCAAGCTGGGAAGCAGAGAGACCAGTTAGGAGCTCATCATGGTTGTCCAGGCAACAGATACTGGGAGCTTGCCCTTGGGGGACAGGGAAATGGAGAAAAAGGACTGATTTGAAGTGGAGAGAATAGAAATTGCTGCTCGTTTGGATGTGGAGGTGAGAGAAAGAGGGGGGTCAAGGAAAATTTGAGTTTGTAGACCTGAGAGGCTGAGAGGTGGAGGTGTCCTTTATGGAGATGAGGGTCACAAGGGAGGAACATACGTGTGGATAGAATGGGGGACAGCCAAATATTCCTTTTGGACCATGTTCTGCTTGAGATATGTATACCTGGGAAAAAATTGGCTACATGAACTCTCATTTGCCCTAAGGCTAATAATTTTAATCTCACATCAGAATGGAACTACTTTGAGTTTGCTTATAACGCCAAGTGTTTGAGGAAATAATTTCTAATTGAATCTAGGAAGTGATGTTTGTTTATTTAAAATATTTTTTTTATTTTAAAATTACAGTTGACATACGATATTATGTTAGTTTTAGGTGTACAATATAGGGAGTCACATTTAAATTTGAGGATCTTCATTGCCATTCGTTTTTTTTTATTTGGAGGAAAGCAGACACTGCAAATATGGAACCAGTCTCCAGTTTCTTTTTTGGCTATTATAAGAACTCAGTAAAATACTGAAAAGCAAATCTTGAATAGGATAAGGAAGATAAGTGTTGGCAAAAGAAAACCTCAGGCCACTAGTGGACATTTATATGGAAAGTAAGAGCAGTGTGGACTTTGAGTCAAATCCTGACGTCAACGTTTAGTACACAGGTCACCTTGGGCCAGTTCCTTAACTGCTCTGGGCTTCTGTCTTCTCATCTGTTTAATGGTGGACATGATGTTACCCCTGCCCTTCTCATGAGTTCAGTATGAAGACGAAATGAGGACACCAGTGTCTCAGGGACTGAGAATAGTGCATAGCAGCATCCAGAGAAATGGTAGCTATTATTGAATCTTCAATTTGTCCTTTCTTAAATGGACCCTTTCTGGTTTATAAAATTTTTGGTTTATTTTCTGAACGCTGTGATTACCTTGGGACTCCATTAACGTAATTACCCCAGAGTTCTTTGGAGAGATGATTTGATTTGAAGGAATTATTTTAAAATTTGGACATACACATTTACATCTCTACAGGAAGTGACTTACTCCCCTCCTCCTGCCTCTAATATCTTCTTTGCTTCATTTTCCTTCTTATCACCACCTGACATGCTTAGTATTTACTCTTTGTCTCTGCTTGAGTTGGAAGCTTTCTGAGGACAGAGAATAATTCATCTCTCTCATTCACTGCTGTATCCTCAGTGTCTAGAACAGAGCCTGGAATAAGGGTTCAGTGAATATTATTGAAAAAGAAAAGAAAAGAAAAAAGAAAAGAAAAAAAATGACAGAAATCAAACTAGGATTTAATCCTATTTTGGTTAATGTTATAATATTATTATAATTTTTGGTTCTCTACCTGCTCATAGCCTTGCCTTGGAGTTAATTTGTTTATTATTTGCCCTGTTCTCACAACCATCAGTCTTTCTCTTCTGGGTCTGAAAGTCTGACTTTTCTTGTGACATGCCCACCCAGATTTAAGGTCAACTGCAACCCATCTGGTGTGGGCTTTTAGTGATCAAGTATCCCGGGCTATGTTGAACTTGATCTACATTAACCACGTACTTTGAGAATGCCATGTTCAGCCTCTAAAATGTTTATCTAGGGCTACTTGGCCCATTTAGAAGTCACTAGGGGCTCGTATTAACTTTAAAAACCACGTTCAATTAAAATGAATACTTTTTGAGTATTCCAATAATTTTAGAGGTAATTGGTGATACGAGGGTTGAAAATCATTGCTCTGGATTTTACGTTCTTGCCTGCCTGTACTTAGGAAGTATTAGCAAATCTTGCTAAGTTGCCAGATTGTCCTGAGTCTGTACACTCAAATCCTTTAGGGATAGTAGATTTCTTCATTGACTATAAAAATAACAGTGAGGTTGCCTAGGTTACAAAACAACATATAATATGATTATTACTTATGGTTGAAATATTTATTGACCACATGCCTTACTTTAACCACTTCCTGTGGGATCCTCCCCCACCCCCACCCCTTTAAAAAATGTACTTGTATTTGAGGAGATTTGTGCCAGATAGTTGCCATAGTTTTCCTTGGTTGGTGGGATTGTGGATGATTTACATTTCCTTTTCCTTCTTTCTTTTTTTTTCTATAATTTTTTTTTCCTAAGGTGCACTTGCCTCCATTTTGCAGTTTGAAAAAGTTATTGAGTCAAGAGAAGCTGTACATACCTTTTCACATAATCTCTGAGTAACTGAATTTTTGAGGGTAAATTTGAAGTCCAACATACATTCAGAGAAGTACACAATTCCTAAGTGTGTAAACAGAATTTACGTAAACAGAATACACCCAGATCAAGAAACAACAACCATAGATTAATTAGGCCTCTTTTTGAATTTCATATTGTACACTATGTGATATTTTGTGTCTAGCTTCTTTCTCTTAACATGTGTGTGAGCACCATTTGTTGTTGCGGTGTACAGTTGTGGTCCATTTGTGCCCACTGCTGTTTCTGTTCCATCCTATAAATATACTAAATACATTTATTTCTATTGTAGATTGACATTGGAGTTCTTTTTAGTTTTTGGCTCTTAAGAGTAGTGCTGCCATGTGTTTTAGAGCACATATGTATTCATTTCTGTGGGTGTTTACCTAGGAGTGGAAATATTATGGTACAGTGTTTGCAAATGTCCAGCTTGTTAGATACTGCCAGAAAATTTCCCAAAGTGGTTGTATCTGTTAATACTCGCACCAGAAGTGCACGAGCTTCGCATTGCTTCACATGTTCATCCACTCTTGATATTGTCATTTTCATTTTAGCCAATGGGATGGGTGGGTGGTGGTATCTCATTGTGATTTTAATCTATTTTTGTCTAATCACTAATGATCTTTCTGTGTGTCTATGGGTTATATGGATGTGTCATGTTCTGTTAAGTGCTATTTAAGTCCTTTGTTCATTTTTATATTTGGGTATGTGTCTTTTTATAATTGACTTGTAAATTTCTTTATATGTATGTGCTGGATAGGAGTCCAATGATGGGTATGTGTAAACGTGCACATGAGCAATACATATGTAGAGAAAGAATATATCTTCTTTCACTCTGGTTTGCCATTTCATCTCTTCTTGTGTTTTGGTAAACACAAATTCTTCATGTAGTCACATTTTTCAATTTTTTTCCCTTTATGATTGGTTCTTTTTGAGTCCTGTTTAGGAAATCTTTGCCTACCCCTTGGGGATGAGGATGTTTTCTGATGTGTCCTTTTAAGAAAAAAACTTTTATTAATTTGAATATTTTGTAGAAGTTTGAATTGATATTGGGAGAATGTAAACTGTTGATAGAAGCAATATAGGATTAAGGCTTCCAGTCTGTATTAGTTTCCTATGACTTATAAGAAATGACCACCATGTTGGTAGATTAAAACGACAGAAATTTATTTTCTTACGGTCCTGAAGAGCAGAAGTCTGAAATCAGTTTCACTGGGCCAAGATCAAGGTGTTGGCAGGATCGCTCTCCCACCAGAAACTCTAAGGAAAGTCAGTTTCTTGTTCCTTCCACCTTCTGGTGGCTGCTGACATTCCTTGGCTAATAACTGCATCATTTCAGTTTCTGTCTCTGTCTTCAAGTTATTTTCTCCTCTGTGTGTCATATCTCCCTCTTTCCCCCTCTTAGAAGGACTCCTGTGATTTAGGGCCCACCCAGATAATCCAGGATCATCTCCCCAGCTCAGGTTCCTTAATGTAGTCACATCTGCCATGTGACAAAATCTTTGCCACAGAAGGTAACATTTACAGGTTCTAGGGATTAGGACGTGGGCATCTCGAGGGTAGTGGGGAATAAGGCATCCACAGCCTCGCACACAGTCACGGTCTAAGGTGGTTCTTAAGCTTTCTGTCTCCCTTCCCCATCCACCTTTGCCACCCTTCACTGGTTGCCATGGTGACAGCCATCTCTGGCATGGCAGAATGCAGGTTGCTGTCATGACTGTAAGTGGGCTTGTTAGGAAGGGTTGGTAGACTCATTCATCTCTGTCTACTAGACAGACCCCTTGGGCAAAAGGTAAATAATATTGTGAGGGAAATCGTCTAATGCTGGTGAGGAAATCTAATTTCCCTTAATGAGCAAATCACAGTTTCTTTGAGATCTCATTAAATACTATAGAGAAATCAACTTTGGAGGTTTACATGTTATAATCTATGTTTTCCATTTTATCATCAGAATGACTCAATAACCTAAGGACTTTTTTTTTTTTTAGAGGTATAATTAACATACAATAAAATGCATAGGTCTTAGCTGTTCTGTTAGATGAGTTGTGACAGTTTACATCACGTAGTCACAGCTCCAAAAGGTATTGAACATTTCTACCACCCTCCATTCCCCTCTCCCAATGGAAGTTTCTTCCAGTTCCCCTTCCCCTGCAATCTGTTTTTTTTTTTTTTTTTTTTTTTTATCACCATGAATTAGTTTTGTCTGTTCTTGGGTTTCATGTGGATGGAACTGTACAGGATATTCTTTTTGGAGTCTGGTTTATTTGGCTCAGTTTAATGATTTGTCCATGTTGCCTCACTTACCAGTAATTTATAAATTGTTACTTTTTGTTGTTAAATAGTATTAAATTCTGTGGATATACCATAGTTTGTTTATCCATTCACTTATAGGTGGACATTTGGGTTACTTCTAGTTTTGACAGTTACAAATAAAGCTACTGTTGGTGTTCAAGTCTTTGTGTGGACATATGCTTTCATGTCTCTTGGATAGACACTTGCAGGATCATAGGATAGGTACAAGTAGAAACTCCCAGAGTGTTTCCGGAGTGGCTGAACCATTGCCCAGACCCACCAGCTGTGTTTAAGTGAGTGGGTTACTCCCCCTCCCAGCCAACCTCTGTACTGCTACCCAGAGAGCTTTTGGAAAGCAAGGACTACCTCCTTCTCAAGAGGGGACTCTTGCTTCTGAGAGGGGCAGCCTGTAGGAGCACGGGCTCCAGCTTTGCTTCCTTTTTTGTTGCATGGCCTTGGGCAAGTCACTTATCTCTTTGGGCCCCAGATTCCTCACCTGTAAAATGATACTTACCTTGTAAGTTGTTGTGAGGCTACTTGGTGCACAATACTTGGCACACAGTAGGCCCTCGGCAGAAGTTTGTCTCCTAGAGAGTCTTGTAGTTTAGAGGGACTTGTGGGCATCTTTTGTAGAGCTGAGGGGACGATTAGGGGGTTATTTTAGACGCAGCCTTAGCAAACATGCAGGTATTTCTTTGCCTTCCCTCCCACCTCTCCCCCCTTGCCCATGAGGGACAAAGTATTTGATTTACATAGTGGATGACTGTTTGTCTTTGCTACTTACCCTGTGGTTCCTCAGAGTCTGTTCAAGTAGCCAGTCATTGGAGAACTCTAGGAAGAAAGATGTGGGCCTTTGTGTTCTGAAGGGAGGATTGAAATGATTGTGCCGGAAATGTGGGAGGCATTTTGCAGCTCTGCCTGGCTCCTGACAGATGCCATTTGGGGCCAGGCCAAGACAGAATTAAAATGAAAACCATCCAGAATTTGATTTTTGATAACCCAGATCGAATATGGTCACAGCTCAGAAAGAAAATGCTTTATTTATGCCTCATGCAATGATAGCAATAATGATAAAATTGAGAAACCTTATATAGTATTGTTCCAGGCCTATTCTTTGAAGGTCAAAAAAGGCATTTGAGCCATGAATAACTGTTCATGATGTGCTGTAATTTTTAGAGGACTATTTATGTTTTTATATGGTTCCATCCCTTTCTTTAAATATTTTGATGAAAAATGACAAGTCGAAAGGCGTCCAAACTCAGTTTTTAATAACTCTTTTCCAGGATGTGTTAAGTTTTTCTCTACACTGCCGGTCATGTGACCAGTGACTATGAGAGAGGGCTTGTGTGTGAGATGGGGAACTTGCCTAGAAGTAGTGGAATTCAGGCTCTCCCTAAATGCGGTGGAACTTGGGGCTCTGGGGTGTTGAGTGGATTCGGTGGCAGATACAGATGACCCTCCACTCAACTCTGTAGTGGTCACTCGGCCATAGCCGTGGTGGACTGCTAACAATGCAGTGAAAACCACCACGACAGTTCTCCTGGGCCTTTTGGTTATTGATAGAATCTGGACATAACTGGGAAACTTTCTAGGTCCCGAGTAAGCTGTAGCATCGGCCCAGACACATGCCTCTTTGTGTGTAATTAGGCCTGGGGGGATGCTCACACCCCACATACTTGTTGTGCACCTTTTGTGTATATGCCAAATGCCATATGAGATGTGGGAGACATAGGAGAAAAAAGCCCCAGGCCCTGTGTAAGGAACTGACAGTCTAAAACAGGGGTGGGCAGACATTTTCTGTAAAGGCCAGAGTGTTGATATTTTAGGGGATGTGGGCTGTTCACCTCTCCCATTGTAAAGAAGTGGGTGTGACTATGTTCCTCACTCCCCAAAGGACCTGGAGACCTACTTCCTCCTTTAATAGATGAGATCATGGAGGGCTTTGCCTCAGGGTAAGCCAGAAGCAGTTCATTCCACTGCAAGATAATTATTATTCTGTTTATCCCTCACTATCTCTCTCTCCAGGAGTGACCTTCCCAAAGAAGGGGCCTCATGTTTTGTTTGATTAGTGAGTTTGTAGTTCCTCTCCTGGGCAGAATCTCTTTCTGTGAGTAATGGATGTGTGGTGGGTGGGCTTTTCCTGGTCAGAAACCATCACTGTTTTAGGGCTCTGTGTTTAGGGCTTTCTTGGCCTTGCCTCTTCCCACCTGGGAACCAGACCTTAGCAGTGGCTTTCTTTGCCTGTATTGTCCTTTCTTCATCCCGGTTCTTAGGGCTGCGTGAGGGAGCTCTTTGGCCCTGTGGCTGTTTGTAAGCACTGACAGATGAATCTTGATTTACATGGAGGCCTCCCAACCCACTAAGCTCTGTGTGTGGACTTTGACTGAAATGGGTCACATAGTTTGAATGCCCTTTGCTTTGGGGATACTCCTGTATCTGAGTTTCACCCTATTACGAATACCTTAAAAATGGGCCTCCCAATGCTCTTGGCTCACTGCATAAAACAGAACTTTCCTGTGTGCATATTCCAGCTGACTCATGTAGTGGACCGGTCCCCCAAAAGTTGAGCAGGACAACAGCCAGTTTGTGCTGGTAAGTGCTGTTGAGAGAATATTGTTGCACATTTATTATATAGCAATTTATATTTATGTGACTCTTTGTACTAGCAAAATTCTTTGTGGTAATTTTTGTTGGCCTGGCTAATGTGTGCCGTTTGCTTTTTATGAGAACTCTGCAGTTGATACCTTGGCCCAAAATGCATTGTAACACACTGTTATAGTCTCTTAGTTTGGAGTTCCTCTTATTGAAATTTTTCTGTCCAACCTCAGTTTTTGTGATTCATTCTAAGTCAGCAGAAACTTAGGAAAATAGAATGAAAGCCAAAACTCCACAGTTTTTTCTCATGTTGACTAGCAAGATGGGTCATTTTTAGGGGGTATACACAAAGATACTTCAGAAAATCTTTGTCTCAGAGGAAGAGGACTAAAGCTGTATTGTTGAAATCAAGTCTGGATGAAATTGTGTTTTTAAACAAAGCAAAGTGTGGCCTTACCTGGAAGAGACTGAATTACCGTTATTCATGTCACGGAATTGTCTGAATTTCTGTTTATCTAAAGACTTGCTTCCTTTTCCTTTCTAGCATTGCAGCAGTTACTGGTATTTTTGGTGTTTCTCTGTTGTGTTTGTTTCCTTTATTTTTGCATTGTTCTTTAGTTTGAAACTCTAAATTCCTTTGCAACATTACTTACAAAATGTACATCTTGTAACAACTAAAATGCAACCCGTTATCTCATATTTTCTTTCCTGTAAATGACATTATTATGACAACTGGAAAATTTGTATAATGTCTACAGACGACAGTGCTGTATCTTATGTTAATTAATTTGCTTTTAATGTTTGTACAATGAGTATTTAGGGGTAAAAGGGCATTATATTGGCAACTTACTTTCCGTGGTTCAGGAAAAATGTATGTATTTATAGAGAGAAAAAGAGAAAATGACAAAGCAAGTGTGGTAAAAATTAATAGCTCTTTAGTAATATGTAGTTCTTTGTATTATTCTGTAACTTCTCTGTAAACTTGAAATTATATTAAAAAGTTAACAAAAATTCATTCAGCCTATTTTTAAAAAAGACTTTGGGGTGTGAGGTATAAACTTCCTGGCTAAATATAGCATATATCCAATAAAAATAGTACAGTTTGTCTTAACTCTAGTTTTCTAATTGAGGTTTCTATCTTGTGGGCTTCATTTAGGCTGGTTTGGGAGATGCCCCAGACAATTTCAGGTATTAACGATGAAGTTGATTGAATTTGTTAGTGCCTTTGAGCAACTGTTCATTAAACTAGGTGAAGCTGGCATATTTGCAGCTTATGAAAAAAAAAAAAAGACCATTAAACTAAAGGCTTGGGAGATTTGTGTTTTTATCCCTTCCTTGTTTAGTTGCTTCATTTTATATGAATGTCGATTGGGATGAAGTGGGAAAAATATAGCTTTTCCCCTGTTATTCTAACATAGGTAAATTGAATGGATTATCATTAATAAACACTTCTCAACCTACAACTTTATTAGGTAATTCTATTACCTAGAATTATTGTAACGCTTCTGTTAAAATTTCTTGTATTAAAAATTCCTTGTAAAACATTTGTTGACTAAGGAGGGCAAGGGCACTGGGTCTTGAGGATGTCTGTGTGAGGATGGGCCAGTTCCTAAGGGCAGCCTCTGTGTACCGTTGGTGGCGGGGCACGGACAGGACTGTAGGTGAAGACTTTGGGCCTGGAGGTCGGTTCGAGTATTTGCCACATTGTCAAGCTGGCAGATGGTCATCGTTGAAGCATAGTTTAGTTGCTTCTTGGAGTCTAAGGTCGACGGGGCTATCTCCTGGTAGAGAAGGTCTACACTGTCATTGTTTCCACCATTAATAAGGCATTTTGCTCTTCTTAAAAATCAGGGTCCCATTTGTAACTCCTTTGTGCTCTGATACATCAGAAGTAAGCTCTTCATGGAGCCCTGGCAGTGTGAGCTTTCACACTGACCGGGAGAGGTCAGCACCCAGCATTTCCATCCTGGGAGGGACTACGTGGGGTGGGTGAGGATGTGGGTGGGGTAGGGAGAGATGCTCAGAAAGGACCAGATGTTCTTTTCTTGTTATACAGCCATAAGGGGTGGTAAGGACTCGTAAGCCTGAGCCTGATAACCTTCTCATTGTGGCCTCCCTGAATTCCAGTAAGAGAAAGCAAAGAGCAAAGCAAGGAGAACTCAGGCTTTCAGAGGGTTGAGAAGGCCATACGAGTTTGCCAAGTTTAGGGGGTTTTACTCCCACTTCCTGATTGGGCTAGCACTGTGATCTACAATCTCTGCCAGGTAGGCTGTATGCTGAGGACAGCAAAGGCACGTGCAGAAATGGAAGGCTTCCACACTGGGCCCCTCCACTTCGACACATTACTTAACCTCTCTGTGCACTAATTTCCTCATTTGTAAAATGAGGCTGATGAGAATGCTTGCCTTATTGGGTTGCTGTGAGGATTAAGTTAAATGAGTTAATATTTGCAAAGTGCAAGGGACAGTATATGGCGCATAGTAAACACTATGTGAATGTTAAGAAGTAGAATGAAAATGGATTAGTGTGAATTTTCCGCATTCCTACGCAAAGCTGGAATGATTTTTCTTGCCCCGGGTTTTGATGTGTAAGGTTAATTTGGTTTGTCTTAACATCATCTCACAGTGCATGTTATTTATGGCACAGAAGCATAGCTAAACTCTTTAAGATGTGTGTAGTGAAATGTGTTTTTATCATTTACTAAAAAAAAAAATAGATATTTTCTCCCATTTCCTTCATTCTCTTTCACTCCACTGATTGTCTCCTTTGAAGCACAAAAGTTTTAAAATGTTTGTCTGCTTTTGCCTTTGTTGCCTGTACTTTTGGTGTCATATTTAAGAAATCATTGCCAAGTTCAATGTCATGAAGCTTTTCTCCTATGTTTTCTTCTTAGGTTAGCTATTTAATCCATTTTGATTAATTTTTGTATGTGGTATAGGAGTAGGGCCCAAATTCATTCTTTTGGATGTGGACATCTAGTTTTTCCAACACTATTCATTTAAGAGACTCTCCTTTTTCCCATTGAGTATTTTTGGCACTCTTGTCAAAGGTCATTTGACCATATACACGACCATGATCCACATGGTCTATTCTGTTTAATTGGTCTCTTCTTCAGTCTTTATTCCAGTACCATACTGTTTTGATTACTATTGCTTTGTAATGTCTTGAAATCAGAAGGCAGGAGACCTTCAACTTTGTTTTTGTTTTTCAAAATTGTATTGGCTATTCAGGTCCCTTGAGATTCCATATGAATTTTAGGATGACCTTTCTATTTCTGCAAAAAAAATGCCACTGGCGTTTTGATAGGGATTGCGTTGAATCTATAGATCACTGTAATATGGACATTGTAACAATATTAAGCCTTCCAATACAAAGACACATGGGGTGGTTTTCCATTTGTTTGTGTCTTCTTTAATTTCTTTCAGAAATGTGATGTAATTTTTAGTGTACGAGTCTTTCATCTCTTTTGTTAGGTTTATTCTTAAGCATTTTTTTGATGCTCTTGTAAATGGAATCATTTTCTTATTTTTTTGTATTGTTCATTTTTAATGTAGAAGATACAAAGCTAATTTTTGCGTTGATTTTGTATCCTGCAACTTTGCTGAATTTGTTTATTAGTTCTAACTCTTGTTTTGTGTGTGTGTGTGTGTCTTTGCGTGTGTGTAATCTTTAGGCATTTCTACACAAGATCATGTTATTTGTGAACAGAGATAATTTTATTTCTTCCTTTGTAATTTGGGTGCCTTTTATTTCTTTTTCTTGCCTAATTACTCCAGCTAGGACTTTGAACAGAAGTGGCATGACTGGGCATTCTTGCCTTGTGGCTGATCTTAGAAGAAAAGCTTTCAGTTTTTTGCAATCAAGTATGATGTTAGCTGTGGACCTTTCATAAATGACCTCATTATGTTGAGGTAGCTTCCTTCTATTTCTATTTGGTTGAGTGTTTTTATTATGAAGGAACCTGCTACCTGCTTTTGTGAGGAAAGTATTACTGAAACACAGCCATGTCTATTGTATACATACTGACTATGTTTGCTTTTACTGTGCAATGACAAATGTAAGGAGTTGCGGCAGAGACCTTGAGGCCAGCAAAGACTAAAAGGTTTATTCTTTGCCTCTTTACTGATCTTTGCTTTAAATTATTATTCTGGTAGATTATTACATTGATTGATTTTTGAATTTTGAACCAGCCTTACTACCCTGTTTTTTTTTTTTTATGTTGCTGGATTCAGTCTGCTAATGTTTTGTTAAGGATTTTTGCATCTGTGTTTATGAAAGATATTGGTAAGTGGTTTTCTTATACTGTCTTTGTCTGGTTTTGGTATCAGGGTAATTCTGGCCTTACAATAAGTTGGGCAGTGTCCCTTCAGTTATATTTCTGGAAGAAATTTTGTAGAGTTGGTGTTATTTCTTCTATAAATATTTGGTAGAAATCATCAGGGAAACCATCTGGCATGGAGATTTCTTTTTTTGGAAGGGGTTTAAACTACAAATGCAAATTCTTTAGCAGTTACAAAATCTGTTCGGATTATCTGTTTCATCTTGGGTGCATTTTGGGAGGTCATGCTTTTTGAGGAATTGGTCCATTTCTTATACATTTTTGAATGCATGGGTGTGTAGAGTTGCTTGTAGTATCCCCTTATTATTCTTTTACTATTTTTGAAGCCTGTAGTAATGTTCTCTTTCCTTTTCCTGATATTAGTAATTTTGTGTCTTCGACAGTTGTGCTAGATTTATCAGATTATTGATTTTACAAAAACTAGCTTTTTTGTTTCATTGATGGTCTTTATTGTTTTTCTGTTTTCAGTTTTTAAATCTTTTCTTTTTATTCTTCCATTATTTGTGTTTAATTTTATCTTTTTCTAGTTTCTTAAGGTGGAAGCTTGTTATTATTTCTTCTTTTTAGTGTAAAAACTGCTTTACTTGCCCTCACAAGTTTTGATATGTTGTATTTTAATTTTAGTTCATTTCAAAGTAGTTTCTAATTTTCCTTGAGTCTTCCTCTTTGACTCATGCATTATTTAGAAGTGTGTTAATTTCCAAGTATTTGAAGATTTTCCTGCTATCCTTCTGTTACTCATTTCTAGTTTAATTTTATTATGATCAGAGGACATACTTTGTATTATTTCAGTTCTTTTACTTTTGTTATTGGTTGTTTTATGACCTTGGTTATATTCTGTCTTGGTGAATGTTCCATGTATACTTGAAAAGAAGATTTATTCTGTTGTCATTGGAAGAATTGTTTTATTAGTGTCAATTAGACCCACTTTGTTGAATATTATTCAGTTCTTCTGTATCTTGATTGATTTAAAAAAATTTTTATTTTATAATTTTGGAGCTGTGGTCTAGAAAGAAAGCAGAACATAATAAGTCACATGCATTCAAAATTTCCTCTGAATTTGTGTCCTTTCACAGACTGCCTTCTTTTTATATTTAAATTTCCTGAATGTCCCTTGCATGAAGTCACAGGAATTTGATATTTGTTCATTTTTTGAAAGCACACAAATATTATAGGACAGGGTGCTATTAATTTCATTTTATGAGGTATTTTCCTTGACTACCTGGCATCTGCCATTATTTTAGTTAAACACCTGAAAATCACCCACCTAGAGATGCTTTTTCATACAACTTAGGTGATTCTAGTTCACACTTAGTGTAAATGTTTTAGTTACCTCATCAAGCGAAGATGATGTGTTGGTCCTACCAAGTGCATAAATGGCCAGTGAAGAGGTTCTGGGACCACTACTCACCAGATATGAGCGCTGAGTCATGGAGAGGCATCTGCAGAAGGAACCATGAGACAGTCCAGTCTCATTGCCCCCTTTTTAAGAGAGAACTTTACCTGTATCCCTTAAGCCTTTCACTCTGGGTTTGATATGCAAAGTCTTCTATAATATTTTGAGCCTGTTGTGGGGATAGAGTAGACCCTAGACCACCTCTGTAGAAGAAAGGCCAATTAGAGACTTTCGGACTTTGGTTAGACTTGACCCAGCTGAGGGTTCTGGCAGAACTGGGGTCTCGTCTCCTCACGCAGGTGACACTTGCTTTCTTCCTTTTCTCCCCACCCCAGGTTGTGAATGCCCTTGCACCATGCATTCTAAATGGGGCAATAAAAAAATTGGTTCTTGGGTAGGTGGTAGTGAACATATCTTAACTCTTTTTATATGTAGAGATATAGTACATAAATGGATGTACAGCCTCTCTTGTTTTAATTTCAGTGGGCGGATGCTTAGGGAAAAAATGTCTAAAAAGGCTCTGTATGGTGCTGAGAATGATAAAAAGGTTGAGAACTATTGCTTTCCTTGAAGATGCTGAGAGAGGTGCTGAGCAGAAGGGCTTCTGGGATTTGAACACTTTCTAATTGAGAGGGGGTGGAAGGTGATGCTACTGAATTTTATTAGAAGAAAATATTTTTATCCAAAGATTTTTCAGTGACTGGAACAAAAGGAAATAGGACTCAGTCATCTCATGGAGAAGTCAGGTTAAATGTGAGGCAGTTGTTCCTGTCAGAGCTTCATTAAATAACATAAGAAGGAGTTTTAAAATAGTGAGCATTTCTTTCTGCCTGGAGTCCTCTAGGAGAAGTTCTGCAGAAAGCAAGGGAGTAGGACGGGTCTCTTCAGGTGCTGTCAGTCCGTTTGGTGGTTGAGGAGGGAGCCTTCAGATGGGTATTTTTTAAGACCTGTGCACCACCTCTTCTCCCATCTTTTGGACAGTTGGCAACAGTTGAGTATGGACTATATATTGGGTAATACTGTTGAGTCAGTATTAAACTGCCAGAAATTGATAATTGTACTGTGGATATATAAGAGAATGTCCTTGTTCTTGGAAAATACAAAATGAAATATTTAGAGATGAAAGATGATGTCCACGATCACTCACAAATGGTTCCAGGAAGTGGGAAGGGGGAGGAGGAGGGAGTTGGATGGGTGTGGATGGAGGGTGGAAAGCTAGGGGGAGCAGGAAGGGGAGGAGAAGGGAGGCAGAGATAGCTGAGCACATGATAAAGCAGGAGTGCCAAAACATCAATAATTGTTGAATCTGGGTGAAAGCATATACAGGAGTTCTTTGTGATAGTCTTGCAACTTTTCTGAAAGTTTGAATCATTTCAGAAAAAAAATTAGATGAAAACAAGAAAACACATGGCTCCTTTGAGAAACCAAGTTACACTATATCCTGTATGTAAGGTTATTTGAAATTGCCATGTAAATGAAATAGTTTGACTGAAAGCAGGTCCTTACATTGGAGTTAGACCTAAGTCTGGCACAGTGCCTGGCACATAGTAGACTCTCAATAGATATTTGTTCTAAGGGATGAAATCAGAGCAGCAGTAATTTTGGAGTTGGCTTTCCCATTGAACAGGTGCCTTGCACCTGGCAGATTTGGATGTGTTTCCCCCAGACACGCCTTGCTGTGCCTCCGTGGACATCATGAAAATGACCAAATGGAAAAGTTTTGTCTCAGGGACATTGCATGACAATCTGTGTATGGGAAGAGATTGACACCCTAATTTTATTTTACTTATTCATTCAGTTATTTATTTATTTATTTTAGAGAATTTTTATTAGAGTTTCTTTGAGCCAGACGGATGACATATGCCAGGGAGCAAGATCTCATTTGCTCCTCACACCCTAATTTTAGACTTCTTGCTGGTCAAGGCACCCTGAGGGATTGGACAGAGCATTTATGACGTTTATTTTGGTCCCACTTAAAAAGTAGGAACTCTTCAAAAATTGTGTTTAGGTAGAAGCTAAAGTTACTTTCATTATGGTACAATATTCATAAGATAAAGTTTACTACTTTCATCATTTTTAAGTGTCCGGGTCAGTGGTATTAAGTACACTCACATGGTTGTGAAACAGTCACCTCTGTCCTGAATTTTTCATCTTCCCAAACTGAGTTATTAAGCAATAACTTTTATTATTATCTGCTTAGCAAACCATTTGTATTGTTACCCTTAGTCATAGTAGGCTACAGGACCTTAAGTCTAAAATTGGTGGCACCAGATTTAGAGAACTTACTTAAATTTAATTATCTTGAAAGGGAACACTTAGAAATTTAATAGGAATATCTATTAATTTGAGTTTACTCAAATTAACGTCCCTAGAGATGATAACTTATACACTATACTATGTACTATTTTAAATGAAATGTAAAAGCTCTAAGGCTTTTTTAAAAACATCTTAAAATTAACTGACAGATATATCTGTATTGTTTGATTACTTTTGTGTCTTTTAAAAACTACAAATACCATTTCCTCTTTTTTGGGTTAGTCTGTGTTTTAATGGCTTACTTTTTTCTAATTATAATTGATTTCATGTTTCTTATAGAAAATTCAGAGAAGACAAAAGACAATAAGTGTTCAGTCTCCCAAAATGTTATTATTGTCTCTCTCTCTCTTAAAAAACAAGAAAAGCTATTTTTTTAGAGCAGTTTTAAGCTCCCAGATAAATTGAGCTGATCTACAGAGTTCCCATATACCCTCCTCACCTCCCCCCAGCCTCTTTTATTACATTTTCTGTTATAAAAAAGGCATCTGCCTGCTGAAATAAAATTCAGAGATTCTAGCCTTCTGAGCTCTCAGGGGTCACTTTTCTCCGGAAGCCTTCTCCGGCTTCCTGGTCAGTGCATATCCCTTGGTTCCATCTTATTTGGTGGCTCATGACACAGTGTACCAGGGAGGCAGCCACAGGGCAGGTACTTACCATTTGATGGTAATCTCTTCAGAATTTGGTTTATTATAGACTTGCTGAGAAGTATTCTTTTGGGCGTGAGTTCCACATGAAGAATATAAACTGGCCTTGGCAAATAAACAAATAAAACTCTGGCTTCTTGATTAAACATTAACGCAGGGAGGTGCCTCGGAGTGTTTACAAACCAGGAGGTGGTTTATGCAAATTTTCAGGCAGCTTCCTGTACAAGCAGGTTGTGTTCTAACTCTGTTTGTGTGTGTGTGTGTGTGTGTGTGTGTGTGTGTGTGTGTGTGTGTGAGTGTGTATGTGTGTGTTTGGTACCTTGGAATGATTTTCCTTTTGAAAGGAGGAATAAGGATTAGAGTATGGTTCCTGTGAAAGAGGGCAGGTATTTCTCCCACAGGTGGTGAGCAATATGGGGAGAGTGGGGGTGGGGCCATAAATGACATGTGGCTGTTGCCCGAGAGGGAGAAGTGGGTCACACAGTCTCTCATGGCATCTCCCAGGAGGAAGGTCAGAGATGCTCACTTGGTTTCTGAGCAGTGAAAGGGGAGATTGAGAGAGGAATGAGAGTAACTCCGGTTCCTATTTAGAAGTGGATGGTTTGAAGCTGTGGAGGGCCTGCTGTTATGTCTACTAGCTTGGAACCTTATGGTGTCCATTTTAGCCTTCCTCCCTCATTTGGGTCAATTGGCTCTGAGTGAGGAATTTGGCCAGACAACAGAATATTTAAACTGGTTTCCCCTATTGCATCTCATTTCCATAGTCTGTTTATAATCCTAGGTGATGCAGATACTCTTGTTATCTTGAATGTGAGTTGAATGCAGGGTTGTGATTTGTTTAATTTTACATCATGTAATTGAACTTGGTGAGTGTAGCTGAGAGTTTGAGTGACAAGCCGAGTATGGCTGTTGCCAGCCTTATTTTATGTGGTACCTCTGGCATCCAGGGCTATAAGGAGAAGGCGCTTTTAGTTAGGAGGTTGATAAAACCCCAAAACAAATTTAGGAAGGACCTCTGAGGCTTCCTGTTTGTTTGGGATCCTTGGGTGTTGAGCTCTTTATTGCTCATGAAAGCTTTTTCTTATGTAATTTCTTAAACATTCAGCTCTGAGCCAAGATGATCCTGTGTCTGGGGAGTTTGGAAGAACCGTCTCAGTGGAATCATCAGGCATCAAGAGAGGGAGGGTTTTATTTTTCTTAATTGTTGGCGACTTCTGTTTTCTGCATTTGAGAGAACCCGGTTTTAAGTAGCCCTGAGAAGACATGTCACAACTCAGGAGTAATCCTGACATTTTACCTACATCTTTTTTTTTCTGGAAGTGTTTTCCAAAATAAATAAAAGGCCGTCAGGTGGACTGGTCCAATCCTGGTTTCACAGGTGAGGAAACAGCCCCAAAGAGATGATGTTTAGCTCAAAGTTATACTTTTGAGTTTGTGGCAGAGTAAGAATAAGAAATGAATCTCTGCTCCTCAGACAACTTTGGAAAAACTCCAGAAAAATGGTGCTAAATATGGTGTTTCTGCCCTGCGGTTTAATTTTATTGCAAAGAATGGCCACTGGCTCCTCATTATCTGGCCAGTCCCTGAGACTCATTTGATGTTCTGGTTTATTTATTAGCTGTTATGAGTGATGGAGAAAAACTTTAAAATGTGCAGAACTCTTTATTGGAACTCTGTGTACCTGGGGTATTAAAAGATGGTGTTTGGCAGGTCTTATCTCTGAGTCTGATGCTAATTTCCTTTACTATGCAACAAAGAGAACTGGGTTTAATAGTAGCTTTCAAAGTTGTTTTTATTTCATTGTCCAAATTATGAATAAAGAACCAGACCTTTAGGACCGCTTCTAATCTATAAGTAGACAGCACACTCTTTATGGTGCTGCTTAAATAGAATAGATACATTTCTAAATTCAGGAAGATACCTGGCTAAATATCACTGGACTGCATTAAAAATTTGAGACTTATTTTTTTCTGTGGTCTGTTGTTTCTTAGCAGTTACTTAGGACAAAGCATTCTTTATTTGCTTGGGAATAGGTCTGCTCTGGACCTGGGCTTGTGGGCAAATGTTTGTTTCCCTTGCACATTCCTCTTCTCTTGAGGAATTGCTGTTTTGGAACACAACTACTGAAAGTGTCTTTCAGGACCCTGGTCTTTCAGAGATGGTATTTGACCTTTGGGGGACATTGCCCATGGTGGATTGATGAGCTCTTCATGTACCATGGTGGATCTTACTCTTTGGTTTAGTGCAGGGCTGGGCAGACTTTTTCTGTAAAGGGCCAGATAGTAAGTAATTTCAGCTCTGTTGTCTTCGCATGAAAGCAGCCATAGCAGTATATGAACAAGGAGGCATGGCTATGTTCCAATAAAACTTTATTTATAAAAACAGTGGTGGGCTAGATTTGGCCCATAGGCCATTGTTTGCTGACCCCTGCTGATGTGGCTGTTTGGAAAACAAGGCTGAAACACCTTGATTTCTGTGGGTGGGGAGAAAAGAATTTAGTACTCGGAACATAAACATCTCAGTTGAGATTTAGTATCCGTGATGGGGAAGATGGTTTTGTATTATTTTTTTTCCATAACTTTTCAGTTGATATAACAAAAACGAAGGCTTCTTTTGGGAGGAATAAAATGGCCCCTAGTCCCACCACTCTTAATACAACTGTATTTTAATTTTTTACATTTCTTTTGAGCCCTGTCCTCTTGTACGGGTACTTTTGCAAACTCCCGATGTGTGTACAAACTAGTTGGTGTTATTAAGGAGAATGCACCCACATATCTGACAGTTGTTAGTACATTGGAATCTAGTGAAGCCTAAAAGATATAAATGAGATTTGGCAGAGAAAGTATTTTTAAGGACTGGTTGGTGAGGAGTACTGCCATTTTCTGTGTTTTGACTTTTTCAGTAAAAGAACTATAATTCACTCTTAATTTAAGCACGGCAAAATAGCAATATCCAGAGGACTAATTATTGGAACAAATCAGGCCAGGGCTAAAGTAAATCAAGTAAATAGCTCCTGAGTGCCAAATTCACACTTTAGCTCTTAGTTAACTTTGTGGTCCCCAGGGCTTCGTGGCAGCATGAGAGTCACTGCACCCTTGCCAATGGCCACAAAGTTAGATTATGACAGATTTTTCTTTTTTTCTTTTTTCTTGGTTGGTGCACACAAAATAAAACCAAGAAACAAATGACTACACTTCAGTCTCATCTATATGATTTGACTCAAACAGGATGTATTTTTCTAAACAGGAATTTCCAAATGTGTATATTCAAGAATGTCAAGTTTGTTTGTTTGTTTGTTTGTTTTATTTGCAATCATGCTACTATTGCTCAAATTATTTTGAAGTTCCTTTTTTTTTGGAATTACATTCAGAATAAAGGTGCATTCAGAATAATAGCATTCAGAAAGAAGTCTGCCCGCATTGTAGTCTTACCTCATTTTTAACAAAAATGGTATTAGCCGGCTCGACTTCCTCACCTTGGCTGCTACTCATGGCCTTGAGTTGCTTTCAGTTGTTTCCAGATCTCATAACCATGCTCAGAGCAGATGAGTTTGTCTCAACTGAGCTAAAGGTTGCTGTAATAAAAATGAACCAGGAGCCTTTGAGGGCATTTCTTTGAAAGGAATGCAAGTATTTATTTTTCTATGTAAGTTGTGATAGTTAAAAAAAAAAAAAGTCACGTCTTTTGTACATCATTAGGCTGTCCCCAGCCTGCCATGCCAATGTAGCTTTTGAATAAGATCATCCTGACAGAGTTGGCCTCCAAGGTTGACAGGCTTTATTCCAAATCCCACTCTAGGGTCTGAGGTGAGGGTCCTTGAAAGATACCCACTTTTATGTGCTCTGTTGTTCCTGTTACATGGGACATTTGAAAGAGTGTTCTAGGTTTGCTTTTCTGGGAGACCATGTTATGTGTTGATAGAAGCTGATCAACTGCAATATGTTCTTTCATTCCTCTTGCACTCCCTCCCCCCACAGTAGGGATAGTGGGAAGCTTATGTCCTATACTAGGGAGTCTTATTGTCTGGCAGGAAGCTGTGTAGGCTCCTAACTTAGGTGATGGGCTCAGAGCTGTTTAGAAGGTATACTGCTTAAAATCTTAGTGGCAGTCAGATTTCTTCTAAGCTGTATAAGCAGGGAATTTATGAGAGAGTTTTACAATATTTCTAGGTGAAAAAAGCTTTAGTGCTACATGTTTAGTAATAACACAACTTGTCTCCAACCAATTCCTAACTGTAACTTGGTTCTAACTCATTTCTGCCCCACTACCTGTGAGAGTAGAGACAGAACACTAAAACCTCTGCCACAGTTGCTCCATGGAATCAAACACACCTACCACTGTCTTGCCAGAAGTTCTGTCCTCCCAGCATATGACTACTGCCTTCTCTTGTTTCCCTCTGCCTTTCAAATCTTGCATGAGTGTGTCTGCTAGGAAGAGTCTAGCTGCAAGAGAGTCAGTGAAGAGAGTGTTTAGCATTCTAGCCTCTGTAGACCAGGAAGATGGGAAGGCTTGAAAACTGTTGGATGGTGCTGAATGAACCACTTTGCAATATTTATGACCAAGGGTGTGTGCACATAGGTGACAGCTAAACCTTTCGTAGTTAGATAGAGTCTTGCAGTGAAAAGAACGTAGGTATAGAGGACTAAGTGTAGGAGATGTGATTGCTGTTGGGAGAATTACATGACCAGGATTCAGTGCACCTGTCAGTCCTGCTATCAAGAGGATGGCTGCCCACTGTGTGACAGATGGAATTGCTGGAGGAGCGGCTGCTTTGCCAAGTTCATGCCCTTGGTATGGTTCTGACCTTATTAAGAGGGAAGAAATGCTGAGCTCATTATCCTTTTTCCTGTGTATCATTGGAGTTTGAGGGCTGACAGAACCTCAATTTCAAGTTTTGGTTTCCAGCCTGTATAACCACAGGTAGTTATTACGCCATTCTGAGTTTAAGTCTGCTTATCTGAAAAAGGGTGATATGCCTGCGTTGCAGGGAGATTGTGATGGTGAACTCAGATAATATATGACTAACATATACCTGCAATGTATAGAAATTGCCCAATAAACCACTACTATTATGCTCAACTTTCACTTTTCCTTTGTCTGAGCAGCTCACACTGTATTAAATCTCAGCAGATACAGTAGCTTCTATGCTTTTTCATACCAATTAGCTTACCTTTTCCACTCCCTGTATGCCTAACTTTTCCCACTGTTCCCAGAACATTTTGTTATGAAAAATTGCAAACATTCAGGAAAGTTGAAAGAATTGTATAGTGAACACACATATATCTCTCACCTGGACTCTAATTAACATTTTATTATACCATCTTTATCATCTATCTTTCCGTCTATCCAGCCATCAACCTGTTTTATTTCTTTATACATTTCAAAGTAAATGGTCAAAATCAGAACATGTCCTCATAAATATTTTAGCATGCATACCATTAAAATATAATTGAGAATATTTGTTTGCAGTTTTTTTCTCAGAATGTATAATTTCACAATGAAATGCATACATCTAGTAAGTGTACATTTGCTGAATTTTGATAACTGCATAAATCTGTCATCTAAACCCCCATCAAGGTATAGGACATTACTCCCTCTCCTTGCCCCTTCCCATCACAGGCAACCATCATCTTGGTTTTTTCTCTTTACCAATGAGTTATATCTATTCTAGCATTGCATATAAATGGAATCACATAGAATGTGCTCATTAGCGTCTGGCTTCCTCTGGACATCGCAGCATTGTGAGATTCCATGTAGTCATGCCTTATCAGTCATTGATTCCTTTTTAATGCCCAGACAGCCAGCTTTTATATGATGCCTGATTGTTGCAAAGAAGGAAGGAACCATAAGCCTTCCTCATAGAACTTTGATGTTTCTTCTTTCTCTTTTCCATCCTGATGTTATCAATGCACAAAGGCTCTTTGCTTAGAGGCCCTTTCATTCAGGCCCTCTCCCAGTCTTTAGCATGTTGGCCAGGGCAGACATCATTCTGATCCATTTCTCTTCCCTCTTGGGACTAGTGTTGGTGGGAATTTATGTGCAGGAGGAGTGAGAGGGCCTATGGATGGACACCTTAGACATTTAATTGTTTTAGGGTTAAAAAAAAAAAAGGATGAATCCAGCTTTCTCTTAATGATTTTTTGTTGTTGTTGTTGGGGATTTTGTTACGATGAGTACCTGCTGGAAATATAACACCAGTCAGCTGCAACAGCTGGAGTTGGAAACCAATTCATATTTAGCTTTTCTGATAATAAATTAGCTGGGATTTGAAGCTGTGAATTTTCTGATGGAAAAAGGAGTCATCTCTTGCCTCCCACACCTTATGCCGCCCTTTCTCCCTCCCTTCCTTTTTTCCTTCCTGTTCTTCTCTTCAATCTCTTTGTCTCTGTCTCTGCCTCTCTTTCTCTGACTCACACACACCCTGTAAACAAGCTTATGTATAGAGACGTGCTTGAAAGTTTAGGTAGATCACTTTTGAAAATGATTGAGATATTTAGCGGTGAGAAGGAAAGGGGTAAAAAAAGAATGGCCTGCTTGATAGCGGGGAGGCTGTACCCACTCTATGAAGGTAGATTATTGAATGTACTCTGTGGCACCCAGGTTTTGGACCCAGCAACGTTCCACGGCTTCTAGTTTTTTTTTTGCTTCTGTCTTCTGCAGAGGATCTGGAACCTGCTTGCATGTTGGAAGTATCAGGGAAGGTTTTAGGAAAACACCACCCCAGACCAGCTGAACCAGAATGTGGGCCTCTTCCCCCAAGCAGTTCTGAGGTGCAGCCACAGTTTATAACCACTGATTTACTATGGGACCCGTTTTCACATATATTATCACTGCTAATTCTTTTAACTGTCCAAGGCAGGCTTGAGTACTTTCTTTTTATTTTAACTGATCAAACTGATGTCAAAGTGGACATTCTCACCTAGGTCAGTCTGACTACAAATGCCGCATTCTTCCCATTATTCTGTGTTCCCTCTGATACCTTTATGTGAATAGATTTCACGTAGTAGGGTGGACCATTCCTTTTTTTAGTTATGCATCTGTTGCCTACTAACTACGGTACTATGTGTGTCTGGAAGTTCCTGGGGGCATATTTTTGGAGGGTCCCTGCTTCAGGGAGCCGAGGGGTTAGGACAGAGACACAGTAGGCAGGCAGTTAAGCCGTGGCATGGTGAGTGCTCTTGGCAGCAGCCAGGGCACTGGGGGAGCATGGCGGAATCTGGACTTGGTACATAGAGAACTCTTTCCGGAGGAAATACCACCTAGTTAGGATGTGGGAGAGTGAGAGAGCAAGCACAGGCTCTATGGGGGAGGTGAGAGAAACTCTGAAGCTGAAAGCAAGCAAGAAAAGAAGAACCTGGAACTGTTATGCCCGGGATAGATATGCTTCACTGAAGAAAGCTGTTTTTCAACCCATCTATTGTGCATTAAGGCATGGTTTTCCACTTAGCACCAGGATCCTTATTGGCATTTGTCAAATGAAATAGAATGTTTTATCATAGGATTTTTATAATTTGCAAATTTCATTGACTTTTAAGGGTTTTGTTATTTTTTTGTTTAATATGATCATATGCTAAAGAGATTCAAATAAAGTTATGATTTTATAGCTAAGAAATTCTGAATAAATAATACTTATTTCCCACCACTCATGAAAGGCACAGGAGATAGAAAGAGTTCTGTAAGAAGGGTAGCGTACCAAAAAGGTCTTGGGCAGATTCCAGAATCTCGTGAATTATTTCTATACCCCGCTCCCCTGGCCCCTCCATGATAATCTTAACAGAACAGCGTAGTGTTAAAAGCGTGGATTTTTAAGTTAATTAAAAAGCCCAATGTTGTCACTTTCACTTAATCTGATATGTGAAAGTTATCTTACCTTTCTGAACTTCAGTTTCCTTATTAGTAAAATGGGAATAATAATTAATAGTTACCTCATATAAGCTAAAAAATCATTATTGTTTATTCAGATTTTTGAAATTTCATACTGTCATAGAATTAATAAATGAACTAATAGTTTTTGTTATTTTTAAAAATATATTTGGTTTATACAAAATATGTGCAATTATGAATGATACATATGTATATAAAGCATAATAAGAACATGAGCAGGCATGAGTTCACCAATCAGTCTAGGAAGGATAATAAAATCACTAGTAGCTAATCTACCTGTTATTCTCCAACTTGATCCCTCCTCTTCCCCTTTCATGTAATCATTAATTCTTGAGTTTTGAGTTCATCATTCCTTTGCTTTTTTATACATAATGACATAAATTATTTTTACAATAAATATTTAAAACAAATAATATATATGGTATCTCTAAATAATATATCTATTTAATTTTGTTTTCAATTTTATATATTTAAAAAAGTATGTTGTATGTAGTCTCCCACAGTTGTTTTTTTTGGAGCTTGTTAGAGCTCCAAAATTGATCCTCTTATTGTATTTAAATTTGGTACATTTGTTTTCAAAAGGAGTGTATAACAAACACCCCTTTGTATGAATAAGCCACCAGTTATTTATCCCGGTGATAGGTATTTAGATTGTTCATTTTTTGCCCCTGTGAGCAGTGCTGCTGCTCTGCACATGCTTGTCCATGTTTCCCCAAGCATGTGTGCACGAATTTCTCTGTGATGTACACATAGAGGTGGGATTTTGGAGTTTCAGGGTATCTGGATACTCAACTTCATAAGATAAATGCTGACTTGTTTTCTGCAGTGGGCTTACTAGTTTAACGCCTACCAGCAGAGCATTCCTGTTGTTCCATGTCTTTTCCAGTATTTGGCATTGTTATACGTCATAATTTTGCCAAGGTAGTGATTATGAGTATTATTTATGTTTTAATTTGTATATTGATGATTATGAGACAGAGAGCAGTTCTTCATTTAATTAAAGGTTATTTTTTTTCTTCCTCTTTTGTAAAATTCTAGCTAGTGTCTTTTTGTCCAATTATCTCCTAGGTTATCTTTTTCTGATTGGTTTGTATGAGTTCTTTATATATTCTGAATAAACTTATCCTGTGTTGGAATATATGTGTCATAAGTATCTTTTCTTAGTTCATAGTTTGACTCTTTATTTGTTATGCCTTTGAAAAACAGAAATTCTTATTTTCATATTATCTTTCTTGGCCTGTCTACTGCTGACAGCTGCTCCATTCACTGACAGAAACAGCCATCACTTTTGGCAGGCCCATCTCAGATGCCTGGGAAACCAACACAAGCAACGTAAGGATTTTTCACAGAGACCTACTTTTAAAATATTGCTGACTCTCGGATCACTCCTTCAATCCGTAGCTGAGCTGACGACTCAGATTTTTCACTGAGAATAGCTTTGACCCAAACCAAGTCAGTCCACAGACGGCATCTTAGGTCAAGAAATTCTTAGTTTTAATGTGGCAAGATTTCAGTATTTCCTCTTAAGTTTAGCTAGAAAGATATTCTGTATTTTCTGCTGAATGTTTCATAAATTTACCTTTCTCAATTAAGTCCTGGATTCATCTGGACTTTTGTGTCTGTGGGGTGAGGTCGGGATCCAGTATCCTTTTAAATTTCCCGTACTGCACAGTGTTTTCATGAGAATGGAGAGGAATGTAAGCATCCTCCTTGCACAGTTCTGGGCACATGGAGGGTGCGCTGTAAAAGTTGTTGCTGTTTTAACGTTTTAAAACTTTTTTTCATTTGATTGGTGTGGTTCTTCATGAAATCATTAGCATGTGCATTTTATGAAAGGCGACCGAGGCAGATTTGCGTTGGTTAAGAAACCAACCTGGAACTGCCCTTCCCCCTACCCTGAACTCTGCCCTAGTATTGTCAGGGGCTTGATCTGTAAGTTTAATCAAAGAGTAAATCATAATTAACAAATTAATTGATTTGAGTATTTTATTTCCTTTTGGACCTGGTGGTGATTGAGAATTTCTCTGGCATCTTACCAAATACCTGCTCCCTCAGTTCTGAATAATCACATGGTCTTTAATTATAAGGTTCATCTTGTCATCTTGGGATTTGCTTATTCAGCTCTATCTTGTCATAGATGTACCCTATAAATACATCAAGATAGATGGTGGGGGCTTCAGCCAGGATGCTGGAAGTTCTTGTTAATTACTGCTTGAATGTCTTGGACCGGGTTGTATATGCTGCACAGAAACCTTGCTTTGGGGGCCTTTTCCAGTTTTTTTTTTTTTTTTTTTTGCCATGCTTTATAATGGAAAGGAAAGGTAGAGAAATACTTCTTGGAAAATTAAAACTGCTTAGCCACACTCCTGGGGCACATTAAGTGCACACAATGAATTCTGAAAAGTAAAACATGAAACTTTATAAAGTGAGCATAAAAGGCACTGTAAAAATTGGAAGAACATCGTCAGTTTTATAGCTGAGGATGACTGTCCATTTATTGCACAGTTGTGGTCACGGAGATTCACTCTGAGGCTAGAGGCCTCTTGGAAGAAGGTAGGTGGAACCGCTGGCTGCTGCTGTTCATAACAGGGAACAATTTACCCAGGGTGTGGGATGTGAGCCTTCAGCCTGGATTGTAAAATTACACTGTATGCCCAAGGCTTTTTCAGAAGGTGCTCTACCACCTGTGGAGATGAGTTGGTTAATCCCCTGGATGGTTTTCAGGGAGGTGAGAAATGGCAAAATTCATAATAAGAATGACCCCTCTCTCTTTCTCTACCTGTGTGGTGTTCTCATGGGCTTCTGGAATAGATTCTGTAGCAGATGTTGTTGGTTACCTGCCAAGATCTCTTTTACTGGGCCAGTGTACCCAGAGGTTGTCTGCTGCAGGGTTAGTTGCCAACACCTCATACCTGTGTCCTTCACTGGAAGATTCTGCCTTGCTAGATAGGAGTCCCCTATCCTGGAGATGTTTGGGAGACAACACCTCATCCTTCACCCATACCTAGTGACTGACATCATGACTGATGTCAATGATCCAGGGTATAAAACCCAGCCCTTTGCCGCTGGGCAGCACAAAATTGATAGTGCAGTTTACTGCAGAGCTCTCTGTGAGGTCAGATTGAAGCTGGACTTGTCTCACCTGCCATTTTTCCTTTCCCAGGCAGCTTCCCTCACTTCCTGACAAGTTTCTTTTGAGAGCGCTTCCTCAAGCACTCTCTTGCACGGGCTCTTCTAGGGAACAGGACCCAGGGCAGGCTCCTTCTGTTTCTCGTCTCTCACCTATCCCACTTGGCTCAGTGTGTGGAGTGTTTACATCTGAGTCTTCCCAGCCCTGTTAGGTTCTTCTGAGGGCTGGTTTCATTGTTAGACTTCCACCGAGCCTCCTAACACTTGCTCCAAGTTCATGCTCAGTGCTTGGCAAAAAGATAACCGAATGAAGGAAGTAGTGGTGGGGCATGTGCAGAGGCGCTGGCCGAGAGGTGACTTCTGATGGTGTTGTAGGACCTGGCACTGGTGATTTGGACAGCTGCACCCAAGCAGGCGGTGGACAAGCATGGTCTTCCCTTGCAAGGAAGACAGCACTCATATTTCTCACTCTTAGCGATGTCATTGAAGCTGACCTGGGTGGATGAGTAGGGTGGAGGAAAGTACCTAAAGCTTTCGTGCTGTGCCAGGTTCCACTCCTAGGTATAGTCCCCAAGGAAGTGAGAACAGGGACTTGAACAGATACTTGTATGCCAGCGTTCATTGCAGCATCCTTTGCAAGAGCCAAAAAGGGGAAACGATTCCGGTGTCCTTCAACAGACTGGATGAATAAAAAGTGGTGTATCCATGCAATGGAATATTATTCCTCATAAAAAGGAATGAAGTTCTGATACATGCTACAACATGGATGAACCTTGAAAATATGGTGCTGAGTCAAATAAGCCAGTCGCAAAAGGACAAATATTATATGATTCTACTATGTGAAATTCATAGAGACAGAAAGTAGATTAGAGGCTTCCAAGGGTTGGGTCGAGGGGGAGTGAGGTGTTAGTGTTAATGGTTAGAATTTCTGTCTTGGAAATAGTAGTGAGTGTAAGTAACCCCAACATTGTGAGTGTAAGTAACCCCACTGAATTACACACCTAAAATTGGTTAAATGGCAAATTGCATTATATGTAAGTTGCCACAATAAAAGAAAAATTCAAAACAAGACAAAATTGTGTGTTAGCTTTTCTACACACTGTGTAACACACAGTACAGGTTTGCTTTGAATGGCAGTCGCTGTCACTTTTGGGTTCATTTATCTTAATTCTTGCTTTTCACTTTTATCCCACAAATTTGCCTGGGATGTAAATGCGTTGTTTTGAAGGTTTCGGATTCCAGGCTCAAATATTGATAATGGAGAGGAGTAAGGGTGGAGTGGTGTGGGGTAGTGTGTTAATGAGTCATCTAGGAAGGTTTAAAAGAATTTATAAAGGTAAATTGGGCCATACACTAAATTCTTAACTGGGAAGAGAAGCCTTGGTGGTAACTGGCAGCTGATAATAGTTCTGGAATATTCAGAAGTATTCAGGCAAATCAGATAGCATTTGAAGAAATACAGCCGGCACCTTTTTGCTTTTCAAATTCATCTGGCAGCAATAAGTGCTAAAGGAAGAACTTTACTTATATTCTCTTCTTACTGATACTTAAGGAATTCATTTCACTTATAATTTAACACCAGTCCATTTTCTTTCCCTTACAGAGGACAGGTGGTGTCCTTCTGAGAAGTGAAAGATGGTGGCTGAAACTGCCTTTCTTAAATTAACTTTTTAGCAATCCATCTGAAAATGAGTATGGAAAGTAAGAAATTTGGGTCAGCAGGGGAACGTGGCAATAGGCAAGCAGCCAAGAACCCTCTCGGGGGAATGCGAGGTGTCTAGACTTGATGCTTTTGAACTCTTGGTCTGTTTCCAGATCATTGTTTGGCTCCTAGCTGTTTCTGCTGGAATTTATACAGTGCAGAGAGGTTTTTTGGACCAACTCTCAGCTCCTCTTAAATCAGCTGAAAAAAGTGACCACTTTAATATTTATTCATTCTCTTTGCTCTGTCTCAATCTTCCCTGAGATTTATTTATTTATTTAATATGACTTCCATTTTCCTTTTACCTTAACTTTTGGTTTAAGAGATAACTGAGTCTGTCTAAATTTTCCTTTTTGTTTGCAGCGGATCTTGATACAATACAGTTTCCTGTGTATATGTAGTTACTGAAGTATTAAATATAAAGTATTTATCTTTTGAAGTTATTTTTCCTTAAATTTGACACTGCAAGTCTCAATCCTTTGGTGTTTAGCTTGAAGAGAAGACATTTTTGAGTATTTCAGTCATCCATTGAACAAACGTTAATTGAATACTTGCCATCTTCACCTCCTGGCACGTCCTGCAGCAGGTAGCTCCAGGTCTTGTCCTCAGCGAGGTTCTGCTGAGGCAGATGGACAAGAATGTTTCAGTGTAAAAGGGGTTGTGGTATCAATAAGCACAGGGAATTGCAGGAGCCCTAGGGAGATACCTAATCCAGTGTTGGGGGATTGGGAAGACTTCCTGGAGGAAGTGACATCAACACTGAATCTTGAAAGTGAATAGAAGTTGGCATGTTCAGGGGAGTGGGGCTGTCTAAGCAGAAGTGGCCAGAGGTTGTGAGAGGACATCATCTGTTTGAGAAAATATAAGAACTTTAGTGCGAGAGCAGTACAACCCATGAGAGAAGGTGAGGGAAGAAGTGGTGAGTGTGGACAGTGGCAGTGGAGAGGGTAAGTAGGTATGACATTCCGTAGCCCCATAGTGGAGCTCTCAGAAAAAAATTTGGAAAGGGAAATAACTTGTTCAGATTTTAATTCTGGCAAGCATATTCTAGTTAGCTTTAAGCAGCAATCAATCAGTCAACCAATCATTCTGTTTGAGGTATAATTACATACGGTAAAATGACCAGGTCTTAAGTCATTGGCCAGTTTGTTTGATGAGTGTTGACAATTGTATACACTCATATTATCACCACCTAAAACCCAGAAAGTTCCTCGTGTCCCTTTCCATTCAGTCACTTCTCTGCAGCCACTTTCTGACTTTTATCTCCAGTTATGTTTTTCTTGCTAGGTCTGGCTGTTTTTTAAAGAATATATTGGAGTTGAAGGGCTGGAAACGGGAGGCTGTGACGTATAATCCACTGAGTGCTGAAAGTGTTCAGAAATAAGGTAATACTGGAGATGGATAGCAGTGAAAAAAAAAATCCCTTCAACAAGGCAGTTGAATTGACAGGACTAGTTTATGGACAAGGTGGAGACGAGAGGAAACAGGATCATTGGATTTGAGGTTGAATGGGAATGCTTTTCCAGACTGAGCCAGGGAATGCCAGAGGTGCAGGGATGGTGGGGATGATAATAAGTTGAGTTTGGGACAGTTAGGTTCAAAATACTTGCAGGCAGGAGAGGGGGCCAGGAGGCAACTGACTCTCTGAATCTGGAGGCCAGAAGAGAGATCTGGCCTGCGGGTATAGAGCAGGCAGCTCTATGGTCACCATGGAGAAGGTAATTAACAAAGGTCCTGGGAGTGGAGAGCACCAAGGAGGGGAGAAAGACCCACAGTCCAGGAGAAGATATTTATGACACATCATCATCAATGCAACATTTGGTTTCAGAGTATATTAAAGAACTATTCCATGTCATTAAGACAAGGGTAAACAATCTAATAGAAAATGGACAAAAGAAAAAAATGAGGCTTCTCAGAAAAGAGGAAATACAAGAATAATCATTAAACTCGTCACGCTTCATCTACTTAATAGTCATTAAAGAAATGGAATTAACAGCATAACAGCACACTATTTTTTCATACCCTTTAGATTGGCAAAAAAAAAAAAAATTCTCAGCAACAAGTGATGGAAAGGATGTAAAACAATAGGTATTCTTTATACACTGCTGATAAGAGTGCAAATGAGTACAACATCTATAGAAAACAATTTGTTTTATGCAATAATAATAATGAATCTACTCTGTAGGAGGGCAGTAATTCTACTCCTGAGCATATATCTAAGTAGATCTGTCACACATTTGCTCCAGAATATATGCACACTAAGGTTTATAGCAGCATTGTTTATATGCACACAAACATGGAGATGGCCCAACTGTCCAACAACTGAAGAATGAATAAATGAATAAACTGTGGTATAGTCTTCAGTAGAATATAGCAATGAAAATGAATGCATGTGAACAGTACATGTGAACAGTACTTGGATGGATCTCACATACATAAGAAAAAAAGCAAGTAGCAGAAGAGTATGTATAATATGATGCTCTTTTAAAACATTTTAAACCGAGCAAAGTAATATTTTATATTGTTTAAGGACCCACATCCAAACAGTAAAAAGTGGGATGGAAGTGACAAATTAGTTACAGTTTCCTCTAGGCACACGGTAGTTGTGGCTGCCAGGGGGTCTTTCAACTGGTTCATAATGCTTTGTTTTCTTGAGCAGGTACTGAGTACATGAGTGTTCATTGTGTGTCTTCTTTATGCCTTTCTGTATTGTAATGATTTAAAAAGGGAGGGAACTGAGAACTGAGAACATATTGGGACCACCAACATATAAGGCATTGGAATTTAAAATTTTGACTCTGATCCACAGAGGAAAATATTTTATATTCTGCATGTACATATATATACAAATACAAACATGACACAGAAGCAAAAGTTTTTATTAAAGATCTTTATTTTTTCTTAGGAGATGTACTCTGGTAGTTTCTATTTTATTTCATTTCACTTAAAAAACTTATTGGTCATGACCTTCTAATGCCAATTTGGCAATGTCTGGAAATGTTTTGGATCGTCATGACTGGTACTAGATGCCAGAGATTCTGGTAAACGGCTTATAAAGCACAAGGCAGACCCCTCTGCCCAACAGAGAGTTATGTAGCCCAAAATCTCAGTAATGCCAAGGCTGAGACAGCATGCTCTGAGTTGATTTCCTGTTGTAGGTCGAAGACTTAACAGTCTGAAAAGCAGTGATGTAAAGCAGAGGAAGAAGTTTGGCGAGCCAGATATAAGGAATAAGCGCGGTAGAAGGAAGCCGAGGGAGGATGTCATAGAGGAGTAGGTGAAAGATGGTCCAAAGTGTGTTCATGGAGTTCGTGTTGGTGACTGCAGCTGGGGAGTTTCACTGGAGGTGTGTGGGGAAAATTAGAGTTAGTGGAGTGGAGAGAAAAGATAAGAAAGATGTCTCAAGAAGCTTGGCTGTCAAGAAGAGAAGATTAATAGAGCAGGACATAGGTTTGAAGCAGGATTTTTCTGTTTTTCAAGATGGTGGAGTCTTGGCACGTTAAAATGATGATGAAATGGAGCTGGTAGAGAGAAAAGTTGAGGGCATAAGGGAGAGTTACTGGAGTGGAGCCAGAGCCTGGGTGGAGTCCTGAGCATGGGTGCATTTTGGCTTGAGGTTGGAGGAAGGATAGGGATGAAGGTGAATTTGGTGTTGGGCAGGAGGTTGAAGGCATTCTTGTTTCATTGTGAAGTAGGATGGGAGTTTATTTTCTAAGAGTGGAGTGGGAGGAGGGGCAGCTGGTGTGGAGGAGGTTTGAAATAGCCTTTGAGGGCCTGGGAGAAGAGCCGAGCAGGTTTGCTGGGAAGCTCTGAGGGCCTTCTATAAATGGAGACCATGAATCTGTTATGACATCAGCTTTAGTGGATGTGTGGTTTTCTCCTTGGGGTTGAACATCCTGGAGAGAGAAACAGAGGAGGTGATAGGTAGAAGGATCTGGGCTCGAGATTTGTTGAGCGGATGTATATGAAAGTGAAAGGGAGGTGAGGTCATTGGCCAGTGGGTAGTTGATGTAGGGTGGGGGAGAAAGGAGGTGAAGACAGGATGATTAGAAATGGTAAATAGAGGTCCTGGCAAATTAGAGTACCAAATGAAATGGAAGAGTTGGTGTAGTGGGAGAAGCTGTGAGAAAGACCTGAATGGGAAGGAGTTTATAGAGGGTAAAATGAGGATTGAGTTGTTTGGAGGTAATGTCAGAGGAGGAGCAGTTCTGAGTGGTGATGGGAAAGCCCAGAATGGACCTTTGCAAGGAAGGCGGTGACACAGAGAAGGAGCTTACAAAATGAGGACAAGGAGCTGACTAGGCAGTGTTCTTGCCAAATTCTAAGGACATTTAGAATGAGAGCCAGACTTGGTGTCTCAAGGAAGACTGAGCCAGGTGACAAAGTCTTCAGTGAACAGGAAAAGAATGACTGTCGGAGGTAGATGGAAGTTTCAGCCAAGGGTGGAGGACTTTTACTTTGGCATTGGGGAATAAGAATAAAGAATAGGCTGCAGTCTGTTTCCATTAGAAGCTCCACTTTCAACCAAGGCAGGAAAAGAGTTTGGGATGAGAAGTGGTTCCAAGGCATACAGCAGAAAGGAGTTATAGGAGGATGGGGATCAAGATGTAGATGTGGGTGGAAGACTAAGGGAAAGGATGGCTCAGGGGCAGGAAGGGACTTGAGCTTGAAATAAGGCTGAGAGGATGCGAGTGAGTAGCTCTTTGGTTCTCTTAGTTCTGCTGGTGGTTGGGAGGTTCTAATTTTCTCTGTGGAAGCAGTTTGGGATGTGTTCTGCTGGATCTGAAATTATGCTGTCCAAATTTCTGACTTGGAGGAAGTCGGCAATACTTTCTCTTGTGTGAGTGATGACAGCCTCTAAAGATGATGGAGAACCCATGTAGCCAGGAGTTGGCGCTAAAAGGGCTTTTATGGCATCTGAATATTTTATGATCCTTTGATTTTCTGGAGGCCTGTCTACTAGAGAAGTAAATATCTGCAACTGTTTTTCCAACCCCTGGTTTCCAGAAAATGGAAGGATAAGAAGATTCTGTGGGGTTCAGTTCTATTCACTGCCTTTATAAAATGGTGTGATAAGTCATATCTGGTTCTTTGAAGTAAGCAGTGAATAAACCTTTCCTATAATACAGCATGGAATTCCACTGGGGAATTTACACATTTTCCATTAAAGGTTTAAATGAAGTGTTGTCTTTTTATCATGAAAGTTTTATATATTTGACCTATTTAATTTTTTTTCTTTAGGAAATAAAAGATGGCATTTTCTTATTTCCCTTCTAAAAAATAGAAACATTATTTTTATTATTATTTATTTTTTTTTGCCAAGGAAATACCTATGCATGCTGTGGAAAGGGATAATGTTTGCAAATGTGAAAAATGTTCTCTACCCCTCAACCCCCACTTTAAACTATCAAGTGAATTAAAAAAAATAAATTAGTATTTTAATGGAACTAGATATGACGAATGGCTTTCTATTGAAAGCTTTAGTATCAGAATGAAAAGTTATGTTTTGTTTGTTTTCTCTCTTTTTTTCTAAAAATATGAATATTTCTTCTAGAAAGTTATACTGGAATCAGTAATGGCATTGAATTAATAGCGGCCTCTGTACAGATAGGACTAAATTAATAAATAAGTACTAAGCCCCAAATTGTTATGGTGGTATAATACGAAAATGGGAGAAGATAGTAATTAAAACATGAGAGGCTGAACCAAAGGATGAAGGAAACCTTGGAGAAGCTCTGGAATGGACATATAAAGGCCGGGTTACAGTGTTGGAATGGCAGGAAGTCACATAAAGAAATGACAGTTCTGGGGTCAAGAAGGTATGATGAAGAGGAAATGGGGCATGGTCCACCCAACTTACAAAGGCAAAAAAGGGAAAGAAAAGATTTTTCTCACTGGAATTATGATCCTGATTATAATCCTGTTACTGCTTAGTAATTTTATTTCCTGCACCTTTTCTTTAAATGCAACATATTCCTTTTACATTTTTATGTATGGAAACAGACTCTTTTATAAGCATAGGTTTTCTTCTTCTTTTAGTTTCCAAGATGTGTCGCATTGAATGGTGTTTCAACAGGCTATTCAAATGAAATAGCGTTCAAATATGTTTAAGTACTGTGTTTAAAAAAGGTAACCTGATTTACTTGCCGCATAGCTTCTCAGAGCCCTGAATATCAACTATGCATTTTGAATTTTTTATTTTTTATTTGGCACTATTTATTAAGTGATCTCAGCTGTTGTAGCTGCTGCATGTCAACCTAGTCTTAAAACATAAAATGCTCTTCCAATTCCTTTTGTCCAGGACAGAAGAATCTTGTAGGTAGCATGCCAACAGAACAAGAGACTCCGATGATGCCACCTTCAGTGATGAGAAGAGAGGGTCATGGCACATTCAACCATGGCTTCCAGAGATTTTGAAAAAGGAGCCTTCAGGTGCCCAGGTTGCCTGGCTTTTTGATGTTGTCAGTGTGTGTTTTGCATTTTATAATGGCGTTGAAGCATATCCTCGATTCGGGCTGTGGTTGCTTGGTCTCTGGCAGTCTTATTCCATATTGAAATAATGTTTTCCTGAAACTGGAGGGAGACTACAGCCCCACAGACCTTCCTCCAACCATGAGCTGTTCCCTCAGCATAGTCAGGATGAGCTTCTCCCCACAACAGGATGCCAAGCCCTTTCGCAGCCAAATAATCCAGCTGCCACCATTTGTATTTGCATCATCCTCACATGGGTTTAATTCCTTCTTTGAAGAGATGGAAGTCACTGTGGCCTGTCAGGTCCCTAGGATGTACCACGTAGCTGTGAAACCTCCAGAGCTGCTCCACAGAGGCAAAGGTGCCAATCTGTTTGATAGTCTGTTCATAGCTCTGTGAGCTGGCGGGATGGCTGGGGGTTCTCCCAGAGGACGGAAAAGTGTAGGGATGCTCTGCTGGTCCAGGGAAAACAGCCTTCCTCTTGCTGCTGCTTTGACTCTCTCATTCCATTTTTTCCTTCTCACCATCTTTCTGTGTGTTATTTTATTCATTCTGATCATGGTTCCCACTGTCATCATCTTTCAATGTGTCAAACTTGTTCATCCTCTGATGGTCACCACTGCCCCATGCAGTGACTTCTGCTTCTCTGGGTCCCTCTGCCTTGAATTTTGAATTTTTAAGATAAATGGGATGGACCTTTTATCTTGGTAAACAAACATGCAGCCTTTTGTTTCTATTTGGAGCTCTGGTTTTACTCTAGGTGGCAATGTATCTAGTTAAACATTCTCACCTTCCCAGACTCCTTTGTCACTAGAAGTGACCCCGTACTGGCCAGTGATACACACACACACACACACACACACACACACACACACACCCTGCGGAGACATATGGTGTGTGTGTGTGTGTGTGTGTGTGTATAAATAAATAAATAGATCAAAGTCTCCGCAGAGTGGGGGCTTCCAGGAAAGCTCTTGGTTCCTTGATAAACAGAGTCTGAGCAGGCTGACATGCATCCTTACCATTGCCTTTTCTTCCTTTTTCCTACCTTAAGAGCTGTCGCCAACTTGCACCAGGAAAATAAGGAAAAGTCACGTGCTAAGAGTAGCAAATCAGAAAGATGGAAGGAGCAGTTGATGGGTTCGTGGAGTTACTCTACCAGCCTTGCACTCTCCATCTTTGGACTAATTGTTTCAAAATAAAGCTCTGCTTGATTAAACCATTGTAGTTGAGTTTCTATACATGCAGCTGAATGTAATCCTAATTTATACAAGGGTAATACAGTAAGCAGTAATTGAACTTATTTTAACCATGGAAACTTGTTTTGTTTTTGAAACTGTGTCGAAGACCCTTTGGGAAATGCTGCCTTAAAGAATATGAATAGAGAGATAGCCACATATATGTATCCAACCCTTTTTTCTACAAGTATGAATTTTCTTATTTTCTTTGTGGCATTAGGGCTTATAATTGTGGTCTCTCTCTCTTTTTTTCCTCTAACCTCTTCCTCTCATACTGAGATGTTTTAGGTTATTTAAAAAAAATTTTATAACTTTTTATGCCTCTTAATATAAGCCAGATTTTTAAAAAATTGAGATGATTTTATTAGCTTATTTATGCCTTTTTTACACAGTAAATTCTCAAAATTTGTAGGTGAATTGAGTCAGATGTGCATTTATTTCCATCATAATACCACATTTGTTTAGTTTCTTTGAATGATTTTTTTTCTTGACTAGCAATTAGCACTTTCTCTGTCTTTAGAAAGTTGGTTAATGTTATATAAACCAACACCTAAATGTTCTAGGGAAGTTCTTCATGTGAATGATTTTTGTACAGTAAGAAATCTTTTGTAATTTGATTGAATCTCTCATGATTACTCCTTCTGTAAGTTGGATTATTCTATTTTTTTTTCCTAATAGTGGTAGGCTCAATTCTCTGATAAAAGAATTTTCAGATCTCATTTTTTAAAAAAGGATGTTTAAATTATATTTCAACTCTTTAGTAGAATATAAAATCAGAATGTTAAGCTGGAGGGGACTTTAACAAATAAGTCTAACTTTCTGATTCTATAGCTAAAGGGACTGAAAACTTACCTAAGGCTTCAGTTTTGAGCCAAGTGATGGAAGAACTGGCTCCATCTGCCGAGTTCAGCTCACTCTGGTGATGGCGGGACTATAACACTATAGGAAATTACATAATTTGTTTCACTGACCTGGCTTCAGTTTCAGTTTGTCCATCGGTAAAATTGGAGTAACTTCTTGTTTGCCCAACTCATAGTAAAATCTTAAAGGTTTTTTGAGTTGCTTGGAATATAGTATACTACTTTTTCTAATGTAGCATATTTGTTGAAAAATTAGGATATTTAGCTTCAGAAAAGTTTATGTTTTTAAAATTCAGGTTTACTGCAGGACATAACATTCAGTGTTTTCATTTGTCTAGTTTGATGAGTTTTGACAAGTGTTTGTGATTTGTGAAACCACCAGCACAAATAAAACAGAATATTTCCACTCTGCTAAAAGTAAGAGATTATTTTCTGTAATTAACATGAAATAATACTTTTATTTGGTGGTACGATTCCAGTATTCGCATGCAGATTACCCATAGCAATACCTTTTAAGTACAAAATAGAGTTGGAAAGGTAGCTTGGATCTGAATGCCAGGTTGAGGGGTGTGCGTTTCTGTAGGGAGTCAGCATTCTCAGGTGCTTGGTGAGGGAATTCAGCAGATGTAGATGATGCTGATCTTAAAGGGAGAGGATTCTGGCCTTAGAGTCAGGTGTATCTTTAATGGGTAGCGAGGGAATGCAGAGACCAGCTGGGCTCCTGACAATTGCTTAAGGAGCTCAAGTTGGATTATGGCCATAGAGTTAGAAAGCAGAAGGGTAAATAAGAGGTTTGGGAGAGGGAATCATCAGAACTTTATTAAGTGGTTGGGAGTTGGGGATGGGAAATGTTTCGAGTGTTACTAAGGTTTAAAAAACTTGAATTTGAATTCATTTTTTTTGTAGGTACTACATTCATATGGATCAGAATCCAAAAGGGTATGGCACAAACTGTTTTCCCCATACTTTTGTCACATTGTCTCACTCTCCAAAGATGGTCACCAATACTGTCAATTTTTTATGTATGCTTCTAGTGATGTTTAATGCTTGTATAAGCAGATATGTGAGTGTGGGTACTTTTCCCTTATGTTTTTATTCTACCCTATAGCATTCTTCTTTTTCATTTAACAGTAATTTTTAGGATAATTCCAGGGCAGTTGAGAAAAGGCCCCCTCATTCTTCTGTTATGGCTATGTAGTAGTACATTGTCTGTATCTAATGTAATTTGTTCATCATTCTTTTGCTATTATAGAGAATATGTACCTTGCGATATTGGTACATACATCATCATGCATGTGTAACTTTCTGTGGAGTAAATGTTAAGGATGGAAATCGCCAAGTCAGAGAGTATGTGCATTTTTAAATTCTGATGTATTGTCTAATTGCCCCTCATACAGATTGCGTTCTTCCATCAGCAAAATATGAGAGTGTATATGGTATATTACCTGTCAAGCTTTTGGATTTTTGACAATCTGATTTGAAAGTAATTTCTTATTTTAGTTTTAATCTGTGTTTATCTTACCGTGAATGAAGTTGAACGTTTTTTCATCATAGAAGAGCTATTGGTATTTCTTTATGTGTGAGCTATCTTTGTATCACTTGACCATTTTCTCCATGAAGTTATTGGTTTTTTTCTTAGTAGGAACTTTGTATATATTAAGGTAATTAGTTCTGTTTCTATAATAGCAGTTGCAAATATTTTTCACATTTTGTGGTTTGTTTTTGACTTTGCTTTTCGTGTTTTTTTTATCATGTAGAAATTTTAACTTCTGTGTAATTGTATTTGTTGACTCTTTATGCTGTGGAGAAACCCTCTCTACTTCAGGTTTATTAGAATAAACTAAGTGAGATATCTTTAGTACTTCCTTTTTTTTAATGTTTAAAATTTTGATTCACTTAGAATTTATCCTGATGTTTAACCTGATACATATGGTGTAATAGGCAGGGATCTGGCTTTATTATTTTTTTATATGGTTTCATGGTTGTCCATACATCACTTATTGAATGAACCATATTTTCCTTGTTAATTTGAAATGCCACTTCTATGATATTCTAAATTCTCACATGTATTTAGATTTATTTCTGGATTTTCTTATCTTCACTACTCTGACTCACTGCTCATGTACCAATTATTCACTTTTAATTACTGTAGCTTTATAATATATTTGTTTAAATATTTGATAGGGCTATTCTCTCTTTATTACTTTTATTTTCAGCATCTTTTTGGCCATTCTTTCCTTTTGACTTGCCCATAAGAATTTTAGAATGTACTCATTCAATGAGAAAACCTCCCAAGATATTTTAAAGTACTTTTATTGAAATTATTCGGTTTATAAATTAACTTAAGGATAATTAACGTCCCAATGATGTGAAACTTATCCCTAAGACATAATATGTCTTTCTTTTATTTAAGTCTTTTTTAGTGATGCCTTGGAGCATTTTCTTCATGTAATGTTGCGCATTTCTTGTTAATTTTATTGCTGGATATTTTACTTTTTATCTGGTATCCATCTTGAAAGAAGTCTTCTATTAGATTTTATAATTGGTTATTTTTTTGTCTCAGTTAAAGCTATTTATTTTCTGTGTTAATTTTGTATCAGTAAACTTCTTTTTCTTCCAAGAATGGATATCAAGTAAATATCAGATGCTTTTCACTCTATGGCAATGGTGTATGATCTATCATTTAAAAGACTTAAAAAAATTTTAGCTGGATGTGAAGGAGAGAAATAAAGTCATTCACGGTTGGATGTCTCTGTGATGCTGTTGTAGAGCTCATCTCTTATCAGATGCTACCAATATTTAATAAACACCTGATAATAGATTGATTTTGGATAGCAGTTTATATTTCCATCTTCTTCTGTCAACACCTTGTGGTAGCTTCAAGTTAAACTTCTAGTCCAGATGAAGTTAAAAGGGTGGAAGTGTGCATTCTGGGCATTTTTCTGTACTATCTTTGACATAGATGCTAGGGCCTGTGTCATCGGAATCAAAGTAGAATATTAGGAGGAGGGGTGGGAAGGGATGGCTCACACAACAATTATTGCCTGGGAGCATGCAGATAAACTTCTAAAAGTCACCTTGATGTATGAGTCATTTCTGAGACTCTCAATTAGTGTTCTTTTTTTTTTTTTCTTCCCAGGCAGATTAAGATAGATGCGAAATGGACAGGATGCTTTGGTTATGTATTGCCTGTTTTAAAAAAATCAATACCTCTGAATTAAAGTTTTGTAAGGACCTAAGTGCTCATTTTCTGTAGAGTTTTAAATAACATCTGCACGTCTCAGTTATTTTCCTTAAAGCTGTTTGTGCTTGAGGAATAGAAGGCAATTGTAGTACATATAACTAACCTCATCTCTTGTGAATTCAATGACTGTTTTTACTAATTGTGACTCATGTTTAATTTACTCTCCGTGAGTATTCCTCCTTTGGTCTGTGCAACCTCTGTTTTAACTTCTTATTTCTTACCTGTATGGCATCCTTCCTGTTCTTGATTACAAGGATTAGGGGTTGGGGTGGATAAGAGAAACTCAAGGCATGAACATATATAGGTGTGAGAATTCACAGGCTGCTAAGCTCTTTGGTTTGAGTAGAAGTCTTCAATCATTCATTCACTCAGCCTTTTTACCCATGGTTTAGATAAGGTGTCTCTGGTTAATTACTTCACACCAGATTATCAGAAGAACTAAATTAAAAGAAGCTGGAGGTAAAGGACAGAGGCCTGTGCATTGATTATAACGTGAATGCTAATTGTAGCTTAATGGATGGCTCTGAAATTGTAAGAGGTGAAAACAGGCCTAAGGGGAAGCCTTCTGCTCTTTTAAACAGGCTGTGAGGGTTATATTAATAGTACAATAGTAAAAATAGGTGAGATGACCCTGGGCATCCCAGAAAAGCAAATTTGATTTAGTTTGTAACTGTTTGTGAAGGCAGAGGAGTATGCAGTATGTTTTAGACTCAGTTATTGGGAAAATTTGCCAAGTAGAGATTGAAGAATGCAGATTTCTGTTAATAAGCTTAAAATATTTGTTCTAATGGAAGCAGTTAAATGGTGGCTGTTTTTCTTTAGATGTTAATTTTATAAGATTATGTGTTGAAAGTATCTTCTAAATATTCTGGAATTTTTGTTACATGTATTAGTGGCATTCAGTTCTGTTGGTAGTTGAGAAAGTTTCAGATTCAACTTTTGTAGTGAGTATGATTTTAATCTACTTTAGATTCCAAATGTTAGTGACTCAGGAAGGGTCCAAAGTTTGCAGCTCTTATTATCACCTTTGCTTTCGTATATGGTTGAGGAAGTTCCATCCGTAATATTACGTCTTTGGCTGCATATGTTCTGTATCATTCACAGATCAGGTTAATCACCTCTGCAGGAACATAACATTTAAAGCACTGTATAGCATTGTGTATCTACTCTGCTTTTCAGACAAATTCATGAATCTCTACAGTAATCTGTGCCATTTTTACTTCTCTTATATTACATTAAGTTCGTGAATGTGTGGGCTTTCTAAATATGTTTATGGCATATGTGCTTGAAATTTTCATGACTTTCTATTTCTGTAATCTGGAATTTGTAGTAACTTCATGAGGAACCTAACTGAAAATTTATTTCAGGGTTTCTGAACCGTAGCAATATTGGCATTTTGGGCTGGGTAATTGTTTGTTGGGGGGCTGTCCTATGTGTTGTAGGATGTTTAGAAACACCCCAACCTCTACCCACTAGATGCCAGTAGTATCTCCCCTAGTTATGACAACCAAAAATAGTTTTGGATGTTGCAAATATCCTATATGAGGCAAAATTATGCCTGGTCGAAGCCACTGGTTTATGCTATGTTTTGTTTTTGAGGGTAAATACGTAGTCTGTGTTGTTTTAAGAAAATGAGCAAACAGTTGTTGAGCACTAACTATAAAACAATTCCGGGAATACAGAGGAAGCATTCCTGTCCTCAAAGAAAACATGAACAAGTGACTATAACACTAAGTGATCAAGGCTCTAATAGTTACAAAGATGAGGGAGTAGCTACCTCTGCCAGAAAGAGGTCAGCAAAAAGGGGAAGGGAGATGTTTGGCCTGGGCCTTGAAGGATGAGTAGGAGTTCATCAAGTGAGTTTGCAATAGTTTTCACAATAGAGAGGTCATCATGAATAAAGGCTAAATGACTTAACATTTTGATGTGCCTTGGGCTACGCTTTTTGTCCTAGCATAGTTACTAACAGCATTCCTTTTCCTCTTAAAAATGCCCTAATCTGGACAATAAATTACATGGTCACTCTGGTAAGGGCTTGGAGACTTGAAAGTGGGCAAATGATGTACTTGAAGTGTAGTGTGAGCCCTCTTAGATTGTAGTGTGGGGTGGAATGAGATGTGGAGACTGCCTGGAGATGAGGTTGGGACCAGTTGTGGAGGGTCTTGTGTGTCATGTTAAGAAGATTAGACTTGTTCTGGACATTCTAGAAGTCATCTCAAAGCTTCCAGGTAAGGGAGTGTGTTAGGAAGACAGTTACAGGGAACACATAAGCTTTTTGGGCCCTTGAACAGTTTCAGTTTAATTCAGAGGGTGTGTGCTTCTCCCAGACACTCTTAGAGAAAATAGTTCCCTGAGAAGTTGTGCTTGGCCAGGTTTTGTTTGTTTATAGCCAGGTACTGTTTAGAGTATAATTTTCAACTGTGTTTTTTTGAGAAATGGGTACAGGAGACTTTTAGGTGATTCCTATAGCTTTTCTTTGAGATTTATGAATTAAAGAAGTTTTGTTCTTTTACTAAAATTTGAATGGATGGTGACTATTTTAGTTAGTGAGAGAGAGAGAGAGAGAGAGAGAGAGCAAGAGAGTGAGAGAGAAAATTATTTAATTCAGTAGTTGGCAAAGTATATCATGTGGGTGAAATCTAGCCTGCTGCTTGTTTTTGTAAATAAAGTTTATTAGAAAATAGCCAGTCATTGATTTGCCATTGTCTGTGGCTACTTTAGTGTTACAAAGGCAGGGTTATTTGTGACAGATACTGTATGGCTTGTAGTACCTAAAATGACTGGCCCTTTAGAGAAAGAGTGTGATTCAACCGAATTCTATAAAATTCTCATAAAATCACTAAGTCACTCAAGTATTTCTTGCATCTTCACCCTGATTAACATAATGTTACAAATGGACTAAATTATGCAGTTTTCAGTTCATGCATTTGTTCCTAGTGGGGCTTGTGTTTTCAATCTTCAAATAGAAATTGTGTTACCCAGTGTTGACCAGAGAGAGGCCTAAAGTTCTAGAGCTTGGCTTTTCCGTCTCACAGGAAGTCATGCATCTACTCACTGGATCTGTTACTGAAGTCCTGGGAGATGCCGCCGAGGCTCAAATCGGCTGCATAGTGGTTTCGCCCCGCCTTAGATGCCTGCGACACTGCTGCCCTGTCGGCCCTGGAGCATTTCTGCTGGCTTTTCTTTTTCAATTTCAAGTGTTCTTTTTTTTTTTTTTTTTTAAATAAAGTGTTATGTTGCATGAATTTGTGTGTTTGAGCATATTTTTAGCTTTTAAAATCAGAAGAAGAAAAATATAGTTTCTTTTTGGTTGGCCTAGTGCATGTCTTTCTCACAACTCTGACCTTTCCTCATTTTCTGTACCATGTTTATTTGTTTAGTGCCTTTTAAAGTGACATTTGCACTCTGATCAGCGTCAGGTTGCACATGGGCGTTGGGTAAAAACTGGACCTTTGGAGAGACAGCCAGGGATGGCAAGATATAACCCAGGGACAGTGTTAATTAACTAGAGTTGGTGACCTGGTCCCCCTTTCCTCCGACAGACTGGGGAGCTCGGCTTGCTGGGGGATTTGGCTGCTTGCCTTCAGAGATTCTTCACTAACAGAAGCGCAATTACTTGAGGAAACCAGCTGAGATAAACGAAGAATGCTTTTTTAGTCCATCGTGGACCTTGCCCCTTGTTCTGTCTGTGTGAATTGTTCATGTGAAAGTTTCTTTCGTCTTTCCTTTGCTCTTTTAAAGCCCAGGTGATTTACGCCCTGTGAAATCCTCACATAAAGTGCTTGAAATTTTTCTGGAAATTCTTGGTATCACTTAAAATAGCTTCTGTTTTGTGCTCTAGAAAATTCTTGTTGCTGATAACCAGCGGCTATATCTTAGAGTTAAGGAGATTTCGCCCAGGTTTGTGTGCAGTGCTGAGATGAAGAATCCCACCCCAGAAGGAGAGAGCTGCTCATGCAGCCATCTGGGGGACCAGATCACGGTGACACTCTTTGAAAACCAACACCCCAGATCTTTGGTCTGCCTCTCTCTTCTTTCTTCCCACTTAAAAAAAAATTAATAGATTTTGTTATTTTTTTTTAGAACAGTTTAATATTTACAGAAAAAAAATTAAGCAAATAGTACAGAGAGTTTCTGTATACTCCCCACTCCACCCTCACAGCTTCTTTATTATTAACGTTTATATTAATGTGGTACATTTGTCACAGTTAATGAACCAGTATTAACATCTAGTATTAAATAATGTATGTAGTTTATTTAGGTTTGTTTTGTTTTTACCTAGTTTCCTCCTTCTGTTTCAGAAACCCATCCTGCATTTATTAGCCACATCTCTGTGGGCTCCTCTTGACTACGACAGTTTCTCAGATTATCCTGTTTTTCGTGTGTTTGACAGTTTTGAGGAGTGCTGGTCAAGTATACAGAAGCATACCCCTTATTGGAATTTGTTTGATTCGACTGGGGTTATCAGCTTTGAGAGGAAGAGCATCAAGTGTAATTTTTTTCACCTCACATCACGGGCACATGCATCTACATGATTTATGATTGTTTTTGTTAACTTTAATTACTTGGCTAGAAGTGGTGTTTGTTAGTTTTCTCCACTGTAAAGCCAACCTTCCTTACCTTTTTCATACCGTGTTGTTTGGGAGGAAGTCACTGTATACAGCCTACACCTGAGGAGTGGGGGGTTATGCTCCATTGGTTTGAAAGAAGAGTATTTATTTACATAGTTTATTTGGAATTCTTCTTCATGGGAGATTTCTCTTTCTCTCCCATGTAATCATTAATTCATATCAGTATAAAATCATGGGTATTTACTTTTTACTTTGGGTTATGGTCCAATTCTACTTTATTTTGTGGCTAAAATTGTTCTAGCATTGGCCATTGGAATCTCTTTCAGTTGGCTTCTGCGTCACTGTAATGTGCTCCCACTATTGTATCTTTTTTGTTTGTTTTGAGCACTTCTTTACTTTCTGGCATTATAAGGCTCTCCAGGCTTATCTTGTGTATTTCCTGACGCAGTCCTGGAATCAGCTATTTCTCCAAGGAACTCTGGTTTCTTTCTTAGAGAATGGTATTAGAAAACAAGGTCTGGGTGCTGGTGTGCTTAATGCTTTTGGAGTATCATTTCTTTTAGGTCCTCTCAGCTGACAGAGGGGAAAAAATGTGTGTTTGCTAACCTGTATATATATATATATATATATATATATATATATATATATATATATATATATACATACACATATTAATAAACATTTTACACACGAGTTTAACTCATGTTTAACTTACCAGTGTCTCCCACTCTAATTCATTACTACATGGATCATTCTGGATTATGCCTTTTGTTTATCTGTATACCTGCATTTCAGTAGTGAGAGACTTGGCTTACACTGTCTGATGTCCATTTATTTCATTGTTCAGTTTCATAATGCATGTACAGCGGTATCAGACTTAGATAGTGCCTTTCCCCCACTCCCTTCAGTGACTTGTTTCTTGCATTTGTAATATAGATTATTTTGCCACGCTCTGGATTCTTTCCTGGGACCCCCTGACTTTGTAAATTATTTTCTTTCTTAATTTGCATACTATGTTGTTCAGTTCTATGGGTTTTGACAAGTGCATGTCATATCCTTTATCATGGTATCATACAGAATAGTTCCACCTCCTTAAATTACCTTATGCTCCACCTGTTTATCTCTCCCCTTTTCCTCCCAAATTGGTAACCACTGATCTGTTTACTCTCTCATTAGTTTTACCTTTTCACCTTCTACTTTTAAAATTCTCTACATTCAGATCTCTTTAGTGAGTTTCCAGCAAAGATGGCCAGCCATTCAGATCTCAGAGTCATCATTCTACTCTTCTGGGAGGTACAGGAAGCTGGATTCCTCTTCGGAATAAAGTAGAGGATAATTTTGATAGCTAAAATGCATGACCTTGATGACACCTGCATATGTTGCAGGGTGTGCATTTGGTACCGTTATACTTCCATAAAAGTGCATTTGTTCGGGCTTTCTGCACAGCCTGGTTTGATGGGTTAACATGCCCTGCCTGTGTTGTACTTCTTGTTTTCTTCAGCCCAGGATAGTGATCCCAATTTACTCAACAGTTTCAGAGACACATTCTGGAAGAGAGAGTCCATGAAAAGATGATCTTGCCAAGTGGGCCGAGCAGGGCATTCTGGGTAGAAGGAACAGTATGAGCAAAGGCTCAGAGTTACGGAATGATAGCATCTTCAGGACTCATAGGATGTTTGACTTAGGATGTGATTGGGCTGCAGTTGGTAGGCAGGCAGGATCCAGGCTACAAGAGTCTCATGCTGTGGAGTTTGACATTATTCTGCAGGTCAGAAGGTACAACCAGGCATCAGATGGGCCATTTGTGGTCCACCTATGTGTTCTGTTTTGCTTGTGCAAATGTTTTCAGTCATTAGTTGCCATGATTTAAAAATCAAATGCTTTCACTTAAAAATCTAGATATATATAAATGTCACTGTTCAGAAATATCTGGAAAAATTAGATGATCTAGCAGCAGTGGGCCTTCGTTCCACAAGGCATTATGAATGGGGTGTATGTGCCCCTATTGCCCTGATCTTGACCAGTCTGCTCCACTCACTGACTTTGCTTCCGTTGTCCTTACAGGTTGGGCCATCCAACTGGAGGCAGTGGGATCAGTGACTTGCTAAGTTCCATTTGGTTCCTGTTTAGTCAGGAAGGGTGCCCATGATGACCACCTTACCTGTTAGTCAGCAAGGGTGCCCATGATGACTATCTGACCACCTCATTAACCCCTTTTCTTCCTGGGGTAATTTTCCATTCCAAATACCTAATTGAAAAGAGCTTCACCATCTGTCTTCTAAGAGGACTTATTTAATTTTCCAGAGACTTATCTTGCTGTCTTTTAACTTTGTTGGTATTACTATGTTTTAAAAACTCAAAAAGGTGGTTTAAAATAATAGCTAAGTGAATTGTCTATTTTTAATACTGAGGATTACTTTTATGCTTATAAAGGAAACTTCAGTCAGTTCTTTTCAGTTATTATTCAGTTTATTAAAATTATAAATTTTAACAACTAGTATTTCTTAAACCTTAAGTTTAACTTGTAGATATTATTTTATTTACGAACTAATAATTTTTATGTTAAAAATGGTTTCACTTATTTATTGACTAACATTTAACTTTTAAATTTAACAAATCAAAGTTCTTAAGGCTTTTAGCACTATTTACAAATTTAATCAGAATATTCTAACATTTTAAACTATAATCACAGATTTAAAGAGTCTTTTTGTCTCAAATACCTTAACTAAGGCTGATAAGAAAAACCAAGGAGCAAAATTCATCTTCAGAATTTCAACAGCTCTTGAGAATTAATAAATCAGAGAATTAATAAATATCCATTCAGCAGAACAGATTAGTTTCTTAAATGTTTCAGACATCTTACCGTGTTTGTGAAGTAACTCAGAACTTACTCTTCTCAAAACTAGCACAGATATTTAGGATAAGGGCTTTTAATTTGTTTCTTTATTCTTTCTAGACTTATTTTTGTATCTTTCGGAGAATGGAACAATCCTCCTGGATACCAAGAGGAAACGAGCTTGCCTTAGTTCGTCAAGGTCACGCATTTGGATTTATGAATTGATTCTTATCAGCGTACGGGATCTGTTTGTCTCTTTCGAGGTGCTTCAGATCACAGCTGGCTGTCTGATTACAAAAAGGCTTCCTTTACTGATGGTACTTTAGGTTTCTATCTTGCAGTTGAGAGTTATCCAGCTGCATATGTTATTGCACATGTCTGCAGCTGGGTGTCTTAAACCACCCATCACATATATTAATGAGCTCTCAAATTTATGTTTATTTTTCTCTACAATCAGAAGCAAGGATCTGTTCTTTTCATTTTCTACAAATAGCAAAACCTACCTCATTAATAGCTTTTCACTATCAAGACTGACTGATTTCTTCATCTAGTTAGGATTCCAGAGCGGGTCAGGATTTTTGAATTTTAATTTCTGTTCTGAGGCCCTTGCTCCCACCTTCCATGGCTGCTGTAGCCCTGTCATGTGACTTTGTGTACTAGTACAGAGTTTGTACCCTTTGACCAATATCCCCCCATTTTTCCCACCCCCAGCCCTCGGCAACCACCCACCTACTCTCTGTTTCTATCAGGTTGGCTCTTTTGGATTACACATGTAAGGGATGCTGAACCATGGCTGAGGTGACGCTGACTTTGTCTTCTCTTTCCAGTGTCCCGTTGACCTCCTTCCTGGAGTCACATTATTGACATGCAATGTAAAATGGAAATGTGCAAAGTAAAATGATGCAAGGAAACCAGGCATCACATTATTTAGAATTGATGCTTTTGGTGAGGCTTGAAATAGACTTCTTGAAACCTAAATATTGGAGCAGAAGAAATGTATTTACAATGTATATGTAGCATGTGTATTTCTTAATAGGAGTTGAGGCTTACAATAAAAACATTTAGTAAATAGAATAGTTAAAACAAAATGCAAAAGGATATGAATGGTTAGTTGCAGCAAAGGGCCAGGTGGATGAACCAACACAATTGAGTTCTTTGGCAAGAACACAAAAACCCACTGATTTTGGTTTAGTTAATTGGATAGAGCAAAGGAGATTACCAGGCACCTGAGAAGTAATTAATCATGGACTTATAGAGCTTTTATGGGAGGGGGAAAAGGTGATTGTGGAAGTGTCCACTTCAGTCTTTGAGTGGGACAAACATTTACATTTTTATCGCACTGATTAACATACTCAGTGATGAGCTGTAGACTGTGGAAAATGATAATTTTGGGGGTAGTGGTAAAGAACTGTGAGTCAATTTAGGAGGATGTTAGGGGCGAGACTTATTTGTGATACACACACATGCACACATATATATACACTTATGTATTTTTTTCCTGTTATCATTTAACAACTATTCAAAAGATGTTGTGTACAAAGCATTGTGCTGTGTGCAGCTGAGGATGCAATAGAAAACAGAACAGATGCATTCCTGAATGCAGGGAGCTTATATTCTAGTGCAGTGCTATCTGATAGAACCTTGTTTAATAATGGAGATGATCCATAGGTATACTGTCCAGTACAGTAGCCAGTAGCCTCATGTGGCTATTGAGCACTTGAAATGTGGTTAGCATGACTGAAGAACTGAATTTTTAATTTATTTAATTTTAATAAATATGAGTTTAAATAGCCACATGTGGCTGCTGATTACTTAGATAGCATAGTTGTAGTGGGCCAAGGGGATCCTAATAATCTTCCCATTTAGAATGCATCACTCTAGGAAACTAGAAAAATTTGATACTAAAGTCTAGAGTCCCGGGCTCAAATAATCTCACATATTGGGAAATGAAAGTCCTTTCTTGAGTATATTTTTGACAGTTTCCAAAGTGAGTTCCATGGAACACTAGTCCCAGGAAATTAACTGAGAAAAAGCTTACTATGGTTAGTAGGTTTGGAAAACACTGCCCACTGCCATATCCTTGTGGAGCTCTGCAAAGAACAGAGCACATTTATAGTCTGCTAAGTCATGAATAGAGAAACTGATGTTTGGTTCAGTTTTAGTTTGGCCAGGTTTCTCACGCTTAGCTGACAGTAGCCACCCTTTCATTCAGTGGCACCTGTCAACACAGAGAACACTTGGGAAATGCTACTCCCGGAGGCAACCGATATTCCTTTAGGGCTGGCTTAAAACAAAAGGAAGCAATGGATGTAGTTTTGCCACAGATCGAATGTTTGTGTTCTCCCCCTGCCCCATTCATATGCTGAAGCCTAATCCCCATGTGATAGTATTAGCAGGTGGGGCTTTAGGGATTTGATTAGGTCAGGAGGGTGGACCCTCATGAAAATGGGGTTAGTGCCCTTCTAAAAGACACCTCAGAGAGCTCCCTGGCCCTTTTCATCATGGGACCCAGCAAAAAGAGCTGTGAACTGGGATATGGGCTCTCACCAGACACCAAATCTAGCAGTTCCTTGATCTTAGACTTCGCAGACTCCAGAACTGTGGGAGATATATTTCAGTTGTTTATAAGCCACCCAGTCTGTGATATTCTGTTATAGCAGCCTGAACAGAGTAAGACAAGTCTCAGCTTAGTTCTTGATTTGCCAAGAATATGAAAATCCCTTCATCCTTCTAGATTTTGGCGGGTAGAAATGTGACAGGAGCAGGGCACATTTGTATTCCGAATAATTACTTCTGGTCAGTACGACTCAAATCCTCAGAGTTTTGTGTATATATACGGTGTTGTGTTTACTTGGTCAGGTCAGTTTTCTAAGTTTTCCTAAACTAGCCTGTGGTCTAAGGCAGCCTGAATTAATGCATGTACAGAGAGGTTAAACTGTTTGCTTTTGCTTTTCTCTTTCTGAATTAGATTTATAAAACTAGTACTATTGTGGCTGTTCCACTTTCTGACTTGGTTTACAAAGACCTACATGGTCTCTGTGGCTGGTATTTAATTCCTTTAATCTACTTTATATAAATTGAAGGCACACATCAACCCTTTATGGTATTTAAAAAATTCTGGTTGGTTTGAATTATACATCAGTTCTTACTCATGCTATTATATATGTGGGTGTTCGGGAGTGGGTATAGATATACACATACACTAATTAGATCTAAGTTTGCTAGTTCTGTACTTAAGAAAACTAGACTGGACTCAAGGTTATTCATAGAATGCTACCCTTACTTGCCTTCTGAAATACTTTCTTGAGCAGAGGAGGAAATGGAGTGAGCAAACCGTGGGAGTGGATCGCGCGTCATCCGTCATGCTCGTGAACACCCATCTATCACACCGTATGCAGCGAGGAAAGGCTGAGAACAGCTGGACCGTGGATCCTTCAAGGACCCCTTCCGTGCTGAAACCCTGTCATTCTGCGACAGCTTTATTGAGAGCTTTAATGTAGTCAAACACTATATTGTGGGCTAGCTTAAACTCTAGACATCAAAGGGGAGGCCTGCTTAAAATGTGCACAGGCTTCAATAACAAAAATGTATATGATCAACTTGTTTTTTGACCTGATAAGAGGTCCAGTGCTTCTTGATATCCTTGAGTTTCCATTTCATTCCAACGGTTTAGAGAACATTGCTTGTTTGTGCCACTTGGAAATCCTCAGTAACTAGTTCTTCCTCCAATTTACCATTGTGTGTGTATTTCCCTCCCCCTGCCCTATGGCTATCAATATTTTGCCTTTTAAAATAATATTAAAAAATACTATTTTATTATGGTAAAATAGACATAACATTTGTGATTTTAACTTTTACCATATATGTCTGTGGCATTTGAATACATTCACAATGTTTTGAAACTAAACTTACCATTTTTAATGACTGTTTGCATGAAGGTTACAGAGAAACTGCCAGTGGGACCTTACTTTCTAGCTCCTGCTCTGCATTAAGAGAGACTTGTCTGCAAGCAAGGCCTGCCAACCAAAATCAGCTATTTCTATAACATAGCTATGTTTACAAAGAAGAGTGATGAACCTTTGCATGTTCTTCTCTTAAGGCTACTTTGTGTCCCACACGAGGCTAAAGAAAGTTGTGGTGGGAATGGTGGGAGGGCTACCCTGAGCCTCATGGTGTTTGCTGTCCCCACTAGGGTGTGTGGAGATTTTGTCCTGAGGCCTGTGGTCACCGACCTGGGGAAGGTGATAAAAGGCTCAGGACACCTCCCCTGTCAGCTGCAAGGGTAGCTTCAGGATTATCTGCTGAATCCAGCCACTGCGGCATTATTTATTTATTTATTTATTTGGTAAATAAAGTTTTATTGGGACACAGCCCTGTCTTTGTTTACTACTATCTATGGGTACTCTTGTGCTCTATCAACAGAGTTGAGTAGTTAAGGCAGAGACTATATGGCCTACCATGCCTTAAATAATTACTTATAAGCCTTTTTCAGAAAAATGTGTATGAATCCCTGTCCTACAGTCTCTGCCATAGGCCCTGAGTGTCCTGAGCTATGTGTGTCCTTACAGGTCCACCTCGGGTGGAGGGCTGAAGAAGTGGGGGGGGGGCATATCTGAGTTTCCTGTGGGTGTTGCATTTAATATGCACCCTGCTTGGTTGTGCTGAAAGGCTGTGCTGAAAGGCTGTGCCGCTGTGATGAAAAGACTCAGAGGAACAGCCCAGGTGTGGCAGACCTTGAAACAATGTTCTTTGATGGAGAACATTTTTTTCTGGACCATGCTTGAGATGAGAGCCTGCTGTCTTCCGTAATGATTGGAATGAAGGAAGTAGGTCCCTTTAATTCATGGTTTATTAGGAAGGTAATTTAGGCATGCTATATATATCTGTAGGGCCTGGGAGACTTATAGGTTCAGTTGAAGGAAGTGACGGCTGTTTGTAACTCTTTGCAATGGAACACCGAGCAGTATTTTGATACTAGTTTGATTCGTTATACATTCTCTTTGCCAAGAAGTACAGCAGCCGAGAAAGAATCTCTGGATTCCTGGCCTCCCAGTTCTGTGCTTGCCTTGCCTGGTCCTGAGGCTCCTGTCGCTGTGTTTAAAGGCCAGAGGGCAGGGGGTCCAAAGTGGTTGTCTTCCACATCTGGAGGGCAGCCAGCCTCTGGTGCTCTTGGACTCTGCCTTTCCGTGTTTTCGACGTCTCAGATTTTTTTTTTTTTTAATGGTGTTAGGTGTTTGGCTTCAAAGCTGCTACTCAGAGTGGAAGCAGTTCCAGTAGATTGATGTGAGGCTGGGACGTGCAGAATGGCCGGGGAGGAAAAGCTGATGTGGACGCAGAGTGTCTGGCAGGCACGGCACATTCGTTTGATCTGAAATTGCTGGGGTGCCAGAGCGTCTCTGCTGAGCCAGAATGTCACTGCAGAAATGTAAATTTTTTTTTTTTTTTTTTGCTAATGAAATAATTTGCTGAGAGGAGGTGATTCAGTGAGAACTTTCCCCCTTCCCTCTTCTTTTTTTTTATCCTTGAACTGCACTAGGGATCATTTTCATTAGCCACCTGAGTCATAGAGTTAATGGAATCTTTTATTTTCCATTATGCCTGTTCTCTTTCCCAGGGCTAATCTCCAGGTGCCATGAAATCAGCCTCACAAAACACAATGTGGAAGACCAGAAACCAGATCAAGTTGGTCTTCTGGCCGAATGCCAATATATTTCTTTTGGCGGAGAGCTGGAGAGCACTGTTTAGGAACTACAGGTCTTGGAGATAAAGTGATTTATCACTTCGGTAGTTCCAGCAGAAAGAAGAGTACTTACAGAAATGTAGCTTTGAGAGACCACCAGAGAGGCCTGCCATCTGAAAAGGTGATGTAAGCTCTCAAGCACTTCTATTTGGTAACCTCTAGGTAGGCGTCCGATAGCTCAGTCCATAGAGAGAAAAAGGAATTAACACAGTCATGAAGAATCCTGATGAATGCCAGCTTTGTTTTAACATTTTATTCTTTTAAGATACCTGTTTCTGTGCTATGTGATCTGTTTCTCCAGAGACATACGGACAGCATCTTTAGAGGGTCCTTGACCAGCTTCGTGCTCTGATGGATGTTGTGGAAGTGATTTCAGGGTTTCCTGTTGGTTACTAATCACCAGTTACGTGAAAACCAAATCAAACCCCGTTACTTGCAGTGCCCCATGAGAGCTGCTCATCTCCCCTTTCCATCTCTTTGCCCCAAAGCAGCTGCCATCATCTATAGGAGATCAATATCCTCCAGGTACTTACAAAATATCCTGGCCTGTGGAAATGGAGTCATCTGCCAGGGAATTGATCAGCACAATCTAGAGTCTCTCAGAATGTTTAGAGGCAAGCAGACATCCCAAGTAATAAAACAAAGTCAAGGGCACTGTTTCCTGTCCAGTCCTTAACCCCATCTTCACCATTGAGGCCCAACTGATGCGACTAGACGGTTGACACAGCAGGAGCACCTGGTGCCGTTGCCCCAGGCTGGCTACCCTGCCTCCGAATCAGCTGATAGAGGAACAAGTTATCAGGCTGCAGGTGGAGGAGAAGGGGGTGGCTCTTTCAGTTGTGCTGGAAAAATCAGAAGCTAAAGCCCTTCCGTGTGACCTGTCTGTATATGTTATAGATTATCTGTCGACATAAATCTCTGCCTGAGCTGTTAATGGACCTCCCCACTTCTCCCACTGCCCACCTAAACACTGTTGTAGAGTGACCCTCTAGGGTCAGAGCCCTCCAGAGGAAACCTGCCCTCATCTCTGGAATAAAGTCTGAGGCCCTTATCACGGTCTGCAAGGCCCTGCGTGATCTGGCTTCTGGCCCCCCTGCAAGGTCATCTCTCCTCACTTGCCCTTTTGCTCACTTGGCTCCTGACACACTGACCTTTGTTCTGCTGTTTTTCATCACAGGGATCCTGCTCTCACTTCCAATTTTGTACTCATTGCCTGAACACAGTTACTTCCTTCAGCTGGTACACCTCACCCTCTGCCTTCTCTTGGTCTCTGCTCAAATCTACCTTATGCACAGGCCTTCCCTGGCCAGGTGAGGTGAGCTCTCTCCAACGGCAGCCTTTTATTTCTCCCTTACTTTATAACACTGCCTTCTCTTTTATTTTTTTGAAAGCACTTATTGACCCTTAACATCTTTGTTTATATGTTTGTAATTTCTCTCCCCACACTAGAAGGTAAGCTCCATGAGGGCAGGGATTTTTATGTTTGTTCACTGCTCTATCCCAGCATCTAGAAGAATGCCTGGCAGTGAACATAAACATAAGGTATAGGAAACCTCATAATTTAATGAAATAAACTACAGATCAAAAGTTCAAATATCTGATCCTAGTCCCAGTCCTTCAAGAAACTGACTGTGAGACAATGGGAAAGTCACTTAAATTTATCAGCCTTGTTTCATGCCAGTAAAATAGAGTAAAGAATACCCGCCCTGTTTGTGAGATGATGAAATGAGACAATCAGATGAGTGTGTTGGGAGCTCTGAGTGCTGGTCAGATTCGGAGGGGCAGGGGGCCTTGCACGTAGCAGATGCTCATGGACAACGGGTCCAACTTGCTTTTGTCCTCAGTCATGTCCTTGGCTGGGCATATGGCATTGCATCTGGGCTGTGACCTATGACCTAATGGAAACCTTTCAATAAATTATGACATCAGTAACTCAGAGGGAGGCTTCTCCAGAGGGTTGGAGGAATGTTCTGCTTCCCAGAACCCTGAAATTTCTCTTGACATAAAATCCTGCACAGAAGTGGCCCTAGCAGGCAGGCTGTCCTCAGTGACTTCAACAGTGTTTCAGAATCAAGTTTTACTTCAGTAAGTTCTCTGTTAGCCATGACTGATCTAAAAACATCATTGTCGCCATAAGGTACAGTCTCTTTTATCTCTGACACTCATCTCAAATGTGCTAGTAGCCAACCACGTGTGGCAGATTGGGTTCACACCTTTATTTCCAGCTCGGAGATGGGGAGTGGGCAGTGGGGGAGGAGGACCAGAGGCTCGGGGAGGCCCCAGACTGATGAATCTTTCTCTTTCTGGTGAGGAGCCTCATATTTGTTCATGAGTACTAAAATGTCCATGGTTAAGGACAATAGCTATGGCTTTAGAGAGCTTTATATTTTGATTGAGATGGTGGTGCTAGTAAAGAAATAAGGACAGTGATAATGAAGGGACAAGGTTTTATTTATGGATCTTCTACCCTGGGTCCATTAGCCTCCTTTATATGCGCTATACTGTGCTGAGCTCAGAGGGAATGCTAATCAAGTGACATGTCCCCAAGGTTAGGGGGCAGAGATAGCCATGTAACTGATGATGATGATGATGATGATGATAAAAATATAATAATATAAGAAGCTAAGTGACTTCCTGCTCTTTCAGCTTCCCCATGCTGCTAATGGGAGAGTTGATGAAAGAGATGAATTCTGGCTGGGAGTGGTGAAAGCCAGTGGGTCACACATATATATGTATTTTCTAAATACTATTTAAGAGGTGGTTGGGGGAGAGTATGAGAAATATGAAGAATCATGTGAAAAGAGATTACTTTTTGGTTCCCTTATTGTGAAGTGGGTTGTTTGGCAAATTGAACTGGCCAGTAATCTATAGAGCAGACTGAAGAGATGACGGACCCACCCTTGGACATTTACATCTTTGAGCACGCTGTCTTAGGTGCTGTTTGTGAAATCTGAAACAGCTTAGTGGGACACTCCCCAGCCTCATACTGCCTTCCTCGTTAAGCAGAGGATCAGGTTGGACAGCGGCAGCTGACATGCAGAATTCAGGCTGGGCCTTTATCTTTGTGCAGAACGCCTCTCTTCCTTCTTCCTTCTCCTGTTCCCCCTTCTTTGAGGTGATGGGAAGAGGCAGGACAGTGAATCAAGTGATTGTTTCTTGGACAGGAATGTTTGGCTGTCTTGCTAAGAAGTCTTAGATGGTGTTTCTGGAGATGCATAATAGAGATTTCACACTGGATTAGGAAAATATCATAATTGATGTTTGCAGTTCAGTTGATAATTGTTAAATCTCCACTTCCCCTCTCATTAGCCTTAATCCTGCTATTGAGATGAACATCTGATTTTCTGGCGTGGTCCTTTTTGTGGAGTGCCAATGCTCTTTGACACCTTGATAAGTTTGCTGTCACCATGTGACGTGAGGAATAGGAAGTCACAACTTGTGTGGGTGTAGTACTTGATCACAGACACATGCACCTGAAAATTAAGCCTTGTAGGCAAGCCTAGACTTTTTAAAAGGGTAATTGGTACATATTTTCTTAATTTATGTTATTTGACAAATAATTACATATATATTGTGCTTGTTGTGTGCCAGTCACTGTTGTAAGCATTTTACAAATAATAACTTAATTCTCATAAAAGTCCTGCGAGGTAGATACTTTTATTACCTGTTGTTGTTTGTTTTTATTTTCTTTTTTTTTTTGCTTGTATGTTTTGTATTCCTGTGACAGCTATACGTGTTTGTAAGTGCGTCTAGGTTAAGGAAAGTTCTTTGCGCAAAACTTCAAAACTGAGAATTCTGCCCATTCATTGACACTTCCGTTCTTCCCCAGACCATTGGGGAAGTTTCACCTTTATGTGAGCTCAGTGGAAAACACCAGCTGTTTCTGGAGGCGCGGATCTCGACAAGGTCAGACCAGACTGGAAACGATTTTGATTGAGGTTCCCTGAGCGCCTGTGAAGAGGGAGAGTGTGTGGAAATTTCAGCCCACTCTGTCCTCTGTTTGGGATTATGTGTTCCCCAGAGAGCAAACATGTACCCACAGTCACCCGGGAGGACCCGGACGACCTCGAGGGGGTTTTGTCTTTGGACTCGCTCTTGCGGTCGTGGTGGGTCATGTTGCCTGGAGACACTGGAGCATGTGTTGGAGGAACAGTTGAGATTTTAATCTCGTTTCGCGTGGCAGTTTTGGTATGTTTGTCCCTTCAGGTTAGTTTAATTCCCTTCCGGGTAGAGCCAGCAAGCAGATTTTATTCTGGAAATGTGTCATCTTCCTGGGGCGCCTGGTGGCAGCCTGAGCTGAGAGTCCATATATCATTTTGGCTTATTCTTGCAGTTAGTGCCTGATGCTGATTGTAGGTTGGGCCTGCTCTGTCTTTCACCCCCAGCTCTGAGATCCACTGTCTGGGTGGCTCTCATGCTCCTGTTGAGTGTCTTGGTTTTCTGCCAGTCTGGAAAGCTTGGGATCCCATGCTAGGCGAAGGTAATCAAGCAATAAAGCTGAAGCTGGGCGTGGGCAGGTGGATTAAAGGGGGTGCAGAGGGACCAGGGAGAGGGGAAGGGAGCCAGTGCCCGCTGAGGCGGCATGTGTGGTCTCTCCTGGGTGAGAATTCTTTGGGCAGTCGTGTCCGGTTCCCCTTGCATCTTCTCTCTTTCCCTTCTCTGCGGTGTTAGTTTCCTGCAGGATCCTATGAGGAGCAGTTATACCCCTGGGCAGGCTTGGTTCACTGGGGTTAGCAGACGACTCACCTTTAACTGCTGGTCTGAATACGTATTTGATGTTTCCCGACCGTTCTCTCTCACTCCATGTCTCTGCTTTTACTTCTGAAAGTTGAGGCCCCTTGTTCTGTGTGGAAGATTTAGTATGCGCCCATCTTTCTGAGCAAGGCAGGATGTGTAGTGGTTAGGGGTGAGACTGCCCAGGCTCACGCTGTCTCTCCTGCCAGTTGGCTGTGTGACTTTGGTGAGAGACACCCTCTGTGCTTTATTTTCCTCTTCTTTAGAAAAGGGTAATGATAATACCTACATCAGAGGGTTAGGCACATCTTAGTACTTATTACCTTCTCTTTCTTCCCTGCTCTTCTCCACTGAGGAATAAATTTGAGAAAGACTGTGTGAATGCTCTCTGCTATGGCCTCTTGTATTCATTGTATCTTTGGAGCAGAGAGGGGATCCAGGGGGAAGGGCATGGAATGGGCAATGTTGGGAAAGTAAGAACTAATGAATCCTCCATCTTTCTGCATCGTCTAGCTGGCTGTTCTTCCTCACTGCCCTCTGGAATATGAGACTTTATAGAAAGGTGCCCAGGGCGCTGATGACTGACTTGGGGTGCTGTGTTAGAACTGGCAAGGAACAGCCTCTTCGATACCGCTAGCCACATGCCATGCACGTTTTTAAAGTGTTTTGTGTAGGTATTAGCTCATTTAAGCCTTAGCACAGCTCTGTGAGGTACGATCTTCTTAGTTCTATTTTACAGATAGGAAACGGAGGCACTGAGAGGTCAGGTGACTTGCCCAAGGTTTTACAATATTATACATACTTATTAAATGCATTTGTGTGTATGTGTCAGGCATTTGTGCTAGGGCATCGAGGAGCCAGCAGTAAGAAGCCCAGTGTGGTTCCTTCTCTCAAGGAGCGTGCAGTCTAGTGAGTGTGTGGTTGGGCCAATAACCCCACAGATAATTACAAAGACTGATGACTTGTGAGAGACAAGACAGTATGCTGTGGGGCAGGGAATCTGGGGATAGATTGGTGGGAAAGGGAAGGCTTTGCTGAAGGGCATACACTTTCAGCTGAGATCTGAAAGGACCCGTAAGAACCAGCCAGACCAAGAGTAGGGAACAGGTTCCCAGGCTGTGGGAACAGCATGAGTGACAGCTCCGAGGCAGGAAAGATGTGGAAACAGGAAGATGGCCAGTGTGGGAGGGGCAGAGGGAATGAGGAGGAGATTGGCCAAGGCGACTGGAGAGGTGAACTGAGTTGTGTCATGCGGGGCCTCTGGGCCCATTGAAGATTTTGGATTTTATATTGAATGAAATGGGAAGCCATTAAGGATTTTAATCAGAAGTGCACTGTGATCTTATTTACAGTTAAAAAAAGAAAATCACATCTAGTAGAGGGAGAATGGATTAGGAGTGAGAATGGATGCTTTGACTACAGGGTTTAAAAATATATCCAAAATCCATAAAATCATGTCAATAGATCCTGAAAGACATTTTACTAAAGTAAATGTCTATTTTTATTAAGCTTTTAGTTTTGAAATTTTTTTAGGTTCATAGAAGAGTTACAAAGATGGTATTACTCCCTGGCTTTTTCTAATCAACAGTGATTTTTATTAATACTCCTAGTAAATGAGAAATGGATATAGTGAAGTATATCTCTCTGGAACAAATAGTCAACATCATGCTAAATGGCAAATATTTAGAAGTGTTTCCATTTAAGGCAAGAATGATACAAGGTTGCCTGCTTATTTATACTTACTTCAGAAAATTCTGTGCTGCGAAATAAGGCAAGAAAAGGAAATGAGAAGAAATTAGATAGAGAGCGATCCTGAATACCTGTAACACCCAAAAGACTTAATGGAAAAACCCCTACAACTGATGAAATCAGTGAAATGGTAAAATTATAAAATAAATATCTAAAAGTCTATACCAGTGTAATAGAGATGAAACAATTGCTATTTAAAGTAACTGGCTGTAGTGTCTTTGGCCTCTATATTGTATAATTTCTCTTTAGAGGACCAACCTGAGAAGCAGGGGGATGTGGGGAAAGACCTTAGGGAACTTTGGGTCTGGTAGCAGGGTGGTCAGAGGCTGCATAGAAAACTGGCTAGTGAGAAATGACCTGTAGTGAGCACAGTCAAGAGATCAGAGGTGGGAATTTCAGTGGGGACAGCGCTGCAGAACGAACCAGAAGTTGCAATGCGATAGTAAATGATTTTTTTTACGTTTTTTTTTTAACTTTGCTTGTATATGAAAATACAGTTTTTAAAATAGTTTAGGATATTGCCTAGGGACTTTTTAATTGTAGTTGTTTTTTGTTAACATTTCTTTCTATGCTTTCCTTAGATATTTATATTCTTCCCTATTACTATACTACTAGCCTATTAGGAATTCAGTACAGTTATTGGATAGAAGTAATGATAGCGTTTTTGTTATGATTTTCATTGGAAAGCTTTTTTTTTTCATTTTTGGCTTTCAGTTTTAGAATTGTTGTGTACATGCATGCATATGCTCATGTGTGTGCATGTATGTGTCTTAGATACCATTTATCAGCCAAGCCAGTTTTCTGCTATTTCTGATTTGCTATTTTTTTTCTCTTCCATAATTGGATATTAAATGTTCATATTATTTTTCTGCACTTATTGAGACGATTATGTGGTTTTTCTTCCTTAATTTTATGTTTGTCTTATCATCTGCCTTTTCTAATATTGGGTACCACAGGCCTGGTATATTTGGTCCTGTCATCTTACATTCATGTCCTTGTGCCATAGGGATGTGTTTGGACTAAGAAAACATTAATTTGCAACATTTATTGTTTAACTTCCAAGCTTAGTTTATTTAAATTTTTTGTGATTATTGATATATTTGATGTGTTTGTGCCATTGTAGTCACTGATTTCTATTTGTCCCACTTTGTTTTTTTTCTCCCCCTTGTCATACATTTTTGGGGATAGGTTAAACTTTTTATTCCTTTATTTAAATGCCATTTTTTTCTTTCTACTGTTTTGGAATTCATACACTATTTTATTTTTTTTTTTCTTGAAATTTTATCATGCATTTGAGCTTTAAAAAGTTTAAAGTTAACTATTTTGATCCCTTTCCCTAAACCCAGTTAAACAATTTTAGTGAATCCCTTTCTGTCTTACATGCTGTTTATTTATAGTTTAGTTCTGTCCTTAAAAAAATTCCACAAGCGAGACATCTGTATTTTAAGCAGATGATATTGTTTTTGCTTACCTCTCTATGCTTATCATTTTATTAATTCAGCTTTTTTTTTTTTTTTTTGCATATCAGCTATCTTTCTGGAATTTTGTTTTCTAAAGAACTTTAAAAGCTCCTTAAATGTAGGTGTCTTAAAGGTAAACAGTGTTCTGGTATACTGTAAAGGTATTTTACTGTCACACCCAAAGAACTTTTCTGAGCATGCAATTTAAAATTAAAAGCTATTATTCTCTCTATGTTTGGGGGATATTTGACCATCCTCCGGCCACCACTGTGTCGTGGAGAAACGTGCTGTCATTCTGATGGTCGCCCCTCTGTAGAGCATCTGAACTTTCTCTACTGCTTTCAGGATCTTCCCTTTGGTGTTTGCAGTTTTACTAAGTATGAGTAGCTATGGCTTTCTTTTTATTTATCATGCTTGGGATATGCTGAAATCCATTTTGGAACATTCACAGCCCCTTTTATCTTAAATAGTACCTTTCTTTCATTCTCTCTGTTCTGGTGTCTGGTACTCTAATAATTAGATCAGTGTTTGACCCAATCTTTCAGTGTCTCTGCTAAAGTTTCTGTCTTTTCCATTGTTGCTGCACTTTGGGTAATTTCTTTGAATATCTTTCAGTTTACTTATTCTCCTTCTAGCAGTTTCTAATCTGCTGCTTTACCCATCTAACAGTCTTTTAATTAAAAAGTTATGGTTTTAATTTCTAGAGGATGCATTTTGTTTTCAACCCTGCCTGTTTCTTTCTTATAGTCTCCTATATAAATACCAGCATATCTTTGTGTTTGCACCTTTTATTTTATTAAATATTTCACAACCAGTTGTTTTGTACTCTTTCTGACAATTTCATTGCATATTTGCCATTTTTGGAGATCCGATGCATTATTTTATGTTTCTGCTAGCCTCACTCGTCATGGCTTGCCTTTTGTGTTTGGTCATATTTGATTATGAACTTGTTGCTTGAACTTTCTGTGGGTGGCCTGAGGATCTTCACTGGGAATGTTTCTTCTAAAGAGGATTTACTTTAGCTCCTTACAGCAGCTAGAGGCACCACTGATCTCAGACCATTTCAGACCCCACTGAAGGTCTTGGCATTGAGAGGATCCCAGGATGTGGCTTCTCTAAAGACTGGGAGAAACCTTGCCCAGGTCTCAGGGTCCCAGTCGCCTGTGGCCGTCACATCTGCTCTCAAGACGGCCAGTCCTGCTGCCAGCTGCCCACCACCTGGCACTGCACAGGCACGTGTGTGCGGGGTGTACCCTGGACACCTCCATGGTTTCTCATGATATTTTTTCAAGTTTAATTATTTAGAATAACTGCCACAGCAAGAAAAGTCCTCTGTCCGCTTTCCCCCATTTTCCATGATACCAGAAGTGAAAAGACTTGAGAATATCTTTTTTCACCTTCTCATTTATTGATAATTCAGCCAAATACCAAACTAAGGGAATTATCCAAGGTCTTTTACTTTACATTTTGAAGATATCACTCTTTGTCTTATATCCAGTAGTGCTGCCACGGAAAACTCTGGTGTCAATTTGATATTTGGGGTTTTCTGCTTTTACTTGGTAGAAGCTTTTAGATTTTTTTTCTTTTATTAAAAATTCAGTATGTGGTATCTAGGTGTGTCTTTTTCGTATTCAACCTTTTTGACACTCTGAGTTCTTAAAATCTAAAGGGTTAGATCTTTCTTTAACTGTGACAAATTCCTGGTCCTTATTTCTTTGAGTATTTTTTCTTTTATTTCTTTTCTGCTCTCTGGAATTGCTGTGAGACAGATGTTTACACTTCTGTTTTATCATTTTTTTTTTTTTTACTTTTAAAACCCTGTCCTTTGCTTTTAGTGAGAGTTGCCTTTATTGATATTCCAGCTCACCAGTTTATTCTTTTACTTCGTTCTGCTGTTCTTCCAATCCTTTAAGCACCCTTTTTTCCAAAACTTATTTTTCAAGCCCAGTATTTTTAGTTGGGGATTCTGCTTCTTTCTATTCCACATTAACAGGAGTCTCCCATATTTCAATGAGTCTGTTTAAACTATTTGTTTCAAGTTTTTGTTCTTTTTTTTCCCATTAGGTCTACTGCCAGTGTAAATCGTTCCATTCTTTTTTCTCTTTTGTAGCATACACGCTTCTTTGATATCTGGTTGTTCCCACCATTAGTGTGTACCTTTTATTATTTTGTGACATTTAGCTGCTTTGTTTTCTACCTGGGAGAGTGACAGAAGCTCAGGCACTTGCCTGTCCTCCTCAGATGAGATAACTTGTTGGGGAGGTGTCCTCAGGATTGAAGTAGAATCTGGATCTTTTCACTGTCCTTTTCTTCCCTTGCTGTCCTCCCAAGGACTTGTCCCGAGTGGGTGTTAACTCTGCCTGGCTGTGGCCTGTGGAGAAGCGTTGAGATGGGATGGAGGAGTGGTCAAGAGCTGGCTGGCCCATCTTACTTGTTCCTGTTGGTGACATATCCAAGCCAGGCACTGCCTTGATATCACCGTAGTCCTCCAAGTTGGTGCTTCTGCTTACCTGATGGTAATAGTGGCATGGGTGGCTCAGTGAGAGGACTCTCCATGAATCTGCTCCTCTTCTGTGGCCCCTAATCCTCTCTAGCCACAGATTATTCCTGCTATTGGGAACCCAGTCATCTCTGCTCTCCACTCTAATTTCTCAAAAGCAAGAGTTCTTTTTTGTGGCATCTCCAGGATTGGATTCCAAGGGGGAGAACCAGAAGATGCTCTGGTTCTCTACCTGGTCCAGAACTGGATGCAGAGATCTAAAATTCATAGATTTGTAAAGAATTAATACCATCCTTTTCAGAAAATATAACATGATCCCATTTGATTAGATCTCTGGAATGTGTGTTCTTTATGCTTAGAACCTGGAGCATTTGATACTCAAATTGATATAATTTGAGTCTAAACAGTCTTGGAGGAGTAATTGTTTTTATGTGAAGTCTGAAAAATGATGAAATATATCTTCTACACAGTATGATGATCATGTGAGGATCTAAAGGGAGTCCGTCTTTTGAAAGCTTTATGAATCGGTGGTGAATGCTTCATTTATGCATCTGTTATGCAGTTCTTGGAGTCTGAGTTTCTTAAAATTAATGCAGCATTATTCCTAATTAATATAAATATGAAGCATAGAATAAACTAAGCATAATATCTAATGCGGAGAGTGTGTGTCTGTGTGTAAGTAATGGGGATGTAGCAATAATATGGAGTCATTTTCAGCAATTAATTACTGAGTACTTTCTGAAACAGTTTTTGGATTTGTAATAGGCTATTAACTTTCATTTAATATGGAGATATGATTTTTCCTCATTAGTGCTACATTTTGTTAGGTTCTGAATTATGTTTGCTCCAAATAATTATAGTAGTTACATAGTTTGTTGCATTTGCTCATATAACAAATTCATGTATCTTTTTCTGATAACCTAATTAAAAGCTTCTTGTGGGCAGGAATTGCGAACTGTTTACCAGTGTATCCTCAGGTCTGGCATATACTAGCATTGCTAAATATTTGTGGACATAGTAAGCATTATAATCCCATTTTAAAGATGTTTATACTGTCAGAGGAAAATGAGTCACATGGGTTGATGTGTCAGGATTTTCATTCATCTGTGATCAATAGATCTGCATAAAGGTGGAAGTCAGTCACCTAGGGAGCTTGGAAAACTATTAATACCTGCGTCTCATCCTCAGAGGTTCTGATTTAGTTGGCCTCACTACATGCTGGGGATGGAGAGTTTTAAGATGTCTCCAGGTATTCAGTCAGCTTGGGCTGCATAACATGATATCATAGATTGGGCAGCTTGAACAATAGATCTTTATTTCTCACAGTTTTAGAGTTTGGGATGTCCAAGATGAAGGTGTCAGCAAGGCAAGTTTCATTCTGTTACCTCTTCTCTTGACTTGTAGGTGGCCACCATCTTGCTGTGTGCATGAGGAAAGTGAGCTCCCTGGTGTCTCTTCTAGGAATACTAATCCTGTCATATCAAGACCCCACACGCACCTTTTGGACCTCATTTAATCACATTTTTTATTCCTTCTGGGCCTTATCTCCAAATATAGTCACACCGGAGATTAGGGCTTCAAAATAGTAATTTTGGGGGAACAAAATTCATTCCATGACACCAGGTGGTTCTAATGTGCAGGCTTTATTTTTTTTTGTCACATAAAATAAGTTTGGAAGTAAGCTTTTTAGGGTTGTTTTGAGATTCCACAGGTTTGAGTTGCAAGCCCTAACTTTCCTCTCTGTCATCCCTTAGAGTCTTCAAAATCCAAGAGGAATTTTGGAATTCTAGCCACTATATTCAACTTCCAAAAAAGCAGGTAGAAGAGGGAAGGAGTCTAATACATCAGTGGTCCTCATTAGCTAAAATTCGGTCAAATGACCACATCTAGCTGAAAGGAAGATTGGGAGATGTATTTTGGCATAGTATATGGGACCTGGCTAAAAACGAGTTTTCTTGATTTGAGAGAATAGAAAATGGAAATTTGGTAGGTAGTCAGCTGTCTGTTAAACCTAGTTTCAGAATGTGAGTTACTCAGGGCCAGAGCTCAGGTTGCAGACCCTGGTTTCAACCCAGTGAGGATTCTACCGTTGCCAGTAAAAATGGGACTGGATATTGAGAAACAGGTAGATATATAGGCAATACATGTTTAGGAAATAAGGAAAGTTCTTTTCCTGTCTCTTAGACTTACTACGTGGATGAGTATTATTTACTACATAATAAAGTAGGGTCATGGGAATCCATGAATCTTGAAATACACTGACTCAGTGTATGGTCACAAACAAGACATGTTTCATTTCTTATCTGACTGGTATTTTGATAGTGTTCGACAGTTGATCACTCCCTCCTTTCTTAAATGACCTCTTTTGGGATTCTGGTTTTCCTCCTACCTCTGCCTTGTTTCTGTGTCTCATTTGCTGTTTAATGTTGAGTTCCTCAAATCTTGGTCCTAGGCCCATTGCTCCCTGCCTCCCCTTCTCCTGGTTTTCTTTTTCTGCCATGCGTTTGGCCTCAGTGGCTACTCACTGACAGATGATTTCAACTTTATATCTCCAGCTCAGTCTTCCTCTGGGCTCCAGATCCATCCATTCAATTGATCCACCCATTCAATAGCTAATTGATGTCTCTTGGAAGTTTTAAAGGCATCTCAAGTGCAACATTTCTAATACTGAATTCTCAGTTCATTATCAAGTCCTGTCAATTGCACGCCCCTTGCAGTAACTCTGCCACCTCCACCCCGGTCTAGACTATTGCCCGGAACACTGAAGTATTTTAAAACACCTTTAAGGTACAATTTACGTACTATAAACTTTATTCATCACAAATGTGCAATGCATTAATTTTTAGTTAATTTATATAGTTGTGCAACTGTCACCACAGGTCAGTTGGAGAACATTTCTAGCACCGAATAACTCCCTCTGGCCAGTTTGTAGTTAATCCTGATCCCACCCTCTGCACCAGACAGCCTCAGATCTGCTTTTTGGCCCTATAAATTTCCCTTTTCTAGACATTTCATGTAAATGTCATATGATATGTAATCTTTTGCATCTACCTTCTTTCACTTAGCTGAATATTTTCAGGGTTCACCCAGGTTGTAGCAGGTATCAATATTTTGTTGTTCCTATTGTAAATAGTATTCCATTACAGATATACCACATTTTGTTTATTGATTCACCAGTTTATGAACATTTTATCCTCGGGAACTCATTAGGTCACATTCTACTCTCTTACTATGAGACACTTCTCACAGTTATAGTTTTGTATGTTAGTGAATATCTTGTCATCTGTTGGTGCCATTCCTCCGGGCCCCCTTCACCCCATCAGAGCAGAGACCTTGTCTGTCCCCACCTCCACCATGTATTTTTAGCATTGAGCAGACATTGCCTAGCTCACTGTAGGTACTCAGTTAAAAAAAACTTTTTTTTTTAAAGAAATGAAGGAATTCTTGGGAATCAAACATAGTTTTGGAACCAAAGCTAATTTCTTCAAAAAATCAAGCTTGTATAGATTCTTTTTTTAACCATAAAGTGAGTAAATGTATACACAGTGCTTTATGCACATCGAAGACTCTGTGTACAGCTGACCACACTGAGAACCAGGTGTGAGTCCTTGCCAGATGTTTCTGTGGCATGGCCAAATAGAATACAGGCTCTTGTTTTAAGTTCTGTCTTGTTGGCATTGTCGTCAATTAACTAAGCTGCTGATACAGTGCAATATGAGCATCGGATCCGATTTACTGTCTGCACCGAGAAATGTGATATGTACTTTTGGAAGTTCTTGTTTTATAACCAGAGAGACCTTCAGACACCGTGGTGTTGGAATCATCTGCAAAAGAGCGTTAGCTTTCTGCTTCTGCACACTTGAACTTCAAAGCTCAGAGTGGATAATGTGCCTTGCTACAAAAATGAAACTCACTCAAAGTGTGGCCCTACCAGCTGCAGCTTCAGCTGCACCTGGGAACTTGTTAGGTTCAAGTTCTCGTGGTCCACTCTGACCTCTTGAATCAGAAACTCTGGGAGAGGGACCAGGAAGCTGTGTTTTAACAAGCTTCCAGGTGATTCTGATGCAACCCCAACTTTGAAAGGCACAAGCCTAGGCCGTAGCCTTTTACTGCCAAATCACACCTTCTACACTGTCACTCCTAGGGAAAAATAAAGGACATTTTGATCCAGGGACAGTAGAGTTTAGGAGCTGATTCAGAGATTTGTGGGAAAATCTGAGCCTAGGGGCCTGATTATGATCTGGATTGCTTCCTCTGGTTGCCACAGGCCAGTGTCCCATCACTCATCATCTTGGTACTAGGGTGGGGATGCTCACCCATCTTTCCCCCAGGGCTGTAGCAAGTAGCAGGATCTTTTCCCGTGTGACTTGGTGTGTATGTTCAAGTTTATTATACAAAGCAGAGACTTGATCAAGTCTCAGCCCATCTCAAGGGTATCCAGGTGAGTTCTCTGCCTTGTTGGATGACAAGAATGAAAATGTGAGTTGTGAGCATTAAGACATATCTTGATAGTTTATGATTTACTTAAAATAGCGTGAATTTCTCACTTAAAGACACTGGAAACTCAAGAGTTAATAGGAGTTCTGAAGGTGAGGAGGCAATAATCTGCAAGCCTGTATTAATACTTGTTAGACAGGTTCTCAGTTCTTTTGGTATTAAATCACCTGGTCCTTAAAAGCAGATTGAATCTAATCGAAGATCAAATCCAAGTGCTGTGCATCAAACCTTGTATTAAACGTTCACTTCGATTTAAGCTGGTGCTTTATCAGGGGCATCCGAGGCAGTAGCCACTGGGCTGAGGGTCCTTAATCCTCAGGTACTTTATTCAGCCTGGTCCCTAGGGCCCCCTTGCACAAGCGAGCACCTGCATCATGCTAGTTGATGATCCGATTATGCAGGAACTCACTGCCAGGCGATTTTGTAACTTTTCTTTAAATCTTTCTCAAAAATACTTCCAACGTGATAGAGCCAAGAAATCCGCTGCCTGGACTGTTGAGATTTAGGAGCTTTCAGAATGAGACAAAGTGAGGTCAGCTGGTACTTACATAATATATTCTGCTTGTTGTATGGGCATGTGGAGCTCAAGTGTTTGCTGAGTGATTTGGGGGGAAACCTTCACAGACCAGCAGAAAAGCAGGGTGATGAATAACACTGTAAGGTTTTATCTTGACTGGTTTTGCACTGGTCCTTATACTGTCGGGAGACTCAGGGAAGCTTTGAAATTCACATTCCTGATTTTTCTGACCTCATTCACCAGGGTTCTGATCCTCGAGGTATGGGTTGGGATTCAGGAATCTGTTTTTTTTATCAAGCTCCCCAACTGATTCAGAAGGAGGAATTAGCTGACCCAAACTGTAAGAAACGTTCTTTTTAGAAGGCCAGGGATTTCAATATTCTTTTATTTAAAAAACTATACTGTATTGGTGGCATTTTAATTTTATTTATGAATTATTTTTACTTTAGAGATGTTTTTACTTTTTGAGAAATACGTGTCAGAACGTTTTTAACGGGTTTGCTTCTCCTGTCATGCCTTCCCCACCCTGACAGTTTAAAAATATTCACCCATGTTTCTCCCAATTACAACATAATGTTATATTATGTAAAATAAAATAAAGTATATATAATTATGTATTATATAATACATATTAGATTATTAAAACTAATACCGTTTTAAAAAAGTCTTTAACATACCAGACATTTATTTTGCCACAAGGTATAGTGAAAGAATGTGATCTATAAAATTTCTACTTTTAAGTGTTTGATTTTTTTTTAGCCATTTTGGAAAATGTTCCATGTACATTTAAAATAGTCATATTCTTCATTGGAGTACGTAATCATTTGTAAAGCAAAGTAAAATGTGTACTTATATTATTTTGAATCTATATATTCTTATTTGTTTTTGCTTATCTGTCAAAAGCTGGGTGATAGGAAGATTCTGAAACCTCCCAGTCTGATTGTATGTTATTTTCTTGTACTTCTGTTTGCTTTCAGTATTTTTAACCCTATGTTTTTTGCACCTTTACAGTGAAAACTCTAATCAACACACAATATCTTAATGGTTTCGGGCCATGGGCTCTGAAGCTGGATTGCCTGGGTTAAAATTTAGCCCTCTTGTTTTCTCTCTGTAAGATCCTGAGAATGTCATTAACTTTTCTGTACTTAAAGTTTCTCCACTCTAGAAAGGGGTTATGATTACATCTCCTTCTTGGGACTGCTGGGAGGGGTGAGTTAATATGTGTGCAGCACACAATGAGTGACACATAGAAAGTGCTCTGTAATTATCAGGCTAGCGTCATAGTTCTGCTATAGACAGGCCACGCTGGATTTTTCTGACATATTGAGATTGAACTTGTGTTGCATACCTGAATATGTTTAAAAATAGTTTGCGTTCTTATGTAATAGGACATATTTGTCCCCCGGTTGGTGATGAGCCCTTGGGGCCCTATGACAATTTAGTAACTTCCAGAGTGTTGGGATCTCCATCTCTTGGTGGATTGGGGGGAGGTGTGTGTGTGGAAATCTCTGGTCACAGAATTGAGTAGTAGGTAGCTGAGAGATATAAGAAGGCTGTTGTATTTCTCGCTTGCCATTGCCACAAATTCCATTGGTTGAGAGGATTCCAGATTCCAGAGCTTGGCTAGGATCAAGGTTGCCTGCAGGTGTTGGGGTCTTGGAATCTGTCATGAGCTTTTGGTGCTAAGATCTAGCATCTTTCTCTCCAGGAAGTTGGGTTATCATGAGAGAAATTCTGGAAGATTTATCCTTCTTTTTCAAGCCAGAAACCCTCAGGGTTTTGAGTGTGATCTCCTCTGGGATGAAGAGACCACAGCGGTCAAGGCATTGCAGCCCATCTTGTCAGACTGGCAGCTTCGAGGAGGTAACTTTTTCGAGAACTTTGACTATGTTGATCTCTGAAGATAAGGAGGGCTCAAAAGATGAACAATGGATGATACTAATTCTGAAGACTTAAACTTAGGAAAACACATCCACCATTTGATATCCATCCCCACTTTCTTGATATACTGAATACGTTTTGTTTTGCCGATCTTTCCGTTTTTATTTTGTCAGTAATAGATTGGAAATTTTAGAAACATGATAATTCTAGATCTCAGAAATGGTGATATTTTGAGTAGCTGTGGGCAGAATGGAATTGGAAGGCAGCTGAAGCCTCAAGACTCAGCATGCACAGTGCTGGAAAGAACTTGCAGCTTTGTGCCTGGCCCAGTTGAGTCCTCCAGTGGTATGGGACCATGGAGGCAGGAAGCTGCCTAAGCTGGGGAAATGTAGGCCCCTCTCGCAGGATCTCTGTCTCTGCCTTTTTGGTGTGTCGGTGGGTGGTGATTGGGATTCTGGAAGTTAGGCAGGACCCATGAGGCTGAGGTCCTCATTCCTCTTTCACACGGGGGATGTTGGGCCTGGTGGGCAGGGGGCCTGGTGTGGAGATGAAGGCTGAGCCTTATGAGAAACAGAGTTATGATGACACCCTCTTGGAAATAACAATAACGTGGGTATGAAAGGCCATGGGTACGAAAGACGTTCTGCTCAGTCGTCAATGAGTGGGTGATAACCTCTTGTCCTCAGGTCTTCTACTTTTTCACTTTAAATTTTCACTTTTAAATTTAGATGAAATGATTTAGCTCTTTGTCAGGAGGGGCCTGTCTAGCAAACGTTTCTCTTCAAAAGATTCATTTCACTGCATTTTTTTCTCTAATTCTGTTATAATTTGGTTGTAATTTCTTCTCATCAGCATTAATGAGCTGATTTCCCGATGCCTCCCTCCCTCCCCCACTCCTTTCCCTTTGTATTTCTGCTTCTTGGAGTTTAGCAGATGGCTGTTGGTGTGCTCCTAGGCCCTATTCCTCCCCCTTCCCAAAGGAAAAAAAAATATTTTTACATTTTAGAGCCTAAAGTTGAACCGTAATAAAGCTTACCAGGAGGATGGAGGGTGGATTAAAAGGCTTATAGGTGTCAACGGATGACCCTCAGAGATGCAAGCTTGGAAAGCAGTGTGATAGGTAAAGGTGGCTGCTTTGTGTGTATGTGTGCAAGTGAGTGTGAATGTGTGCACATGTGAGTGTGTGAGTGTACAGTGTGAATCCATGAGTTCGTTCAAGAATGGATGTGAGTATATGAGTGTGAGCATGTCTGAGCATGAGTGCAAGTATCTGTGTGAGTGCCTGGTGCAGGTGTAAGTGCATGTGTGTCTGGGTATCAGGATGAGTGTATGTGTGTGAATGTGTAGGCAGGTGTATGTGTTTATGGGTCTGTATGTGCACTTGTGTGTTCTTTCTAGGGCAGTGAGGTTTGTCTGAAAGATAATAGGCACTGGCTGGTCCTCAGCCCTTCCTCAGGCCTGCCATTTGCCAGCTTTGAATCGGGCAAGGGTGCCACCAAGAAGCTGGCCTGATAGGAATTACGATGACTTTTTTCATGGGTTTGTTTGATTTCTCCCCTTATTCTCTCCTTTCTCCAGCACATTCTTTCGTTTGTTAATATAGCAAATAAAATATGCTCTCTGTGTATACAATTAAGTTTAGCTACACATCCGTCAAGTTGCATGCCAAAGCTCAACACTAAAAAGTACACACTAGAAATTAGGTTTGTCTCATTTCTCTAGAAGGAAGACCTTTCAGAATGTTTCAGGATTTTATCTAGCAATTTCACTTGCCTCGATGAAGCCTAATACAGAAATATGGTTAATTTTTCTATTTAGAGTGAAAGCTGTGACTTTCAGATATAGCTGCAAGCTCTGAACAGCAGTGCCTGACAGAGCCACAACCCTGCAGGAAACCGAATGTAATTTCTTTCCTCCCAGGGGATGTGACCAACAGAAATTGCCCTTTTTAGTGCCGTATGGACAGTTTTTACCTGTGTATGACACAAGCTAACTTGACTTTCAAAGGCTATCCTGAAAGAACACTTTGTTTAGTCTGTTGCAATTTTTAATCATTCTTCCAAATTTTAATCAGATAGTCTCCCGTTGCCCCCTCCAAATATGATAGTTTTATTTTTCTTTACAAAAGGAGTAAATTCTTGATGACTTTCCTTAGTGCACATGATTCAGAGCTGTGCATTTGCATTTAAACTATCTTAGAAAGTAGTGGAAATATGTTTTTTTTCCCATTTGAGGCAGGAAGTTAGAATTAAGATGTCCGTTGAAATAGGTAATGTGAAAAAATCATTAATGTCCCCATATCTGCATAATGTGACATCAATTGGTTATTCTGTCATCCTTATTGGAAAAATCAATAGCAGCATTCAGTTCATGTCTTTGTACCAGCTTCTTAGTAACGTCCTTTTCAAATACATGGTTGGTTGTTTGCAGAGTATGCATCTGGGAGGCTGGCTCTAGGTTTCCAGTAGATGAGCTTTGAGAAACTGTAGGGAGAAAGGTGTTTAGCCCTTTCTCCCTTTCAACCACCAGCATATGCCTTCTCCTTGAAGCCTCCTCGGGGTAACCCCTTCCTGCTCTGCCTCCCCCTGTGTAAGGGTGGCATGCTCATTAGTGGGGGTTACCATAGCTCTGTGGGGTGGGGAGCACAATGTGATGTGGTTGGAGCCCAGTTTCCTTCCCTACACTTGGGAGGATTGTAGCTGTTAATGCCCAGACTTGCCAGGAGCAGCGTCTGCACAGCTACAGTCACAGGGACGGGACGTGTAGGTAGGGTTGAAACATTTACTCAAGAGAGGCAGGGTCAACACTTAATTTGACCATTGGCAGCTCAGAGATGACCCCAGTTCTTTCATTGAAGGAAATTATTTTTTTTTTGCCAAAAAAAAGAGAGGGAGGTAATTCAAATAGGAGCACCTGAAAATAGAAATTTAAAAAAGATTTTTGGCGCATTTGTAAGGCTAGCTGCTATAATAGATCTTGAGCTTAGTCGCCTAATGAAACTTATTCATGGAGCAGCTGATGCGGGTTCTCCTGAGCTGGTGACTCCAGGGGGTGATTCGGGGACCCAGGCTCCCTCCCTCCTGCATCTTTGCCAAACCCATTATGAGGTTTCCAAGCTACCCTTCAGGTTGTTTCCATTCCAACATGTGTGAAAGTGTGTGTGTGTGAAAGTGTGTGTGTGTGAAAGTGTGTGTGTGTGAAAGTGTGTATATGAGAGTGTGTGTGCATGCGCACGAGAGACACACAGACTGAGTGTGTGTATGGGCCAGGCCTGCGTTACTTCTCATACTCTGTTGGCCATAGCTCGATTGAATGGCCACATCCTAACTACAAGGAAAGCTCGATATATATTCTGGCTGTGTCACCTGGAAGACGAGGACAGATTTGGCAATGAACTGTTAGATTACGCCAGTGCTTCTCAAACCTGAGCTGTATCAGAATCACCCGGAAGTTTGGTAGAGCGCAGCTTCCTGGGTATCTCTGTAGGACTTTCTGATTTCCAGGCCTTGGATGGGGCCCCATAATTTACATTTCAAACAGGCTCCCAGGTGGTGTTGATACTACTGGGCTATGGACCACATTTTGATTAGATCTGGTCCGTGCATGACTCATTTTTTTTTTTTGTCTTGATTTATCCATGCTAATGGTAAAACCCAGAATTATTATTTCTTTATTATAGTGACTTGAGATAGGACGAAGGAGAAGGTAAAATGGGTAGTCTTGCCGGGCTATTTGGAATGTTAAAAATAGTTAAAAGTAGATGATTTTGTAGAGGAGGAGGGAGATCTGGGCAGACAGGTGCTAATGAGATGGCCGCACTTTGCCCTGTGGGACGGGGATGGCCGGTCCCTCTGGTGCCAGGAAAGGGGCTTTCGGCTCTGTTAGCTCAGTGTGGCGGGACGGTTTGGAGAGGAAGGTACCTAAGTAGATATAGGAGAGTGATGTGGAGGAAGTGACAGGGAAGACTTGCGTGTTGGTGATTGTGGAGTGAAGCGAGCCTGGGCGTTGGACACGGATGAGCGGGATTGAAGTATGAGTTTCTTCGAGTTTCAGGATATCTGTGAAATGTGTTTCTTGTCGGGTTATACTGAGGATGAATTAGGTCAGAGGTTTGTAAACTCTCTTGATCCGTGGTGCTTACATGTTAAAAATACTCTAGTTATTAAGCCGTTGGCGCCAAACAACTTCATACACATTTATGTTCTAACAGCTCTGTAGCCATTTGAAAAGAAATAATTAACATAAATGGAAAGAAGTATATTTTTATTAATTCGTTAAATAACCATAATTACTCATTGATGGGATGTGTGCAGCTGCAGGCACCACAGTGCTTCTCAAACCTTGGAACCCCGTTGGGCATTGCTGCTCCCTCTTCCTGTTCCATGATGAGGTTTGCTTTTATTCTCAGCACCTTCTAAAAACTCAGCTTTGCAACAATACAGTGTCATTGCAAGGGATGTAGTGCAATCTAACATAAAATAGTGAAAACTACCGGAGTTAGTAGTGTGCGTTATAGCTGACCTGTGCTAAGTGTCGCTGTGTATTCCTCAAACATAAGATCATTTGCAGGGCCCCGTGAGTTCACAGCAGTGTTCCCCAGGTGCTGTGGGGCACGCATGGGGCTGTGGAATTTGGTAGTTTTCCTCCTGGTCATTTATTCACTGAATAATGTTAACTGAGTATCATCAGAGTTGCAGGCCCTGAACTGGGGTGTGTGTGGGAGGGTTGGCGGGGGACAAGATTCCTTCTCCAAGCAATGGAGAGTCTGTGGGGGAAACTAATCACTGAATCAGACAATTCTGCAAATGTAGACTGCCACTAGAGTCGGGGCTGGGGCAGGGGCCAGGAAGGACGATCGCCAGGTGCTATGAGAGCTTTTGGGAGGAGCATTGATTCTGGCCAGGAGAGACTTTCTTAACTTGGCGGTACTTGAGTTGTTCCTGAAGGCTGTGAAGTTAGCATGGCGAGACGGGGAAGAAACCATCTCCTAGGCTTTGGCAGGGTGGGTGGGTAGCATTCTGGGCAGGTATTTCTCCCACAGTTGTGAAGGACTTGGTCTTTTTCCCCCCTCAGTTGCATTGTGGTTGCCTCGTGACTGGTGTGTAGCTTGTGTGTGCCAGGTGTGTTGGACGACATCTGAACTGTCTAATGAGGAATCCACTGGTCATACAGTTGGATTTCAAAGCGAAACCAGATGGCAGGAAGAGTTTCAGCAAGCTGTCGTGGACCGGTAACGATTTCGAACCACTGACATTCATGGACCACACTTGGAGTAACTGCTCCAAGCAGGGGAGACAGCATGAGCAAAGGTCCTGTGGTGGGCAGTAACTTGGTGACTAGGAGGAGTCAGAGAAAAGGCCAGCGTGGGTGGAACAGAAAGCGAGAAGGCAGAGAAGCCAGCAGGGGCTGTGCTGGGCTTCTAAGCTCACAGGAATAATTTGAGTCTCAGGTGAAGAAGCCATTTTTCTGTTCTGGTTGAGAGAGGAAGTTGTCCTACTTCTTTAGTCATAGATTTGAGACTATAAACAGGCCAGGTATTTGGCTACAAAGATTTTGTTTGAGCAGTTTGGGTGGCTTGCAGTTCCCTTTGTCACCCTGGGTATGGAGTTCGATGGCATTGCAGCCTCCCAGAGTAAAGGGAATCCTTGCCTCTCTGTATATAAAAAAAAAAAGAAAAGAAAAAGAAAAAACATATATATATCTAGAAGGGCCCATTGGTGTGTGCCCAGGTGGTTACATGAGCATCTCCAGTTCCCTGACAGGTGACCACAGGAGCTCGGGCTCCTCACAGCACGCATGCTGTTGGCAGGAAGCTCAAGGCCCAACTCGCTGCTCCTTGCGTGTGAAATGGCCTCTCTCAGAGGCTTAGCGAGTTCCAGCTGTTCCTGTGAAGTCATGTGGAGCATGTTAAATCTGTGGCCCCGTGCATCTGCTGTGCTTTGGCTGTTCTGAGGTTTGCTGTGGTATTTGTGGGCACCAGGCAAAGTGGTGGGCACTGCACCAAATCCTGAGTGGACCTGGCCTTCATCTGTGGTGCCCGGTACACGCTCCATCCTGATTTAGGAATTGAATGCTTTCTCCTAGCTCAGGGGCTGACTTCTGAGGAAGCCTGAGGGGTCATTGGGATTCCAGCTTCCTGGATTTGGAGCCTTGCTGTCCATTTAAGGATGACTTTCCTTTTTTGCTGTGAAGAATGGGCTGGGGGAGAAAAGTGATGCACTGTGGTTTCTCTGCACAGGTACTTTGTGCTGGATTTTGAGGCTGGCATCCTGCAGTATTTTGTGAATGAGCAAAGCAAGCACCAGAAGCCTCGAGGAGCCCTGTCCTTATCTGGAGCCATAGTGTCCCTGAGCGACGAAGCTCCCCACATGCTGGTCGTGTACTCTGCTAACGGAGAGATGTATAAACTGAGAGGTACATTCTTCTCTTGTAACTTTTCAGGCAGGCCTTGTGGGCTGCATTCATGTTACCATGGTGATGGCTCTCTTGTGCTTTGATTTCTTTTCTTTTCTTTTTTTTTTTGTTTAAATCACCTTTAACAACTTGCTGTGTTTGAGGATTCTGTAGTGACAGACAGACTTTGCCTCTCTTACCCCTGGGGTGGAGAGGTGGCCTGACATATTGGGAATTGCTTGTCTGAATTAACTGAGGAATTAAGGACAAAGGAAAGGCGAGTGATTGCAAAGCCAGCTGAGCCCAAGGACTTTGGCAGACTTTTCATTTTAGCTCAGTATATATTTTCTTTGACCTTGTATGAGTCTCCACTACAGAGCCCTGTGGATACTTTGTGCTGTAAGAACAAAACAGCCTTTGAAGGGTCAGCATGTCCTCCCCTTAGAGTTTCTCTAGAACCATGTCTTAGTAAAGAGCCCCTTCACTTATATTTTACTTACTCTGTTGTAGTGAGCATGGTGAGAAGCCTACTGGTATTGAGTTAATTTCTTCTTTGCTTTCTTCCCTTCTCTTTGCTTCTTGAAAATGGATGTCTGCCCAGCATCCTGGTCAGTAAGCATGACTCTCAAGAGAACCCAGCATTGGCCGTAACTGTGTGTCCTGCCACCCCCAAGGCACATGGATCACACAGGTTTTCCATGAATGCTATAGTCAAATACTAGAATGCTAATCACTTTTCCTGCATTCTGTTACAGTTGCGTTGCCAGAAAAATGGTTAGTTTTCTAATGAAATAACAAAACAAAACCCAAAAGTGTGTGCGCTTGCGCATGTGCGCGCGCGTGCGCACACACACACACACGCACACACACAAACACACAGATACACACACAGTCAACGTTATTTATTAAAGTCTGGGGAAAGAGTATATATTAAGTGTTAGTAGGTGGTTGATAATTCTGCTTTCTTATGGTATTTTTCTTTGCCCGAGTAAAGGCTAAGCACAAAGAAAGCCCCCCTTATTATTTCTCTAGACTCCAAGGAGCTGACCAGGATAGGTCACCTCTGCAAAGCCAGACTGAAGACCTAAGCTTCCTCACCTCTCAGTCCAGTTTTCACTGTTCTACCTCTAAGCGACCAAGAGATGGAATAAGCTAATGTTTCTTTATTATCTATATACAAATCATAGTTCAGAATCTATAAAACAGTCTGAAAGCCTATGAAATAAACACGTCTATAGTTGAAGTAAGTTTTTCAGTTTTGGGGAAGTGAGCTAAGATTCATGTTCTTTTTTGAGATTCATGCAGTGTGCGTTCTGGCTGGCTAGATTTATATGGTCCTTGGTTTTGCTTTGCTGTTTCTTGCTTAATAAATTGTTAGAGCAGAAACAATAGCAGGTGAAAGACTTAAGGGCCACTCCTCCTGTCCCCACCTCCACCTAAAATGACACATTCAAAAGAGAAAGATCCAACATGTTTGACAATCGAGCCATCTCATTCTGCCTTTGAGTTGTTATTGTTCTCTGCATTATTAAACCTAAGGTTTTCTTTGAAAGGGTAATTTTAATGGCAAATATAAAAGTTTTATCATCTGCATGAAATTATCACAAGGGCTAAATTGACTTAAACTTGGTAGCTGTCAAAAAAGCAGGATAAATTTCTGCATATTTTGGCTGGTTCTTGGCCCATCCCACCAGGATCTGGGTGTTTTTTTTCTCATTTCACATCTCACCCACAGAGTTGAATCTTGATGTCATCAGAGGCACAGCTTTTGGGAATGTTTCTGGTGCTGAGCCCAGGGACAATACTGCCATAAACTGGCAATTCAGGTTTCCTAAGGAACAAAGGCTCTCATTTTTTGCAAAATCCTTTGTCTTAAGTTCACCCCTGGTTTTACACTGGTCTGCAACTCTAGATTTCTTCACCTGAAAGTCCTAGCTGAAGTTGGTGTTTTATTGGCTGGTGACATTTAGACCCATTTTTATAAACAATTATAATTTCTAGGGGAATGTTCTCTTTTCTGTATAGTCAACATTTGCACCGTTAATAAAATATTTATGATTAAAATGCTAAAACAATATTAATATATATAATTATATATTACTATTAAAACATCTATAATAAATAATTAATTGTGCACTTAAAGATTTAAATTTTATTAGGACCTGTTATACATCTGTAATATTTTAATGAAATTATATTTGAGATGGGGATGTGGATGGAAGTTTATGGCTATGCAGTTGGCTTGTACGTTAATGTCTCTTTGGGGAAAATTTGAGGATCTCTAAGGCAGCATTTGGTATCTTGTTTTGCCCAATCCTGATAAGAATCCATGAGAACACATATTAAAATGGTAATTCAACTGAATGCTTATTTTGTAAATGCTAATAGCTCCACAGTACAACTCTGGAAGATAACAAAAAGGCCCTGAAAAGCTGTACTTTGATCCTCATATTAGCCACATGTGGTAGAGGCATTTAAAAATAATCATGTTTTCCCTTCCTTGCTGCCTTTTTAAATAAGTAGAAATGACTTTTTCAGATGAGGTTAAAAAAATAGAAAAATTGTTCTGATAACAGACATTTCAGAATACATTTTAAATGTGGCTTAGGGAATTTTCTGTCGAGACTTAGTGTAATTTGCTTTTTTTGGCTTAAGTACAGACTGCTTGAGAATCTTAATCTGCATTTATTTTTTCTTCTTACCCCTCACTCGCCTGGTCCCCCACCCCCTTAGGTGGGTGTAGAAATAAGTTGGCTATGTTTTGGAACAATCTCTGTAAGCGTTTCTTTCTCTATTTTAGCTGCTGATGCAAAAGAGAAACAGTTTTGGGTGACTCAGCTTCGAGCGTGTGCCAAATACCACATGGAAACGAATTCTAAGGTAGGTAACCATGGGGAAGCAAGGAGGCATTCCGATAGCTTGGGCGGCTGCTCTTCAGCCCAATTATCTGTTTCTTTGAGGAAGCTGTTTTTCATTTTTAAAAGTTATCCACCGTAATGGAATTCATATGTGTCCTGCTACATTTACATTTAGAGCCAAGAAAAAAGTGGTAGGATTCGCTTGCGGGTAGAATGAAGAGGCATGCAGGCACTTTATTGGAAGTGATTCTGAAAAGAGACACTTGTGTTGCTCTCTGCGTTGTCAATTTAGGCAGCTGTTAATTGGTCTGTTGAGAAATTTGCGTGGATGATTTCACTGCGGAGGCAGAGCAGTCAGATTTACTGCTTATAGAGACTCGTTGTCACAGATCCTTAAATAAAACCTAGACCCCAAATTGATTAAGTACTTCGACATTAAGGAGCTTCTGTATTCTAAGTGCATAAAAATGTCCTTGGGTAATTTGGCATCCAAGTATGAATTATTTTCTCCTCAGGATTCAGTATGAGATCTTGGATCAAAAGTGCAGGAGATAGGTGGATGGCATTTTCATGGATTATTCAGATGATTTTCAATGATTAAAATACAGGAAATAAGTGCAAAATGCATTTAGTCAGGACAATAAGTATTCATCTTAATGTTCAAAGGCCTATCCCTTTTATATCCTAAGTTCAAATTTAATTACTGTATCTAATTGCAGTCTTTTTTCATATTCCATGAAAGACCCACACTTGAATTTCTGCTGATCCCATTTGCTATAACCTGCCTGCCATCTTGCTCAGGGCCCTGGGAAATGTTTTGCTTAGTTCCTGTTTCACTTCCAAATAGACAACCTGACACGATTTCTTCTCAAGGATTTTGTTCATTTTCTTTTTCTAGATTTGTCTTCTTTCCCTTAACTTGCTTACCACAGTTGCCCTCAGCCTAATGGCCCTCTCGACTTGCCCCAGGTACAGTCCAGGTGATCATAGCTGGGGCCCCACTGCGAAAGCTGTCTTTCCTCTCGCCTTCTCTGTTTTCCAGGAATTATATAGTTCTGGACATTTTGTTAGTATTTTATAAACATGTAGGCAGAACAGTTAAAAAAATTTTAATACGTATCCTTTTACTTTTTCTAAAACGGAAGAGGATTAAATAAAAAGAACATGTCTCCACTATTGCCATCTATGGTCATAGGAGATAATTGCTCTTAACTGATCTTGTATGTCATTCTAGTAAAGTTAGCATGCATTAGTGTATTTTATATATATCTGTATCTATGTCTACATCTACTTTTTTTCTTTTTTTAAAACTCACATTGATTATATTATACTGCTCCCCTCCGACTTACTAATATATTTTGGAGATTATTCCCTATAAGACATATGAATCTACTGTACTCATTGTAGGTTGGCCACATGCTGTTCTGAGGAATGGATGTCAGTGCTTTATTTGAGTACTCTGATACTCATTTAGGTTTTTGTCATTGTTATATATAATGCTACATTAGTTTTTGTACATGTGTCTTTTTGTGTCTCTAGGTGTGTGTGTCTATATATGAATTTATACCAGTGGAATTGTTGGGTCATGAAGTGTGTACCTTCTAAATTCTCATAGACATTGCTAAATTGTCTTTTAAAAAAGTTGCTCCTCCTTTGCCCTTCTATCCATTTTGTGTGTAAGGGTGTTTTTCTCCTTCTCACTAACTGTGGCTCTTCCTAATATTCAATTTTTGATAGTCTCACAGATAAAAAATGGATCCTCCATTCTTATCATTTTCGCTTCTAAAATTGTGACTGGGGCTGAGTATGTTTTCAGATATTTGTTGGCCACTTATATTTCTCTTATGTGAACTGCCAATTTGTATTTTTCACTCATTTTTCTATTGAGTTTATCTTTTTCTGTGCAGTAGCTGTATGTGTATTAAGTATATTTGTCCTTTCCCTAGTGGTGTATATATTTTCTCCTAGCAGGTCATTTATATTTTGACCTTTAATATATATTTTTTTACTATGCAGACTATTTAATTTTTCATGGTAAAATTTATTTTCAGTTTTGGCTTTGGGTTTTGCATCATGTATAGAAAAGTTCTTCTCTGCTCAAAACTATGAGAATATTCTTTCACTTGTCTAGTGAATTTATAGTTTAATCATCATGTTTAAATAATTGAATCATCTGGAATTTATTTTGGGTCTAAGAATTCAGGTAGGAGGCAACCAACTTTAAGTATATTGCTGTTTTGATAAATTGGAGACTAGGAACGATAAATATATCCATCCTAATGATAGTAAGAAACAGTAGAATTGGAAGAAATAAGAGAATTTGAAGGTGCCCTGATTTTATTTTCTGATATATTCTCTGGGTGGTTTCAAGAATATAATTACTCTATTAGATTAGAACCAAAATCAATTAATAATTTAGCTATTAGGCCCTACAGCATTTTTTTTTTTTTTTTGAGAACTAGAGGTGAAATTGCTACCACCACTCAGTTATAGCTCTTGCGATCAATTGGGGAATAATAATTTTTGAACTGTGAACAGACCTTATTATTCAGCAGAAACATTATGATGTTCAGGACTGCTTGGGCAGAAGTTAGCAATGAAAATGAAATTAGGCCTATAGTGAATGTTATCTTGATTTCCAGTTAACTAGAGGGTGGCTGCTTAGTTGGCATCATAGTTGTTAGGGATGTTTGCTAAGACTTCAGTTGCTCTTCCTCATTCTTTCTCAGCAGGGCAGGTCCCTCCCCAGCAGACTATAGAGAACTATAAAGTCACGTGTTCCCTGGAACAGATATTAGGTAGATGGAATGGTGCTATCAGTGAAGCTCACCTTAGTGAGAAGGGGAAGATAACCAGGTGTATAGAACACTGGAGCTACCGAGGACTTTAAAGAGGACCAGTCCAGTGGTTCTGAAACCCAGACCTGGTGTAATCAATCAATCAGTCATTTCCTGGATGAGGTTTTCACTGCTCCAGAAGTGGAATGAGAAAAACAAGGAGTGAACTGTTCCCAAAAGATACTTTTATTTTTTAATAAAGGACTGCTCTTTATTCAGAAATGACATCGCTTTGCTTTTGGAGTATTAAAGTATTTTTACTGTAGAAGATGGTATTGATTGATCGATTAATCACCTTAGGTATATTGAGGCATAATTTACATAAAGTAAAATTTGCCCCTTTTAAGTGTAAAATTCATGCCTTTTAAGTATTTATAAACTTTGAGTTTTGACAAATGTATACAGTCATGTAACCATCACAATCATCATTCTACCATCCCCAAAAGCTCCCTCATTACCCTTTTGTGGTCTGTCCCCTCTCTTCCCCCTCAGCTCTTGGTAAATGCTGATCCATATTCTGTTTATAGTTTTGCTTTTTCTAGAATGTTGTGTAAATGGAATTATACAGCCTTTTAGATCAGACTTTTTTCACTTAGCATAATGCTTCTGGATTTTATCCATGCCATTGTGTATATCCGTAGCAGATTCTTTTTATTTTTAGGTATTTTAGTGAGTGACATACTTTTTTTTGGTTCTTAATCCATGTTCTTACTTTAAAAAAATCAGAAGTGATTTCCAATTTTTCAATTCTCAGATTAAAATTTTTAATTCCTAAATTTTCATCTTAAAAAAAAGTTGGCCTTTGAAATCCAGTGGTCTGGCTGTCAGGTCCAGCCCCCTTTGGTGTACACACAGGGAAGCTCCAGCAAGGAGGGTTATGCAGCTGAGACCTGAACTCAGGTCTCCTGGTCTCCTGCTCTTGCGTCACAGCTGTCAATAAGTGCTGCCATGTCCTTCCCCTCCGGGGGCATTGGGGTCTTTTTTTGAGCTAGTTTGTTTTCAGATGGACAACAGAATCCTCTTTATAAATATCACACAAGTTCATCCGGTGGCCTCCAGTGTTGTTCAAGGCGTAGTTGCAAGGATGCGAGGCTGGTCTGCTAGGAAGAGTAGAACACCGACTTTTTCTGAAAACACAAACAATGACAAAACAAAACACCTTATTTTTAATACTGTATACAAATTGAAGCCGTATAGAGCCCTACATTGACTGGAAAAGTGTTGAGAGAGCTGTCCTCATGAGAATTTACTTGTGTATGACTTTGGAAATATCAAAAATGCAGGAGTGGGTGTCTGGCTTCTCGAGTAGGCGGTGCTGGGAAACTCCTAGGATAGGGAATAGTGGTGTTGTGGGAACTGCAGTAAGCACTGAGGTTGGGAAAGGAACTGCCTGTTGACAGAGTAATGATAAATAATACTTTATATATGAGTGAATGTCACTCATGATTGCATTATTTTTCACAGTGGTCCTGTGAGGTAGGTAGCATTATCTCCATTTTTACCAATTAGAAAACAGGCCAATTAAACTTAAATGGTCTCAGAGTCACACGGCAGTGAGTGACTGGACTGGGACAAGAGACCAAGTTGCTAAACGTGCCTCTGGTCATCATCTCCTATCCTAGTTTCTTGGAAGGGGCCGATTGGAAGGTTGATGATGCTTCTGCACCCCTATGAACTTCATATTTTATAACACTGTGGGGACAGCTCTGTAACAAGATATCTATAACTTTTATGTAATCAGGGGACCCCTTCTCTAATCTTTTAAATAGCTTCTGATTCCAAAATTTTCTTGAGTGAATTGTCTTGAAAGTAATGTTAGCCTTTTCTCTCTGTGTGTGTGTGTGTGTGTGTGTGTGTGTGTGTGTGTGTGTGTGTGTGTGTGTGATGTAAGCTTATAAAAGGTGAGCATTTTGGGCAGGTCCCCATGGATTTTGAATTAAAGGCATCTTCTGATTTAGTGACTTGTATACTATATGAGTAGTTCACTAATCTGCTGTGAAGCTAATTGGACATTAGTACCTTCTCCCTTGTCTTTCATCTCTAAAGGATAAATTTGTGGCATGTGGTAGATGTAGAAGCTTTCAACCATTACATACCCAGTCTCACCAGATAGGGTGTGGTGGTTCAAACTAATGACAGAGCTCAGGACTTCCCTTTGTGGTTCAGCTGGCTTCTTTCTGATTGGCACCCCATCCCTACCACAAACATATGCTTATTATGAATTCACAGATGATTGCTTTTTTCCCCCGTAATTGAAGTAGCATTATTTAAAAAAAATTGTGAATATTACCTACACACAATATAAAACATTCAGAAGAAAGGAAAGTATAAAGAAGGAAAAAAAAATTCCAAAACTTAGTGCCATATCTAATCTCTGATGATACCATTTGACTGTATATCCTTCCAGACACTCTGCTGTATGGATAGAGATCACATGACTCCATTTAGGGTCGATCCTTCCAGTCTTTTTTCTGTACTTGAATATGCACGGCAATCACAAATTTGTTCTCAAGAGCAGCTTACTACTCCGTGAGGATGGACTACATGACCAGGCGTTGGCCACAGACTTATTATTCTCTGTGTATGGGTGATTTTATCTTTGAAATGACTGTGTGCATGACTAGTGGCGAGCATCTTAGAACATTTCTGGAACCTCCTGTGTGTTTTATCTTCCAGTCTGCTACTTGCCCTTGCCTCTCAGTCCTTTCTTATTCCTTATCCCTTGTTGTGCACTTATTTAGATCCAGATGGGAAATTGAGGAAGTAAAGGAATGTCTATACTGGTGATTTCTAACAACGTGGAAAATGTAGCTTCTTTGTTTTCATCTGTGGGGCAATTAAAAGAGGAAATGTAGGTATTTGTGTCATTTGAAATGGTTTGTGCTAGTCACTGTACTTGCAATCCTTTCTCTGGGTTCTCGGGGCCCTAGGCCTGGCTCCGTCCTTGCATTCACTGCTTTGGGTGCCACTGATCCAGTTCCCTGACTCCTGCCCTTGATCGTGTGCTCTTTGAGCACAAACACTTACTGCCAAGTTCACATAGGAAGCCAGTAGTTCCAAGGGAATCGTTGTCTGTGTAAAGAGTTTGAAGACATTGTGGCTAGATCACACTGATATATAGTTAGGGCTCTTTGTCCTTGTCAGGTAATTCTAAATTAAAATGTAATTTCCAAGGTACAGTTTTATGCAAATTTGGTCATGGAGGAATATGATCACTTAATATAGGATTTAAAGTTCATTATAAGTCTTAGGAGGTCGTGAATGAGCAGTGGAAGCTGCTAAGTTTCAGGGAGTGTATATATAAATATTCATGCTGGAAGCTGCCCACATTGCTAGTATTTTTCTTTTTTTTCCAGTTCCCTAGAATGATGGTTAGCATACTAATTCCTGTGAGGCTTTGTGGTATTCGAGCACCGTCTCCTCCACGGTGGCTGGATGTGGACGCCCCCAAGAGTAGGTGGGACGGCTCCTCCTCTTCCCTTGTAGCTTTAGGGAAGCTGATGCCCATTTTTATACAACCTCTATGTGACAGCTGACACCTGTGATGTTTGTAACTCACATCCCTGGCTTTTGCCGTGACATCCGGTACCCTGCCCCCCCCAGCGACACAGGAGTTCAAACAAGGCATGATGGAGCAATGGACAGTGAGAAATGAGGCATAAGAGTAATGGGTGGGCCTGGTAAACTGGTTCCACGCCTGCTCTGGTACAGGAGAGTATACTCTATGGGTGTCATCTGTCTGGAGGGCTGTGTGCTTGTGTGAGTGCACAGAAGTGGATGGGTCGAGAGGTCCAGTTGGTAACTCTGCCCTTGGTAGCCGGGTTCAGATGCTGATGTTTGGGGACATTCCAGATTTTGTTTGGGAACATTCTAGATTTAATTTGGGGATGTGTGGAGGATGTGTGAACTACTTTACTTCTAGGGAATTAGAAAGGGAAGGTGTGGGTGGTGACTTCTGGCTATATGTTAAAACCACAGTTAAGTATGAAGAGTGAGGAGAGTCGAAGCTACTGTTTCATTGTCACAGGAATCTTCATCTCCTGATGGTGAAAGATGCCAACTTTCTACCACCCTAGGTCTGAGCCTGGGTCTGAGCACTGGAGAGGTGCATCATAACAGGAAGCACCTGCTTGCTGCCGAGACAAACCCAGTGACATCTGTAGATTCTGAAACCACTCAGTTACACGGGACTTTATATATCATCTAGTCCAGTGTTCTGATCTTAGCTCATGTCACTACCAGCACACAAATACACACCAAAATATTTATGCTAAAAATGAAGAAATATAGATTGATTCTTCCCAAAACAATACCCAATTTTATTTACATAGAGAGGCCGCTGATGGCAACTTAGTGACCGAATGGTAAGAATTTGGTGGTAATTTTACAAATGATATCGAATACCTCTCTTTTATGATTAAATAAATTTGAAGCCTCTCAGAACAATTTGGAGGAACTCAGAAATAACAGAATAAATAAAAAGTGGGGAGGAATTACAAACTCCTTTTGTTCCACTTGTCTAAAAACAGTAGATGTGAGGAATAGGACAAAAGGTATGTTCTAAAACTGTGTGGTCCAGTATGGAGGCCTCTAGCCACATGAGGCTATTTAAATTTAAATTAACTGAAATTAAATAAAATTTAAAAGTCAGTTCCTCAATTGCATTTAGCTACATTTCAGGTGCTCAGTGGGAACCTGTGGCTGGTGGCTGCAGTGTTGGACAGCATGAATATAGAACACTTCCATCACCACAGAAAGTCCTGTTGGGCAGTGATGGTAAAGCTTCAATTAGTACTTTACAGTTGCTAAAGAGGAACTTACTAATGTTCAGTTTAAACTCCTCTTCACTGTGGTCAGTTTTTTTTTTTTTTAATCTAGATAGATTGAATGGTGCTCCCCAACCCCTCTGTCCTTCCTCCTTCCTTACTATCCTTCCTGTCAGGAGTTCTGGTCTGCTCTGCAGCCTTGGCATTAAATATCTGGACCTCTCTCCTTCGTGCAGTGGTGACGCTGGCCTCACTCGTCTGAGGGCGGGAACCGGTGATCTCGTGTGGTTGGATTCTGCTCCCTCACCCCGCTGCAGCGGGTCATCAAGGAGACGTCTTGTTTGAGCTTTTGTGGGGAGCAGAGGAGCAAAGTTGCTGAGGGTGCCGCTCCCTGGCTTCAACAATCTCTTCCCTCTTCTAGCACCTCGCCTCCTAAGACAAAATCCAAAACTTTGCTTTGGCATCCGGTGCCCATCACACTCCACGTTCAGTTTCTTCTCTCTTCTTCCACGCTCGTGCATTCGGCGCTCTAGACAAGCAGGTCCCCAGGCACAGCGTGTGCTTGCACGCTTCCTGCTGTTTCCTCTGCTAGGAATGCCTTTCGTCCTCTGTCCTTCATGTGGCAAATAGCCCTGTGGTTTTTAAGGCTCATGCGCTTCTGTGATGCCTTCCTGACCTGGGTGGGCAGAGTGGATCTTCCCTCTTGTGTGTTCCCATTTACACCTGTATTACAGTGCTGCGTGTGTGTGTGTGTGTGTGTGTGTGTGTGTGTGTGTGTGTGTTTGTGTGTGTGTGCGTGTGTGTGCGATCTCTCATGGTTGATTGTCTTTAACACGCAGGACCATGGGGAACTCATAGTTGCATCTTCAATAGCTGCCACTGTCATAGTGGTGGTGGACATAAACTTAGTGCATTTTAAGCCCTCAATAAATGTCAATCTCAGTTGACATTGAGGAGAACTCTTCCTCAATCCTCCCTATTAGTGTTAATAGCAGTAATTTCTTAGTAGTAATGGTGTTGGTAATGGTGTTGGGTTTGGTTTCCTTAATAACTATCCAAGATATCATATTTTATGTTCCTCAAATATCGTATTTGGTATTATATCAGGTATTTGAGAAATCTATTTCTATAGAGAGAGCTGTTAGCTTCCTGTAGCTGAAAATCAGGAGTAACTTTCAAGCAAAATGTGTCTTAAATTTTTTTTGAGAGAGAGAGAAAAGCAAGAGGAACATATTTTTGGGAAAAGAAAAATAATAGCATCTATCAACTATCATTTATTAGCATTACTGTGTGGCAGGTACTAAGAAAAGTGCTTTTCTTGGTTTATCTTACATTTTTCTCACTATAGACCTATGAGGCAGGTACTATATTACCACATTTTATAGGTGAGGACATTCAAGTGCAGAGAAGGATAAGTAATATGCCTGCCCACATTTGCATAGCTAGCAAGTGGCTGAGATCTGTTTTTAAAAACTTGAGATATAATCCACATATCATAAAGTTTACCCCCTTTAATATATACAGCTCAGTGGTTTTAGTATATTCATAAAGTTGCACAACCGTCATCACTGTCTCATCGCAGAATATTTTATCACTACCTGAAGAAACCCCCATGATCATTAGCAGTCACTCCTTGTTACCCCCCCACCCCCACCCCAGCCCCTGACAACCACAAACCACTGTCTCCATGGATTTGCCTATTCTGGATATTTTGTGTAAATGGAATCATTAAATGTGGCCTTTAGTGTCTAGCTTATTTCACTTAGCATAATGTTTTCAAGCTTCTTTCACATTGTAGCATGAATCAATACTTTAGTCCTTTTTTTTTGCCTGAATATTATTCCATTATATGGACATGTCACATTTTTTATCCATTCAGCAGTGGATGGATATTTGAATTGTTTTCACTTTTTGGCTATTATGAATAGTGTTGCTATGAGCATTCGTATACAAGTTTTTGTGTGAATGTGTTTTCATTTCTTTTGGCTATATATAAAAATGGAGTTGCTGGGTCACATGTAGCTGTGTGTTTAATGTTTTGAGGAACTGCCACAGTGTTTTCCATGGTGGCTTCACCATTTTACATTCTCATGGCAATGTATGAGGGTTCCAGGTTTATTACATCTTTGTCAACACTTGATGTTGTCTGTTTATTTTATTTTATTTTATTTTATTTTATTTTATTTTATTTTATTTTATTTTATTTTATTTTATTTATTTTATTTTATTTTATTTTTATTTTTATTTTTATTTTATTATAGCCATCCTTGTGGGTACAAAGTCATATCTCATTGTGATTTTGGTTTGCATTTCTCTAATGACTAATGATGTTGAGCATCTCTTCATGTGCTTATTGGTCAGTTGTATATCTTTGTTGGAGAAATGTCTACTTAAATCCTTTGTCATTTTTATTTTTGAGTTATGAGAGTTCTTTATATATTCTGCATACCAGACCCTTATCAGACTTAACTACTTTGGCATTGTTGATATTGGGTGGTCTTGCTGTGCTAGTCTCACTTTCTGTGAGGTAAATAAGACTGGGTTCAAAACCGGTCCTGTAATGCCACTCGGGGTCAGTTACTCTCTGAACCTCAGTGCCTCATCTACAAAATAGGGACAGCTGTTGTTGCTGATGTGAAGATTGAGTTTTGGGTAGTGGTGAGGATTAAGTGGTGAGGATTGCTCTCCCATTGCCCAGCCAGACACTGAGTTAGTTTCTACAAGGGGTGTTGGGTTTACAGAGTTACCTTGCCAAATTGAGCCTCATGAGGTGAGCTCTCTGGGAAATGCCTAGTACTGGACTGGCCAAGGCTGTATGCACAGCCAGCAAAATAGAGTATTTTCAATAAATAACTCTCTAATCAGAGTTTATTTTTTTACTTATTTAAATCATTATATATTAAAATTGATGAAAGTTAATGGAAAAAAGGATGGGGGAACCCATCAACCAGTCAAAACAAAAAACAGCAAGTTGAGACACAAAGACAAAATCTGGAAGGACGCATGGGCTAGTAACAGCGATTTGGGAGATTTAGTGTTGAAAGAAGGGATTTATGTGTATCCTTTGATACTATTTGAAATGTTCACATTGTGCATTGTTTAATTATAATCATGCGTGTAATAAACTGTAGTTATTCAACTGGTTAAAATTTAAATTTGTAAAAAGGAATTTATTTTTAAAGTGGAACTGAGTTGTTTGGCCAAATTCTGTGCTCTTAGGCTGCTGTTAAGCCTGTCCTTTATCTGAGGGCAGAAGCTCTTCACCAGACAGTCACTGATTAACCTGCTTCTCATTATATTCTTCACTGAAAGTCTTAAAAGCAAACGTCCTTGAAGATATTTGATAATTCCAGATTCCTGCCAATTCAGATTAGGCTTCTATTCTTGTTGCTCAGAATTGATTTTACTTGATATGGTTTGAAGTGTTTAAAGTTTAATGCTTGTTGGGGGACGTCTTCCGTTTCACCCCTTTATTTGAATTAAACAGTGATTAATGATGAGTGCAGAGTGGCCTCTTCTTCAGCTGAAGCCTTCTGTATCGGAGTGGTTTGGCTGATAGCAGAGGTAGCACCGTCTGGGTCCTGGGTTCTGGGTTCTGTGAGCGCAAGTTCTCCATCTGTGGACCGAGTAAGACACTGGAGGTTACAGGGGGTCAATGCTGCCTGCCTGAAAACACTTAGAAATCCTGTGTATCTCACGTTCAACTCATGCAGCTTAGTGCATGAAATACTGGCTTGATTTAATATTTAAAAATTGTTTTTCCCCAAATTGTTGGATAAAAGCAATATGAAATCCATCTCCCATTGAGATTCTGAGGATGAAATGTACCCCGGGTCAAAAAGCAGAACCCCATGGTTACTGTCAGTTTTTCTAAATAGCAGGTCTTTGGGGGAACAGAAAACGATGGATTTAAACTTGTAAACTCCCAGCAGATAAAGCTGGACAAGCTCATCTGAGGATTTACTCTTCTCTCAGCTCTATCTTCCTGTTTTCTGCTGTTGGGCAATTTTACATTCATGTTATATTGAGCTCAGTGCCATTTTTCTTCTAGAATTTTTTACAGATAATTACCTTTGGGTACTTAAAATTAAGTATAAAACATCATCCTCCTAAACATACCATCAAATTAAGTAAATAAAACACAATTTAAGAACAGCTTTTATTAAAACAATAAAGTTTGGGGACTTTGTTATTTTCTTAATAAATTACAACAATTTTGCATACCTCCTCAAGCATAATTTTAGTATTAGGCTGCCTGCCTTGCCCCAAAGTAAATGGTGCTACCTGGGATGAGGATCTTCCTCAAGGGGACCTTCAGATGTGACAAAAAATGTTAGGGAAAGAAAGATACAGTTTTGATTCAGTGGAACTAATTTATTCCACCATTTATCTATACTGAAATAGGGCTTCGTTCTAGAAATAAGTAGTTGCTGTTTCTGTCTAGAATATTGGCGGCCAATTTCGTATTGATGGGCCTCTGTGAGAATTTTTGAATCGAGGCAGGATAGACAATGCAGTCTGAGGACATTTCCCATGCTGAACTTCATGACAGACAAGTATGAACGAAGACACGAATGTCAGGGGAATCCAGGCATGTAGCTGGAGTCTGCTGTTCAGAGTGGGCTTGTGTGGTCTCTGTCTTGCTGATATTGGGAGAAAAGCTTAGACGGTCAACTTGAAAATAGTGTTCAGCAAATACTGACTGCACGTGTGCCCTTGTTCTGGCCGTGAGGATGTCGGGGGTGGAGCATGGAGAGTGGTCATGTGGGGTTTACACTTTTGTGGGGAACCAGTCAAGAAACAGACACTATGTCAGGTAGCAGTAGTTTTCTATGAAGAAAAATAAAGCAAGGCCAGGAACTAGAAAACAGGGAGAATTTTAAGGTATTTCTGTTAAAAGATACATTCCATGTATACTGTAGTCTTTAAAAAATATCAGTACCATAAAAGGTGAAGAAGGTTGTGGAAATGTTCCAAATTGAATGTGGCTGGAGACATGACGAGTAAATGCAATACCTGACCCTAAATGAATCTGACTTTGTATTGACAAAATTAGAATCTGGGCAGTGGATTAATAAGGTAGTTGATACCTGTATTGTGATTATGTAAGAAAATACCCTTGTTTTTAGGAAGGACACACTGAAGTAGTTAATTCTTAAGGGTGAAAGGCTAGGCTATGCTGTATGTCACATATCCTGAAATGGTTTAAAATTTTTGTGTATGTAATTATGTGTGTGTATATAGAAGGGGTTAGAAGAGAGGGAACAAATGGGATAAAATGTTAATTGGGATAAATGTTAAAGAGGATACATGGGTGTTCTTTTTGCAACCTTCTTCAAGTTCAAAATTATACATGATTTTTGAAAATCTATTTATATAGAAATAATATAACACTTTATCAAAGAAGATCCCATTTAAAAAAAAATGCGTGTATTCCTTGGGAGATATTTCCTATAAATCATTTACATGTTAGTGTGAATTTTAAGGAAAGTCATTCTTTACTTGCTCTTTTTTGGTGAGACTGATGACCAAGGAGCTCAGTAGTTTTCTGAGAGTTAAAGAGAATTTGGGGAACAGAGGCATTACAGGGTCAAGCTAATATGGATAATTGATTAGAATACTGGGTCTTGGAAAGTAGGGCGGGTGATGTGTTATGGAAATAGAGATTTAGGAAGGAAAGTTGGGGCAAGTCAGTGATAAACTGCCCCTGGGTTGAAGGTTGGCCTTTATGGTTGGGCAACTTCTGTAGTCCATTCTTTATGCTATCTTTGGTATTTATCTAGTTTTGAAAAAACAACTTTATAGAGATATAATTTATATATTATGAAAGAAGGTGGTGGATGGCCATATTTATATAAATACAATGTATGAAATTATTATGCCAATATCTATCAAAATTGATCAAAATGCTAGGCACAGTGATAAGTACCTTAATAGACAGTTCATTTAACACTTCCCAAATTCTTACAAGGTGCATTTTAGTTTTGTGTCAGAGAATGAGGACACTAAAACTCTAGAGGTTATAAATAACTCCGTAGGTCAGATACCTGGTGAGGGGATGAATTTCGAACCCAGGTCTCTGATCCTCCAAAGCCAGCGGGCTGGGCTGCATTCTTACATGTTTGACCCCCAATGCGGGAATTGTGCAGACATTGTGAACAGAGACTCCTTGTCCCTGGTGCCCTAGAACGGAACGTGGAGCACTTTCGGAAATGTGGAAGGAAGGATGGAAGAACGAGAAATATTTTGTAAGTAATCTTAATATATTATGTAGGAAAATGAAAACATTTGGGAAGTTAATTGAGTGTTTTTTGGGTTAGTTCTGAGCTGGAAAATCTATCCCATCCATCCACCTAACTATTCCTCTCTGCCCACTCAGCCACCCACCCACTCATCCATCGGAGTTGCGTTCTCCAGGCGGGTGTCTAACTTGGATTTGCAGTTTTTTGGTTCTTCCAGGCACTAACATCCCCAACCTCTCCTGCCCGTGGTATATATTTGATGAACCTCTTTCTCTGCCATAAACTTTGACCCCTTCGTTTTCTATTTCTAACTGCTTTTACAGCCTTCACAGACCCCATGACACTTACTCTTGACAATTGTAAAGAAGCCCATTTGGAGTTAGGATACAGGGACATTTTCAGTGGAACCCCGAGTTTCATTAGTAGGTTGGCATCCACCTTCAGGATCTTTCTTCCCTCTGAATCCTCCTTGGCCAGGAGAGCAGCTGGAAAAGTTTGCTGATGCCCGATACCTGTATTTAGGATGTATATTTTTTCATTTGCCTACTTGACAGCTTCTCTCAATGGCATCTTTTTTATCCTCCTTAAGCCCTCCTAATGGCAAATCTGCATACCTCTTTGTATTTAAAAGCTACTTCTTTTGCTTACTGGACAGCAGGCATTTATAAACTGCCTACTGTGTGCAGTGCACTGATCTTGGTGTTCCCTCCTTTACAGCTTATAGCATAGACGCTTGAAGTTTCTAGATTTTCATCATGGATTGATATAAAAAATAAGAATAGCAATAAGAGACCTTCTTTGGTCCTATGGGAATGGTTTGTTAGCTACAAAAATGTGTTTTTCTCATGATGATGATGATAAAAGTGTATTATAGTTCATAAGTTCTCCCACATATATCTTCTGGTGCCAAGGTTTCTCAGTGTTGGCATTATTGGTGTTCTTGGCCAGATAATTCTTTGCTGTGTGGGGCTATCCTGAGTACTGTAGGGTATTCAGCATCCCAGTCTTCGACCCACCTGATGCCAGTAGCACCCCCACCACCAGTGTGACAACCAAACAAGTCTTTGATTCTGGGGTGGGCAGAATCACCCCTGGTTGAGAACTGCTGCCTCATGCACTTCTCACAACAATCCTGTTAGGTCGGCGTTATCTCCATTTTACAGATGAGGAAACTGAGGCTCAGAAAGCTTAAATGGTCACATGGCTGGGATGCGACAGAGATGAGACTTGAAGCCATCCCCATATGTTTGGCTCTTCATCTGAGGCCCTTCTGTACCCTCAGCTGCTGGGAAATTGTCTCAGTGTCACAAAAAGCAAGGCCAACAGCGTGGTTCTGCAGTAGAGCTTGTGCTCTGGGGAAAGGCCCTGTTCTCTTGCCAGGAGTGAGACAGCCCATCCATCTCCTGGGCCTCTCCCGCAGTGAGAGATGCAGCTAGGAATTGAGAGAGACTTTACTAATGAAGCGAGGATGCTCTTGCAGTTCTCCACCAGGCCATCTTGGGAGAGCCCCAGTCCCTGCCATGGAATGAAAGGGACCCCAGACTTTGTGGCCTTGGACCCCCTGTACCAGGATTCTGCACAGATCTGAGAAGAGTTGGGTGGCACCTCTGGCACATGTTACTACTGCGAAGGAGGCGAATCACATTTCTGAAGTTTAATTTCGCCCGTGCTCTGTGCTGCACCGAAGAGTGGAGAAGAGACTGGAGATAATGTTCTCCTGAGGTGGAAACTCGACAATCTGTGGGAGCTGTGCGGGGCCAGCCGGGGCTGGCAGGGCTTCGGCCGGGGCCTCATGGGCTGCAAGCTCTCGGCCGTGGTGAGGACCCACAGCAGTGCTGCCTCCTGCCCCAGCCTGTTCTGGGCGGATGTGGACAGAGGTTCTTGCCAGCTCCCTCACCCCTGGTCAGCTAAGGTAAATGGGAGGTCTCAGGAAATTGGGGAGTGGGGTTGAGGGGTGCATTTACTCTTCAGCTCTCCTTCATGTGTCTTTGATGAAGAAGCACTTCTCCCTTGGCACAGTGTAGATGTAGCTTCCCAGAGCATCCGAGATTTCTGTACATGTGAAGCCATAAAAATTCTTTCCCCCAGTGGGACGCAGAGTACAGACTGGCCAAACTTGAGGAGGTGTCTCTTTAGAATCTGATTTTTGAAATACAAAAGAATATTACTAGCGTTGATTGACTTTGAAATAAGAAAGAAAATCCCTGTGTTTTTTCTTATGAAGTCTTTCTGCAACTTTGGATACTGACCTTGACTAATGGCTTTGATTTGCTGGCTTTTGAAGCCAGCTTGATTCATCATGTTGTAAGTACTTTCCTCATTATCTCCAATATCAAATAATATGCAGACACAACATTAGTGGGTACAGTTCAGGACTGAGAGTTAGGAAACTTGAGTCTTCTGACAGTTCTACCTTGACCTTGAGCTATTTGTTTTTTTGCTACCTCAGTTTCTTATTCTATAAAGTAGGTGGAGCACTTCCAGCCTCTTGTGTTTCACAGAGATATTGCAAGATAAGCAAATTAATACTTTTAGAAAGCCTTAATCAAAGTAGCTATTAAAATCATAGTTATAATGACGATGAATAGTGTAATTTTCAGCTTTATTTTGTAGAAGGTGCCATGAGAGTGACATGGGTGTGCTGACCTCCATGTTTCTGTGGGAAGAGAAGGAAGAATATCTCTCTCACACACACACTTTGATTTCTGTTTGCTTTTTTATATGTTCGGAAGCACTTGGCTTCTCTCTCCATCTTTGTCCCTCTGTTCTATTCCAGTCCCCCACAGGGACCATTCTAGGCATACACATGTGTGCGTTATTTTCAACGAGAGGGAAATGGGGCCATATTTTATAAATTGTTCTGTGATTTGTTGTTTTTCGTGTTTTGTGTTTGTATTTCTTACACAATAAACTTGGAAACCTTTCCGTGCCAGTGTGTGTAAATGTGTGTGATTCTGTCATTTTTTTAAAAAGTCAGCTGCATGGAATTTAATAGAATGTATGGTCATGATTCTCTTAAAAGCCTTGTGATGGGCATTTTTCAAGTACATAATAAATCCTCGGTAAAGATCAAGGCCTTTGCTATGGCGTGAAGTGGTAGGACCAGTGAGGCCTGGAATTCCTCTACTCTTGGCTCTGTGTGCTTTAGGGTCAGCTGCTCATCCTCTCTGGGGCTCCGTTTCTTATTTCAAAGAGAGGTTTTGGCTAGAAGGTATGCTCAGATTCTAGCCAGCATTAAATATTGTAAATTCGTTCTCAGATCTTGTTTACTAGTTATCTATCCCTGGAAACATCCCCAAACTTAATGTTTGATTTAAGCTCCCAATTTATTTAGCTTATAGTTACGCCAGGTATTTCTTCTGGTCTGAACCGGGTTCAACTGATCCCATTTGGGCTTGCTTATGAACTGAACTGTAGTTAGTTCACAGGTGGGTTGGGGCCTGGTAGTCCTAGCTGGCTGCACACATGTCTGGTGGTTGGCTGGCTGTTGGCTGGGCAATTGGGGTGTGAGAGAGAAGAGATGGTCAATTAACTACATGTTCCTCATCCTTCAGGAGGCTACCCTGGGTCTGTTTACATATGGCTGGGCAGGGTTCCAATGGTAGCAAGTGTTCACACACAGTCGGGTGATGGAGGATAAATAGAAGTCATTGGTGAGAAAAAGCATGTGCACTCAGATGCAGGAGAATTGGGATGGTTCATTATCCCAGAAGCTTTGGAAACTGAGCATGCTCAGTAGCATCAAAAGCTGCAGGTAAATAAGGAAGAGAAGAATGGGAAAAAGTCTTCGTATTTGCCCCAAGGAAAGGTCAAGAGAAGTAATATGTTTATATTTAGCCACCAGCATTAGATTAATAGTTCCAAGTAGGATTTTAAAAATAGCCATTTCTTGTCATTGTTCAGTGGCTTCAGAGTTGCCCTCTTGAAGCACACCTTATCTTCTCAGTGCCTGGACCTCAATAGAGTGGGGTTCCTCTTGAAGTCATATAAGAAATGCACAGATAAGCCATGGACACTTTAAATGGTGGCCACACAAGGACCAAAAAGATCCTGCCTGCTCTAAGTAATAACGGTTTTGGGATCTCTGAAAAGAATGTTTGCCCCCGTACCTTCCTTCTTCTTTCTGGGACATGTAGAACAATGGAAAATTTCAAACCTGGACTTGGAGTGATGGCTTGTGTTTTTTTTCCCTTTTAATGTGTGCTGACTGGGACTCATGCTTTGCAGCTCCTCTGGGTAAAGCATGAGAGAGGACGATTGAGCACAACTCTGTGTGTAATACAGTCAATGTTATAAGGAAATTCTGGAATAATAATATAATTAATTCATTGGCTTGAATTTTTTCTTATTATAAAAGTAATATAATTTATATAAAAAATTTGGAAAATAGAGGAAAGAATGACATGGTCTCACTACTAAAACATCCATTGTTAGTAACTTTGGATGGTTTGAGCAAATATTTTTTACTCTTAACGTTGGTCGACTTCCTATTTTAATAAAATTTGAGTCATTTAGAATGCCTTGTATATATAGTTCTTATCCAATAGCCCTGGGTATATAGTTCTGCTTATATTAAGGTGAAATTAGACCAGCCTTAAAAAAATATTCTGTCGTGTTCCATACGTGTGGAATAAAAGAAGCCCATCCAGGAGAGGCAGACAGACCATGTTAGACTTGTTTGTGGAGAGTTGTCTGATTCTTAAGGCATTAATCTTTTTTTCATTTTTTTAAAAACTGAAGTGAAATTCACATAACACAAAACAACCATTTTAAGATCAACAATTCAGTGATATTTAGTACATTCACAGTGTTGTATTAAACCACTTCCATGTAGTTTCAAAACCAAAATAAAACCCTCTACCCGTTAAGCAGTTATTCTTCATTTCTCCCTTCCATTTTTGGTTCTTTTGGGTACGACGTTAACCTTCATCCTCACTGCCTAGGTTGTAGAATACTTCTGTTGAGGCTGTCCGCTTATATCACGGCAGCTCACAGTTGGAACCCACACATTCTGCTTCTGCAAAGCACTTTTCTGCTTTATATTGATTTTGGTCACGATCCCAAAGATAATACATGGGGCCTCTTTTCCCCAACAGAGAGTTTTTGATGCTTTGTTACAGGAATCCTAATTCAGCATCTTACATGTACAGTATTAAACATAAGACAATCTCATCAATCTTGTCACAACTGTTCATGCGGTAAAACAATCTTGTATTGCTCTTCCTGTCAGCTCATCTGAATTCCATAGCCCCAGAAGCTATGGTCTCTATCATTGCCTTATCTACCCTGTCTGCTCTGAGCATCTGCATTTCATGGCTGCCTTCTTTGGTTCAGAACTGATGGTTCAGGGCTGCCAGTGGCTGTGGAGCCACTGTGGAATGTGTGACTTCCTTCAGCACGGGGCACATATACTGGTGATACTCCATTGTGAACTTTGTAATCAGTTATGCTCTATTTACAGTGTCTAGATTGAGCCTGTGTCTGGAAATTTATCTCTATATTCCTCAATGTAGTTCTTGAAAGATTTGAAGAAGAAATGAAATTTGATGTCATGCCAACCGGAACTTCAGTCTATAGAGAGCAAGTCTGGGAGAAAAAGAAAAGGAGAATCAACAAATATCACAAAGGACAGATTAAAGCAAACACATTACCACATTGGTTATTGTCTAGCACCCTGTGAAACAATGTGTACCTTTTGTATTAAGTAGATTCCCCCCAGAAAGCGGATCTCAGATAATGAAGGCTTGGGTATAGGAATGTGATCTGAGGAAGGTGGAGTAGGGAGACCAAGAAGAATGAAATAATGGAAATTGACAAAAAGACATCCAAAAAGTGTGCTATTGTGCTGGTTGCTGTTGTGGGCAATTGAAGCAGAATTCTACTGGTCGGCCATGTTGGAACTGTATAGAATTTGCTTCAGAATTCTCCACTCTGTGTGCAGAAGATGGTATTATTTACCCACTGGCTCCCCTCATTGATCAAGGATTGCCCCATGAGGGTGTTAACTCTTTCTTGCCCTCCTGGGTTTGCTCTTGTACCTGTCTTGCACTTGCTCTTTCAAGTTGGTTCCTGCTGACTTTCCACACTGGCTTCCAGAGAACAGCTCCTGGTCAGAAAGTGGGAGCTAAATAGTACACCTGAGGCCAGGTACCAACATCTGTGCCCCACTGGTTGCCTTAGCAACTACTGGAGTTAGGAGGTGGGCCGAGAGGATGTCAAGCAGGACACACATGTTTTTGGCACATTTAATGTTTATGTCCTTCATCTGTCTCTTGGTAGCCACTGATTCTTTATCTCTTAAAGCTTCAGGAATATTTAGAATGCATAGTATCCAATCATGGGGACTCTTCTCAACCTGGTTCCACTTCTCTTAACCTCTTTTTTTCTTTCCCACTATTTGATGGAATTAGGCCAGTGCTCTGTTAGAGCTAATGCTACTAAATCTGTTAAAACTGTAGGAATCCAATTAGATTTTAATACAAGACTAAACCCTCTTTAAAAGAACAGATAATTTAGACTCTTCAACAGGTGGTGGGCTCTCTGGAGACAGAGAACTGAGGAAAAATCGTTCATGTACTCTCATGCAGGGAGTGATCAGAGTTTAATTTTCTCCTTCATGTGCTCTAAAGTCTGTTAATGACAATAATATACTGGCTCGGAAGCATTTTGAGTCCTAGAGGGAGCTATTCTGTTTCTCTAACTCCTGGCAACTTCGTGTCTCCATTTCCCTTGAGGATCGGGCCATCTTGCTCCCTGTCCTGGAGTATTAACATAGAGCTGACCTGTCCAGGTGTAGGCACCTGTTAGACAATGCTGTTTCTCCTGTGATGAGTCCAGAAGCTCTTGGCTGAGCCATTATTTGCACATTAAATGCACATTAGTAAATTTATGGAAACTGCTTTCTTGCAGCTCACACATTGGAGAGCAGGCCACACTAGGCTTCTTTAATCTTAGGGCTGAGACTCCAGAAGTCGTCTTAGCTGATAATTTGGAGACATTGTCCTTTAATCAAAAATAGTTAGCTAAAGCAAGGAATCATTTATATGGTATATACAGACCTTAAGCATGTATTCTGTTTTAACTTAAAATCTTCACTCACCAATTTTTGGATGTAGTTCCAAGGCCCTTTCATCAAGCATGGGTTCACTGGTAGAAATGCTGCATCTTTTTTACTTATAGAAGGACATCTATAATGTATTTCCTTTAATATCCTGTTTTGGTTTCTTTAAAGAACAGGGTAGACTCATCACAGAACCCTAGGTTTTTATAAATGGTTTCTAGTCTTTTGTAATTATCATGTCCACACCTACTTCAACAGCAATTTTTAGTGATTCACTCATTGATATTTTTCAAGTCATATAACTTCGTTCTATAAAGACAATTACTTTTTATGTTTCTATTTTATCAGCTTATTATTTAGATTATGCAATTAAAATAAGTATTCCAGCATAAGTAGAGTAGGGACTAAATATAGTTGGCTTTTTGTAGACACTCAGCTGGTGGGAGCAGAGGTATGCAGGGATGGTCAGAGAGAGGCTACAAGCCATGTGCAGTCAACACCCTGTGTGTATCAGTCAGGGGTTATGGAAGGAATGAAAAGAGGTGGGAAATCCAAGTAGTCGGCTACACTGAGGACATTGAGAGCATTTACTATAGCTTTTCTGAGTCTGCTATCTGATAGCCTGAGGTTGGGCAATGTGAAAAGCCTCAATGGCCTGAATCTCTTCAGGGTTGCTTCTAATGACTCCATCCACGTACTTGTTGCATGAAAATTATCGGCACCCATGGGAGTCCTATGCATTTCCAGATTTGCCGGATATTCATCTGATGGTTCAGGTTCTGTAAACTTTAGCCATTGGAATGAAAGAGTACTTAAACCACTTATACTTCTAATGATTCCCGTCTTAAATTCTTTGGTAAAAATTGAGAGATCTGAGTGAGATTCTTTCCTCTGTGATCCAGAAATTAGTTGTAAGCGAAATATAATAATAAGTAATAAAACTCTTGTTGGCTCTGTGTACTTGTCAAATCCTGTGTCTAGATTCAGAAAATCCAAGAGGCACAATCTATGTTCCTTTGTGTCTTAAATATAAGCCTACCCCAGTGTTAGTATAAGCTTGTGAGTCTATGGTTTGTTTCTATTTTGGCAAGAAGTGCCTTGGGGAGCATTAGGAAGGGTTGTAGGTGTATGATATACCTGTGTATGTGTTACATACATGTAAAAAGTGCAGAGAAGAGGAAGGCAAAGAGCTATAGCTTCTAAGGGTCTGGTCACATGTAGCATTTTCAGGAAAATTTCCTAATTAAACTTAAGCTTGTAAGGTTTCTGCAGCTTCCTGTGGCTATCACCTCCCACAGGGTTATTACTAAGGCACTATTTACTCACCTTCCCTGAGTTATTAGCAAATCTTGCATTTCCGTTTTAACTTCATCAGTAATACCAAGGTGGAGATAAGTCATTAGCGGGATTTGTTTCACAGATCGTGGGAGATTCTGTGTGCAGCTGAGGCATGTTGGCAGTGGTGTGATTGAATTTTTTTAGTGTGCAGCTTTCTGAAACACAAGTTGGAGTGCCCTTTGAGCTTCATGCTTTTGTGCCTGAGCATTTGGGAAGGAGATAATGATCTCTGAGTAGATAGGAGCGCTTCTGTCAGATTAGTTATTGATTGTAAGAAAATCAAATTTGCTTCTTGAAATGTTCTGTCTTAGAATTGCATTGGCCTTTTCATCCCTACAGCTGGTTTGACCCTCTGGTAGGTGACAGAAGTTTAAACATAAAATAAGAACCCTTTTTCCACTATTTTATGGAGTGATCATTTATAGAATTCCTTGAAATGTAGTCTCCTTTTGTTCTGTGATTCATTTCTGGCACACAATATCTTCTGGGTTGATTACACTGAGATGTGAGAATAGAGAATGGAATAAATCATGAAATGCCCATCTTCAGGGCAGTAGCAATACAATTTTACCATGAAAATTATCTAATAGAGATGATACAGGCTACATAGAAAATATGTAAATTATATGCAAATGACTAATACCTGACTATGGCCCTGAGGAAAAAAGCTTATTGGATCCCATTGTTCTAATTGGCTCATCAGTCTGGGTGTCTGAGTCAGCCTCCGGTGATACCAGATACTCTGGCTTGCATGGCAATTGTCTGTAATTTCTAATTCAGGAGCTCATCTTCCCAGTCTGTAACCTTTCTGACCTCAACTCTTAACTGCTCTGTGCCTTGCTCACTTCCACCCCTGCCGTGCTATCCTCTTTGCTCAAACATTGCAGGGCCATGGCACCTGTTGAGTTTCTACCCAAAATGCTGTTCCCCAGGTGTCAGCATAGCTCCCTCCTTCACTTATTCAGGTCTTTAAATCAAATGTCATCTTCTCATGAGGCCTTCCCTGCCAGCCTATCCAAAATGGGAAAGCCCTCCCACCTTTCTCTCTGCTTCATATTTTTACATATCTCTGTTTTATGTTATCATGTAATCTAAAACACTTTGTATTTCACTGACTTACTTATTTTGATCTCTTTACCAGAATGCCACTTCCATGAGGTGGGGATATTTGTCTATTTCGTTCATTGTTATATCTCAATTGCCTAGGGCAGTGCCTGACACATAGTAGATGCTTAGGAAATACTTGGGTCTCTGAAGAATGTGTGTTGGTTGCTTTTTGGACATTTTGTGTTTACTTATAATTGTGGGTGGTGTATCATTTCTAGACTCTTCTGTCTCTCGGAAAAGGAGAGGAGATACTGAGTCATTGTTGGTATTTTTAAAATTAGGTTTTCAGGGAAGGAACAGTGGTTTTAGACAGTGGTTAAAATTGAGGTTGGGAGAATTCATTGCTCTCAAGTAGTTATTGCAGTCATAGCATTTGCAAGGTGAGGTCCTTTATCATCACACACAGTGGCTAGTTAGACACAATCCCTGGCCCAGGGAAGGTCATAGTGTAGGGGAGACAGGAAGGTATAGACAGACGACTCATGTATAAAACACATTAAGTGCTATGAGTGTGAATAGCATTTTGTCTTTGACATCTGTAGGTATACTCTCAAACATGATCCCCACCATCATGGGTAATTGATTAAAACATTTAAATCAATGTATTTTATCTAAACATATTTTATCCTTAATGAACTTACTGTTTAATTGTTTAACAATTTGTGTGTTGTATGGGACTTTGATATTAAAAAGTACCCTCCCGCCCCCAAATGCTAACCAAGCTACCAGTTGTAGTATTATTCAACAAAGTTGTGGTGACTTTTTTGGAGCTCAGTTGATGAGAGTGAGTGAATCACCTCTAGCAGCAGTGTCATGGCTAAGCAAGCTTGTATGGATTTGAATCCCAGCTCTGTTCTTCCCTAGCTGTGGGATATGGGGAAACATTGAATCTCTCTGTGCCTCATTTGCCTCATTTGTGAAATGGGAAATTGTAGTACCTACAATTTCACGGGATTATAAAGAGGATTAAATGATTTAAGGCATAATACTTAAAACAGTTCATGGCACACAGTATCATGCAACTGTTAACTATTATAAATATAAAGTTATTACCATTATTATAGGATCATGGCAAAGTTATCAGTCCAAACAAGGCCTTCTTTTAAAAGTTTTTTTTTTTTTTAACTCTTATGAATTTGTTTTCTTCCCTGCTCTCATTCTTCTTGTCCCTGTTGAACATAAATTCCCTGGATACTTGGTCTTCGTTTGTCTATTCTGTTTTTTAAATTTATATAAGTGGTATTGTCCTGCAGATCTTATATTTTCTTTTAAAACTTGTCTCACTCAGCAGTATGTTTTAATTTTTGTTTAAGTACTGCTGTACTTACCTCTAAGTCATTACTTGTAACTGGCATATGTATACATTTTATTTATACATACTGATGTACACCTTGAAAGCTTGAGGATGTTAGGAAACATAGATATGTATTTTCACTAAATTCTGCTGTGTTGCTGTCAAAATGACTACAGCAGTTTGCTCTCCCGATAGCAATGCAGACGGTCCCAGTAGCTTTATATCCTTGTCATTATATGGTGGTGTTTCACTCTTTAATATTGGCAGATCTGCTCGGTATAGAATCTCCCTAGTTATTTTAATTTGTATTTCTCCAATTGCCTTGATATACTCATTAGCCATTCATGGTTCTCCTTCTGTATATAGCCTGTTTGCCCAATTTTTATAGTGTTTTCTGGCTTCTATTTGTAGGAGCTCCTTTTATATTCTAGTATTATTAATCTGTTTTCTCCCAGTGTCCACACATTTGTTAATTTTGTCCAAAGTGTCATTATTGAATAGAAACTCTTATTTATAGTATAGTTGAGTCTATTAAATGTTCAACTTGAGATTTGCACTTTTCGTCTTTTTAAGAAATGCTCTCCTACATTTAGAGTTACATAGATATTCTGCATTTCTTTTGTTAGTGTTATGGTTTTACTTTTTACATTTAGCCTTGTACCTTTGTATATGCTGTGAGGTACAGAGCCAGCTTTATTTTCGCTCTTCCCAATATCATTCTCTCCATTGGTATATGGTGCTGCCTCTGTAATATACCACTTTCTCACATATACTTAAGTATATTTTTATGCCTTTTCTAGTTTTTACTCTAGGTACTTGTTACTGCATCAATACCACATAATTATCATGGCTTTGTTTATTAATGTTTATATGTGGTAATAGAATGAATTCTTTTCTTTTTTCAAAATTAACTTGGTCCTTCACATATCTTTCTTCTTCTATTCCTATATTAGAATAAAGTTATTGACTTGCTCAAAAAATCCTGCTGAATTTTATATTAGAATAATCATATAATAATTTGGGAGAACTGACATCTTTACAATATTGTTATCCTATGCTTTATCCCGGTATCTGCATCTCCATTTTCTCAATTTTTTATTGATTTCTTTTCATAGATTTAAAAATCTTCTCCACAAAGGTTTTATGTATTTTTTATTGGATTAGTGCCTATACATCAGTCATCGTTGCTATTGTGAGCCTCTTCTTTTCTACTATGTTTCCTAGTTGGTTATTGTTGATACCGAAGAATGCTGTTGACTTGTCTAAATTCATCATACATCTGGCAATGTTCCTGGACTCATCCATTTTATTTCTTTTTATTTTTTGTAAAATGATCACATCTATGGTCAGCGCCATTTTTTGTTCTTTCCCTTCTACCTCTTCTGTTTTCCTGTATTATTTTATTGATTAGTGCCTCCAGAACTATGTTAAATGTGATATTAGAATCCTTATATTTTTTTCTCAATCTAAAAGCAATGAAGCTAAAATTTCGATATTAAATATAGTGTTTGCTCTTATTTTTGGTATATAATTAAGTCGAGGAAACTTTTTCTTAGTCCTTTCAGATTTTCTATTAAAATGGCAATTTTGGGCATTAATGAGTCTTTGCAGACAATAATCATACATAAAATAAAATAATTTTATTTGAGGATCTGCAATTCCAAGAAAATAGAGGACACAATTTTCTTGCTTTCAAGGGAGTATTGTGTGTATAGTTTTAGGATGATTGGTGAAGTAGGTTGAAGTTTATCAAGAGGAAAGGTAAAAATGTATAATATCAGCTTTCTTCCTTGCTATCAGATATTTTAATGTTTATCTTGTGTTAGACACTATTTTAAATGACTAGGTTCCTATTTATTTGAGAAGGGCCATCTAGAGGGGCTGAGTGTCTAGCTAGGCTTTTTTAGTTGAATCTTGAGTAAGACTTGTGATTTGGGCCCTACTTGGTATGTTTCATTTTACCTTTTTGAGGCTGTAGTTTTGTAGAACTGTAAAAGGAGAGGACTAGACTTGAGGTTCCTTCAGCTTGAAATTCCATAATTCTGTAGCATGTGAAATGGAGAGAATCGGGCTTGTTCAGTAGAAAGAAGGCATCTTCACACTTTTAGAATATCAAAAGGATCCTTGGTACTTGGAATTGCAAGGTCCCCAACAAAGGATGTGGATGGAAGGTACAAAGGCTGAGAGGGTAGACGTGTGGAAGGTTTTGAAATCGCACATAACCACTTCTAGGTGGATCTGGAAGCCGGCGAAAGCTGGAGAAGTGGGGAAAAAGGGTGCTTTGTGATAATGGGGCCAAGCGCGTGAGACCAGTGCTTTAAGCCCATTTTGGACCTTCGATCTTGACCTAGACTGAGGCTGGGTCCGAGTATAGGTTAGGGATTCTGGAGTGGTTGGATTAGCTGATAGAGAAGATTCAGCAGAATTTATTTGGGTGCTGAAAATTTTGGGAGAAAAGGCAAGCCAAAAATGTTAAGTTTTCTCTCTGTTTGGAGGAAATGGAAATATGTATGCATTTGCTTGCACTGATTTTTTTCAAAGACTTGGCATTTGCATGCATAATCATGGTTTTAGTATAGTATGTTTAGAAGTAGGCTACAGACTGACTCTGTGGGGAAAACTGTAGTTTTTCCTTTGCACAGATGTTTGCATGCATTTGTGTGTGTGTGTGTGTGTGTGTGTGTGTGTGTGTGTGTGTGTGTGTATTTTAAGAGGTTATCAGTTTAGTTAGTGGAAAATGTGTAAGATATGTTGAAGATTTGCAGATGACAATGGAGGAAATTCCCTAGGTTTGTGCCTTAAAGTTGAAACTCCTATTTTTGCAAGTAGATAGGAATTTGGAAAAAGAGAGCTATTTATAATTTTGAAAAGTTAATCATGAGAATGAACTTGGAAATTGTCCCAGTTTTAAAAATTTTATTTCTACTTTAATTCTGTTTTAAGCTTGAGATAACAGAATATTAAAAAACAACAACAAAGCAAGGAAAATGAAAATGTCCATATGAAGCTATTAAAACAGTGGAATGGATTTATTAAAAAAATACTTCACATTTTATTCAGGTGTTGACTTCCAGGAATATGAAATTTTGAATAATTTTAAGTCCCTGCATATACTGTTTTAAAAACTGTTATACTTTCTCTTTTTTCTTGATCTTTGAGGTATGTTTACTTTTGGAAGAAAAGGAATAAATCAGTTTTTGTGCTTAACTTGCACATATTTAGAAATGGTACATTAAGTTTTTTTAGAGGCAGAGAGAAATGTAATGAAATGGTTTTAGTTGGTTAAATTTGTTTTTCATAATACATAACCAGGCTGGTTTGATTTTTCTGCCTCCCTTAGGCTATTTTATTCTGAAATAGTGTTTATTATTTTTTTTACTGTAAATTCAGGGAAGCGAGGAAAATATGTTCAAAATCAAATGTTTGAATGCTGTTATAATTAATTGATCTTTAGCAATTTCTCTCATCAGAAATGTTTTCTACAGAAGTGGTTGCCACAAATATATATTCAAGATATTTCCCCCTTCTTTTCAGCTTCAACAAACCAATTATAAACTTTTGATACATGTTTTAAGAGATTTTTTAGGACTAGCTAATTATCTTTTCAATTTGGGGTTTTGTATTTTATTCCAAACTATTAATGGAATAAAATGCTTATATTTAAACTCATTCTTCTTGTTTGGTACCCATGTAGTACTGGAATAACCTACTGGGACTTTGCGTTCTGCAACAGAATGGTTTTCAAAAATGTGAAAAATTTTTTAACAAAGTGGTAAGGCTATGTCTGTTGAAGGCACTGTTGACAAAAACAACCTTTAAGTCCACGTACTATCTGACTCTGGGACCACGTACTCCTTTAACTTCCTTGGTGCCCAAAGGCCTCATTTTTATTAATTTACGAATGCTAATGTTGACACTACATGCTTACTATGTGGCATGTTTTCACCTCCCTTTCCGCATTCCATTCTCGAACAACCCTATGAGGTAGGGAGTAACAAAATTTTAGAAATGAAAATGCTGCATTATTTTCCTAAGCCACATAACTTATGAGTGGTAGAGCTCCGATTTGAACTCAGGACACTGACTTTAGAAACTGTGCTCCTCGTCACTCCCCACACACCCTCATAGGACTAGATCCTCCTGCTGTCCTTCTAGACACTGGAATGAAGCCTTTGCCTGATTCAGAATGCCATTTCCCTGGCTGGATGTGTTCTTTCTAGTGCTTTCTCTTCCTTTCCAATTATGCATTTTCTTCATGCCAGTTTTGGTTAGTAAATACTAAGAGTATATGTGGTGTTTGTCACTTCCTGGAAACCTTGGGAAGTTTTGAAATCCAATGAAGAATGTAGGGAAAAACCAAGAGGTTGTTAAGTATTGTGAAACCTGATTGCATGGTGAGGGCCTGGGTGGCATTCGAGCCTCAGCACTTGGCCTTTCCTGCTACCATATCCTCTTTTTTGCTACTACCCCATTTATCAGGCAGGTGCGTGCTGAGGGAGAGGATATATAGGGCGGTTTTCCTAGGGTAATAGTGAATCTTATTCCTGAGTAGAAACGGTTACCCTTGACTCAGAATTTTCTGCAGATGGCACTCTTGGTATTTCTAGTCGCCCCCACCCCCAGAAATATTGAAGTAAATATTTGGAACAAAACTCTGCCATGTTGTTCCTCAAACTCTGATGAAATTAGTAGCAAAGATGAGTATGTGTGACATCCAAGCACAAACCCTGGAAATTTTAGACAAGCTGTGTTTTGGAAAGATGGTGCTGATTTATAGTTAAACCAAAAATTTCTCCAGTTACATATATATAAGGTTATTTAAAAGGCAGTTTGTTTGCTGCCTCTTCTCTCTTTTTCTCCTGGTGTCTGATAACCAATGGGATTTACCAAGAGCGAGACTTTTTTGCTCATTTTACCCTGAGAGGAGGCATGGGTGTGAGATAAACCGTGAAAATCCCACAGTTAATGGGAAATTAAAGGTTTTCCAACTCAGATTTACTGCTTGTGAATTCAGGTGACAGCCATTAAATAATGATCACGGGGTTAGACATCCACAGTGGAATAATTTGGCTTCTGGGTGAATTTCTTGATTTATTGCTGTTTACCGTGATATTGTTCCAAGCACAGGTTTTCCCTGAGTGGTCTTCTCTTCGTTTCTTATGGGTTCTTATTCTACTCAGAATCTAGAGCTGTCCCCCACCCCCACAGTCTTGCAATTTACTTCCTGACCACACAGGTTCTCTAGTAGGTATTTAAATGATATTTTAGGCTTCATCACCATTTTGATTCTGTAGAAAATAAAAAGCAGATCAGTGACTGCTTATGGTTTTGTGCGGAATGACTTCCTCACATTTTAAAAATCAATAAGGCCTTCATCGATCAAGTTTTAAGTGATGTAAGAAAAGAAACAAACTCTGACCAGACAGCTCCCACGTGTCAGGCACCACGCTAAGCATTTTATATGCACGATCTAATTTAATCTTCACGATGGCTCTTAAGGGTCAATAGTATCATTCCCATTTTAAGGATTAGGAAATTGATGCTTAATAAGAAAGCACAAATAACTCACCTGAGGTCACACAGATAGAACCTGGTGGAGCTGGGAGACTAAACCTTGTCTGTCTGGCTTCAAAGCCCAGTGAAAAATCTGCCTTTTCTTGGACGGGAAAAAGTCTCCCGAACAATCAAAATGTATTTTAGTAGACTCTAAATGCTTTGGCAAGTTGACTGTCATTAAGGGATTAAAGAAATAGCTTCTTTTCCCTTCCACGTTCCAAGTGAAAAGATTGAAGCTGAAAGTAGATGATTGGTGTATTTCGTTGTGATCAAGGTATGTGTAATTCTTAGACCACAGATTTCCCCAGGTATCTATAAACAAGGTTATTTAAAAGCAATGCACTGCTTCTGAACTACATCAGCATTTCTAATAATTACATCTATGTTTCAGATCCAGAGAACCTTTATAAGCTACTGTGGGTACTGAGGGATAATTTACAATGCTGATTTCTACCCAGGCTCCCACTCTGCTCCCCAACCTTCTGGTGATTTGTAAAATTACAGACTATTAATATTTAACACGTTTTAGAGCTGTGACTGTTATGTGAGTCAGGGGGTAAGACCGCTTTGAACTCACTGGGTTGCTTTGTGCACTGCTGCCCTGTTTTCCCTCTGTCCCAAATCCTGTTCAGGCTTCAATTCTTTCGCCCTCAGAACAGCCTTCTGTGATGAAGTCAGCTCTCATTGATCTTTTTCTCACTTCATTGGCATTTTCTGGCTGTATTGCCAAATTGGCACTTGTTATGTACTTCCTTACTCTTTGAGACAGTGTGTGTGTGTCTTTCTGTATCAGTGTCTGTACATCTTACATCCCTAATAATACCATAAGCGTCTATGGTGAAAGACATCTAATTTCTTCTTGATACCATGCAGTAGATATTCTTATTGGCACATGGTAGATGTTCAATAAATATTTGATAATCGAAGTACCAAAACTGTCATGAATCCAACATTTCATCTGTCTTAAGTTGAAATGAAATATAGGAGCATTTAGGATGCAAATTTTGAGTAGAATTTTAAAATTTTTGGATAGGTAATATATCACATGATTCAAAATGAAAGAATATTAAAAAAAAAAAAACACCCATACAGTGAAAAACCTCCCTCTGTCTCTGCTCCTACTCTCTCATTCCCTGCTTCTCTACTAATAAGTAGCAGGTTTTTTTTTTCGTTTTGTGTGTATACTTCTAGAATATTTTTTTATTTTAAACAAATGACAGTAAAAGTACTCATTTTTCACATTTTGACACAGAACTTTGCATATTGTAGACTAATTCTGCACCTTGCTCTTTTCATGTAACTATATAATTTTGGAGATTTTTTTTTTCCAGACCAACTCAGAGACCTTTCTCATTATTCTCTTACAGCTTGGTAGTATTACATTATGTAGGTATACCATCATTTTTTTAACCTGTGCAGTACTGATGGACATTTGGTTTGCTTCTCATCCTTTGCCACTAAACATACTGCTGCAGTGACTAATGGGGACATAAGCTATTTCACTTGGGGACGGGGGTATTGGAGGATACAGTCTCAAACAAGGTGCTGCTGGATCACAGGGAAATGCCTTGTAACACCTGTAGGTACTGCCAAATCACCCTCACAGGTTCGTGCCACCTTATGTTCCCACAGACTTGTTTTTCTATGGTTCTGTCAACAAGCTGTGTACTCAAACTTGGATTTTTGCTAATCCGATGAGTGAAAGATGGTATCAAAACGTGACTTGAATTTATATTTATCTTAAGAGTACAGTTGACCATGTTTTCATGTGGTTTAATGGGCATTTATCTTTTTTTGTGGACTATCCACATCTTGCCCTATTTTAATAGTTTGCTGTTTTTATCAATTTCTAGGAATTATATTTCTGATTATTAATTAGAATGATGAGTCTCTTATCTGTAGAACAAGTTGAAAATATTTTTCCTAGTTTATTGTTTGCCTCTCTTGGTAGTGGGAGTAAGTCTTTAAAATTTGTTTCTGGTGCAGAAGTTTTCAGTTTTTAGGTAATGAATTTTATCGAGCTTTTCTTTTATGGCTTTTGGATTTTGAGGTGTTAGGTCTTCTCCACCCCAAGGCTACATGTTTTCTTCTCATGCTTTTTTTGTTTGTTTGTTTTATTTTTTCTTTTTCTTTGATCTATTTGGGATCTGTGATCTGAGAGATGAATCCAACTTTGTTTTTCAGATGGCTGCCCAGTTATGTCAATACCAGTTATTGAAACATTCTTTTCCACTGAGCTGAGATGCCATCTTTATCATATACTAAATCATTGGGATTATATATTAGTATAGGATGAAATATAAACACTGCACTAACAGAGAGGGATGACTTAGTACATTAATTCATACAGCAAACATTTATTAAGCACTTAATAAAGTAAACAATCATTACGTGCCACATCTTGGGGATATAAAGATGAATTTGAAAGAATCTCTTAAGAAAGTAGCGGGACAATGACTGCAACCCCGATGCATGGAATAAGAGCAGTGGAGAGGCTGAGACAGACAGGGGCAGCTTCACACAACAGAGAGCACTGAGCTGAGCTTTGAAGACTCATCGAAGTTTGCCAGCTAGGAGGGAGGAGGACATTCTAGGAGGAAGAGCTAATAAATGCAGAGGTGCACAGATCCAGGGGACTCTTGAGTAGCTAGTTCTTCATGGCCATAGTGTGGGGCAGGAGACAGTTGGGGATGAGACCAGAGGCTGGTTAGTGGAAGTTATCTCTCAGGTGAGTGAGTGCGGGTTTGGGGCATGAGGTGTTGTTGTACATCCTCCATGCCTTTGTTCCTCTAAACCGATGAAGGGGAGAGATTAAGAGGTCCAGAATAAACGGAAGCCAACACTTAGCTGTGTTCTGCAGGTCGGTTGTTGAGTTTTGACACTGTTGCTTATTCTAGACTACTCCAAGCTCCCGAAGCCGAAGTCTCACTTTGCTCCCCCATGGAACACCCAGTTCTGCGTCTCCCTGTAGCCAGAGACACCTCAGCGCGGGGGCCCCCGGTGTTGTCACAATCACGCATCACAAGTCGCCTGCAGCTGCCCGAAGAACCAAGAGTCAGTATTCCGGCCAGCTTCATGAAGTCAGAGAGGTAGGCTTTGTTCTCCTTCTAGGTTAAGTGGTCCATGGGAGTTGAGGGCTGCGACCGTTGCTCTGCCAACTTCTCTTTGTACCATCTTCATTACAGAGAGAGAGAGAGAGAGAGAGAGAGAGAGAGAGAGGACCAGCAGTGAATGTCCCACCCACACAGACATGACAGTCCCTCCTCTTTTTAAAAAATGATTATTATTTCTGTTTCTTAGGTTAAGTGAGTTGTTAGGAGACCTCTGTCAAAGCTTGGAAAGTAGAGAAAGCTAGCTGACAGAGACATGGATGTCAGCAGAAGTACAATCCAAGGCTCCATGCTCATAGCAAAGAATAGACAGTACAAAATCATGGGCAGTCAGAAAGTGATTGAGGGTGTTTCGAGACTCTGGAAGCTTTAGGCCTATAGCTTTCCCCCCTCTTTTCTGTCCTGCTTTCCTTTATGAAGTGCTTACCTCCTCCCTAACATTACAGACATGCTCTAGGGGGAGGGTTGGGTAGTAAAAAGAACACCATCCTTGGCATCAGAAGACTGTTGTTTGAAAGCAAATCTTTTAACAGCTTTGAACCTGAGCATCTGCGCCTGTAACATGGAGGTAACTCAGGCCATATCAATCCCTTAAGGAGGATTCAAGGCTCATTTGTGATCATGCACATGAAGTCCCTCCAGCTGGGAGTGCCTGGTCAACATGTGTGGGGTTGTGTTTTGTTTTGTGATAGATACACTGGGAGTGCATCAGTTTTGGGGGCCTGAGTCCTCAGATTTCACATCATCCTTTGCAGCTATTATTGAGAAAAGACTATATAAAATAAATGATGTGGGTCTTGGTTGTCTAACTTCTGTTGAGTGCTGAGGCTTCTTATTCTGCTTCTGACCTGTGTATAGACTAGTTTGTCCTCTTAGCTAGCAGAGCTTATCCTGTGTCAAGCAGGAGAATGGGACTCCTAGAGTCTTGGGTCTACTTGCGTCAGCCTGCATCTCATTTTATTTTAAAAATGTCATGAGCCAAGTAGTCCTATGTCGACTATCTTGGTTTGATTCTAGTCTAGGATAGCATATCTGAAATCTTCTGAGTCAAATCTGTAGATGCAAATGAAAGGTTTTTTTCTTGATAGGTTTATACATGCACATACTCTTTTTTGCCTAATAAAAAAAAGTACCAAGTCATATACTTCCTTTGAAATAGTTACTCTGGTCATAAAAAATTGTTTGGGTATGAGTCTACGTTTGCTACATTGGATGAGATGAGGAATGGTCGTACATATGTGTATATTGTTTTTCATTTTTTCATAATACCATTACAAAAAACTGTATTATGGAAAAACTTTGAATGTACACAGAGTAGAATAGAATAATGGTACCCATCATCCAACTTAAACAATTCCAACCTTCTATTCTCGTTTTGTCTATTTACCTTCTATTTTCCACCACCACTTTTTTTTGTTGATCGGGTATTTTAAGGAAATCTTAAATAATTTATCATTTTAGCATTGCCAGTAAATGCTTCAATATTTAACAAAGACTTAAAAAAACTTAACCACAATACCATTGTGGCACTTTCATGGAAACTTCATTGCAGATATTTTTTCTGCAAGTACTTTAGAGACTATAACCTTTAAAAAAAAAAAAAGGCAAGTTGAAAGTTCTTGATATTTTAAGAATTATTTTAATTCTATTATAATGAATCTCTGATAGACTTACTGTTATATGCGATAAGAGGCTTTGTACATATAAAAAAAATAGGGGTGCTTGTGTTTGATGAGCAGTGGCCTAAATAAAAGTTGAGGTACTTTACTTGATTTTTAATAGCATTTGAGTCAATATAATGCCAGAATCTTCAACCTTCATTTTTTAAAGTCAAGTTAAGAGTAAAAGTATGTACTCTGTATATGTGTATATAAAAACATTGGTTATATAAAGTATATAATGCAAGTTTACATTGCAAAAGAAGTCTGAAGAAGAAAATCAGAATTACCTATAATTCTACATGTTAATCTTTCAGTGAATTCACTTGTGAGTTTTTTCCTGTATTTATTACATACATAGATACATGAGAGGTCATATAGTATAATCTAAACTTTGTAAATTATTGCATATTTACATATATGATGCTTTTTTTTTGGTTTGTTTTCTCTCCATTTTCCATTTATTGAATGGGGGAATTATTATAATTTCCCAGAGAGTCTCATTATATGAAAAATAACTAGGCAAAATGTTTCTGTAGCCATTTTTTTTTAAATTTTATTTTTGTATTCTTGGGCAAGAGTCTTTCTCTTCAGGTGATTACTTTAGTCTACCAGTGACCTGTCTTGCTGAAAATTAATTTTAAGTGAACTTGTTGGGATGTACAGACATTAACAGATGAGAGAATTGTAGGGTACTGAACAGCCTCTGAAAGAAGAGTTGAAAGTTGTGATTCTCAGATACCATGTCCAGCTTCACTCCTGACTGGGGAGTAGCCATTTTGTGACATCTGTCATTTTATGATGTTGACAGACCACCCTGAGAACTGTCTGAGCGAATTTCACTTATACCAGAAAGTTTTGCAGTTTTAAAAGTATAAATTTCAGAGTATAAAGGTCTCTGCTTTTATATTCTACTGTATTTATCTATAAAATAACTGGAAGAAAATGAAATAGCATTTTTAACCCAGCCGTACAGGGAAGGCAAACTTAGGACTGCTGAAGCGATGGAGAAAGTCATCATACACAAGACAAATGTGCCTGAATATATGAAGAATAAAAGAAAAATAGCCCAGCCAAAGGCAATAGAATAAATTTTAAATGGAGTACCATAGCATCTGTGAAAATAATGGGACAGCTTAGAAGATTAAGTGGTTATCATCCGAGATATGAAAAATTGAGGTACCAAAGGTCAGTACCCAAAGTCCCGCCCGGAAGTGGTTAGGAGAGATGAGTTTAGGGAATTGGAGGTTCAATATCATCATGAGGAGAAAAGGAACATATCTTCACTAGGAATTCAGGAAATAACCAGTAAGGCCACTTTGTCAGATTACCAGAAATGATGATAGTTTGTTCTTGGTTGGGATATTAATAAACGTTGACAGTGTTGCACATTGTCTTTTTGTTACAGTTTGGTGATAAATAATGGAACTGAACATAAAGCAAAGCTGTGTATTATCAGTGACTCATTTATTCTCCATTGGGAACTATATTCTGAGGAAATAATTTATGGAATTGGTGGTAGAAAGAAGAAAATTCCTTTGGGTTCCAGAATTTTGGATTTTATTTGCAAATTAAAATTTAGAATTTGGGGAGCAATGTAAGTGTTGAATTTTTTTTTTTTTTTTTGCCTGGTAAAGACATTTTTAAAGCACAGCGATAGTCTGTGGTTGTCACCATCTCATACAAAGCACACTTAATGCCTCTCCCCAAACAGTAGTCTTAGCATAAAGAGTTATTTGCTGCACTAAATAAATTTAGTTTTCTGAAAAACATACTCTTTATTTTCTTGCTTTTTATATTTTCTCTTGAATTAGAAGAGAGTCCATCATGGATTGATCTCGGTCTAGGAATCTATATTTTTAAACCACTGATTACCAGCGATTTTTAACTTCAGAAATGACTTTCAATCCAACCCATCTTCTCCATCTTACTTCTAGTTCATGCCTTATTCTGTCTCCAGGAAGCCTCCCTCACTCCCCACTGTATAAGGTAAAGGTTGAACTCTTTAGCATGGCGGATGGGGCTTTCTATAGACTGCCTGGTCTTCACCTCCCTTGCCTTGCCTCCTGCCCTCACTCCTCTTCGTTCCCACCATGCACTCAACTACCTCCCTCTTTTAGGAGGTACATTGCCCAGTAGAGCTTTCTGCTGTGATGGAAATATTCTGTAACTGTGCTCTCCACTATGGGGCCAGTGAGCTCTGGAATGTGCTAGTCTGAATTGAGATGTATCGTAAATGTAAAATGCACAGTAGATTTCAAAGGCTTAGTACAAAACAAGTTAAATGTTTCATTATGTTTTTTAATATTCTTACACGTGGAAATGAAAATATTTTCTCTATGTTGGAATAAATTAAATAGATTAAAATTAACGTCACTCGTTTCTTTTAACATTTTTAAACGTGCCTACAGAAAACTTAAAATTATATAGTGCTTCTCACTTGCGGCTTGCATTATCTTTTTCTTGGACAGCGCTGCTCTAGACTGTGGGATTGCTCACTCAGTGATTCCTCCATCCAGTCTACAGGTTTTAATTGAGCATCTACTATGTGTCAGACACTGAGTTTTTATTCTGAAAGCTGTATCTTAGTCATCTTTGCATCTCTAGCCTTAGCATAATTGCTGGACATGTCGGTTGAACATACTGATTTCAGGATCCATTTTCCGGCACGTTAAGAGTGCTTTAGAATGGAACATGGACACATCGAAGGGTTGCTTAGGTAACTAGGGGGTGGGTGTGAGTGAGAGGGAACCTGGCTGTTGGTTGAGAGTTGAGTCAGGTGTTCCTATGGTCTCCTCTGACTCTGGTAGTGTTGGGGTGTGGAATGTAAATGAGTATGTGAGGGGCCAGAGGGCAAGTGATGACAGAGTGAGCCTCTGAATGCTGGACTTGTTTTATAAATACAATCTAATACTTTAAAAAAAATCAATTTGAACCCTCAGCTTTTAAGTATGTCTGGATTGCAGTGTATGGTATAATAAACTTGTATTTTAACTTTTATACTTTCAGTTACAATTTAACAGGTTTGAATGTGGCTCACATTTGTTTAAATGGACACAAGTGCAATTGGTATAAGTGCAGTGTATATTTTTATAAAATTCTGGTTTGCTAGATGCTTTCTGAAAAAATGCAACCCTAATACACATTCATACTAATGTGTGTGTGTACACATCTGTGGACACACACAAATTGAATAGATGGAAGGAAAGTCGAGATGTTTTTCTTTTTCTGATTCCTCGTGACTGTACCCCATAAATGACCCCTGAGACGTCCTGTGTGTCTGTCAGCATGAGAGCACGTGTATGTGCACGGATTCGTGTGTACGTGAGGGACTGTTTGTGGTCTACAGCTGGTTTTATTTGAACTATTCCTTGGATTAGAGTTAGGAAGATTCTCCAAAGAGAGCACCTGCTGAACTATTTCTCTAAAATGTGAGAGAAATTGCCTATTGGTGGCAGGCATGGCCATAACAAATATTTGAGAAACAGAGTAAACTTTGCAGAGCCCAGGTTCTTGTGGCTTTGAGTATGTTTTTTAGTTGTGACATTCAAGACTTAAAAAAAAAAATACACTTAATTTAATAGGTAGACTTTGAATTCTCCAGCTCGGAGAGAGGAAAGGTCATGCTGTTAAACTGTACTGGGCACGTGTGAGGCATAAATTTAGATTTAATTAAGCTTCCAGTTAGAATTTATTGACAACTAGGAATTATCCTTTTCTTAAACTTTTTCTTTATTGTTAAATACTTTGTTTCTAGGCACATACTCATTTGAAGAAAGAGCTGTTTGCCGCACTGGTTTATACTGGGTAGATAAACTGTATCGAGGCTGTGTAATTTAATACGGTTTTAAATCTTTCACACGATGTAAAATGCAGAGTTGTGTGTTTATGTGGTTCCAGCTCTGTGAATTTATGTGTTTCCTCATGTAATTGCACTGTCATATTTACTTAATACACACACAAAGGAAGTGCTTTAATGAAGTTGCTGTCTTTATAAATGATACCAGCTCAGGATTCTCTCCCTTCGGGATGATTTGGTTTGATCCTGGTGCATATGAATGTGGTGAATACTTGGCTTCGAACCATTGAATCATGTACAGCCTTTGCGATGGAGGCAGTAACTGTAAAATGTCACATGAACCAATATTTTATTAGCTGATGAGTTTTAAGGTAGCGGTCAGGCCTGGCAGCATTGAATATGGGCCATCCTATCACCAAGGAAACCGCATTTAAGGTATAAAGTGCATTTATCCGTTTTGTGAACAGAATGTTGATTTTTGAAAATGTCCTGAATTAATTCTCCTGTGCATTTTCTGCATAAATGATGACCAGTAATCCTAGCACGTAATTTTGGTAGGAATTTGCCATCTCTCAAAATAAGTTTGCTATAGATCTAAGTATTGAAAAATTACAATGTGGATTGTGGAAGTTAGTTAATACCAGTGATTTCCAAATGTTTTAAACATTTTTTTCTGAGTAAAATTATTACAGATCCTTACTACTTAAAAAACAGGTAAAGGTAGTGTTTTATTAATGGAGATTTACTTAAGAAGGTAAGACAGGCATTTATTGATTATGAAGCAAGTTGACCTGGTACGGTATTTATGATCACTATTGCAATCCCTTATCAGCCTCTGTATCTGGGCAATTTGAAACAAATGTTCGTGTGATGCATAGAACACAGTTTGAGAGTCAGTGGGTTTTGGCATTAACAGTGTTGCAGATGAACAATAACGACAGCAAAATAGTCAGATAATGTCCCGTTAACCCCCAGCTTGTCTTCTCTCAAGCAGCTACCCTGGGACAAGGGTGCTCTGCCCTCTGAGCCTGCTTAGCACAGGGCTGGGGGCAGAATTAACCACAGAAGTAACTGCTGGATTTCCCAGAAAGCTAGGCGTGTTCATAATTTTCTGATTGTCATTGACTGTTCTTTCTTGAAAGATAGGTTCCAGCCTAGCTGGTTGTAATATAAATCCCTGTTTTCCTACTTTTATCATGCCTTGTCACAGAGTTCCTTCCTTGCCCTTAACTGACCTTGCAAAGTTCTTTCATTTTCTTCATCTGGTTACATTTGGAAATTGGGCATTTATTTGTTCCCTTGTTTATTGTCTGACCCTGTCTTGTCTCTCAATCTAGAGCACCTAGGTTTTTCCTAAACTCTAGGAAAAGCACCTAGCACATAGTAGGTGCTCAATAAAAACTTGAGCAAATGAATGATTTTTCCATTAGGGGATCATAGCCTTTGGGAAACACTCCTCCACAGATTTGGTTAAAGCTTTTGTCTAGAAAGGAGTTTCTTACCCTATAGCATATTTTTAGGAGAATTATGGTCCCAAAGTAGAAGCAATGGGGAGTTTGGGCCCAAATGTATTATGTGCTAATACATTGTGGCTACCTTCTATCCATGCCCCAGACACACTAGGTGCTTCTTCCTATTCCTGGTAAACTTTAATACCGGCCTGAATTTTTAGTAAATATATCTTTATGTCATAATTATTTTTAAAAACCTTCTCACTAGTGTATAAGGTCTTTCCCCAAAGGCGTGGATTCATTAATAACAATAGCAATCATTATGTGAACATTACGTATTTCGTACTTGTTGGGATCTTGCTGTGTGCCGAGTACTGTGCTCAGCTTTACTTGTGTTATTCCCACGTCAGCCTTGTGAGGTAAATACCATTGGTGTCTCTATTTTACAGATAGGGAACTGCGACGTAAAGAAGTTAAAGGCAAAGAGGAGTGTATATATAAGCCAGGATAAAAGTAGAGAAAAAACCAGTAGGTGATCTGTTTTAAGAGATTTATTGCAAGAAATTGGCTTGTGTCTAATAATGGGGCCTGTCTAGGAAGTTTCATAATCTGTAGGGCAGACAGGAACTCTGGGCACAGGCAGATGTGACCATCTGCAGGCAGAATTGCGGCTGCTTCAGAGAAGCCTCAGCTCTGCTCTAAGGCCTTTCAGTCCACCAGATCCGCCATCTCAAAGTCAACTGATTATGAACTTTAATTACACCTGTATATAATTCCTTACGGAAACATCTGGATGAGTGTTAGATTGAATCTGTAGCCTCGTCAAGTTGACACATCAAAAACACCATTACAAGAGGTCACACAGATATTAAGCAGTTGATTCTGGCCCAGGTATCAGTTTCTGTGCTGGCAGTTGGGCAAAATGTGGGATTCCTGATTAGTCCGTACTAATAATATCTGCACCAGTTTACATAACCACCAACAGTGCACAAGGATTCCGTTTTCTTTACCTCCTCCCCAATACTATTTCTTGTCTTTTTGATAATAGCCATTCTAACAGGTGTGGGGTGATATCACATTATGGTTTGCATTTCCCTGACCATTAGTGATGTTGAGCATCTTCTTAAGTATCTGTTAGCCATTTGTATGTCTTAAGAAAAATTTGTTCAGATCCTCTGCCCATTTTTTTAATTAGATGTTTTTTTTTGTTTTTGCTATTGAGTTGTATGAGTTTTTAAAATATCTTTTGTATATTAGCTCTTTATCAGATAAATGATTTGCAGATATTTTCTCCCATTCTGCTTGCTATCTTTTCATTTTGTTAGTGGTTTCCTTTGCTGTGCAGAAGGTTTATAGTTTAATGTAGTCTCACTTGCTTATTTTTGCTTTTATTGCTTTGCTTAAGAAACTCATTGCCAAGACCAATGCCAAGGAGCTTACCCCTTATGTTTTTTCTAGGAGTTTAATGGTTTTAGGTCTTATATTCAAGTCTTTTTTTTTTTTCACTTTGAGTTCATTATTGTGTGTGATGTAAAATATGATCCAGTCTTTTACATGTGGCTGTCCAGTTTTCCCAACTCTGTTTGTTAAAGAGACTCTCCTTTCCCAATTGTATATTCTTAGCTCTTTTGTCATAAATTAATTGACTACATATGTGTGTGTTTATTTCTGGGCTCTCTATTTTGTTCCATTGATCTGTGTGTCTGTTTTTATGCCAACACCATACTGTTTTCATTACCATAGCTTTGTGAGACAGCTTGAAATCAGGGGGTGTGATACCGCTGACTTTGTTCTTGTTTCTCAAGATTGCTTTATCTGTTCGGGGTCTTTTTTGTTTCCAATCATGTTTTAGAATCATTTGTTCTGTTTCTGTGAAAAATGCCATTGGAATTTTGATCAGGATTGCATTGAATCTTTAGATTGCTTTGTGTCATACAGACATTTTATCAATATTTTTCTAGTCCACAAGCATGGGTTATCATTCTATGTTATTTGAGTCTTTAGTTTTTTTCATCGGCGTCTTATGCTCTTGCTTTTAAACATGGTCCAAGAGACATCGTTTTTAAAGAATTCATATGTCATCTGCACAGAGCATTCGTATGTTACCCACAAAATATCTCATGTATCCTCTGAACCTGCTTCATACTCAATTTATCCCATCTCAGCATATAATGTCACCAAATAAACATCTCAAAGTGGTTATCAAATCCAACTTTTACAAAAGAAAACCTAACAGTTATTTAGATTACTGTTCTTTACTTCCCACAGCCTCTCTGTCTGAAGTCTTGCCCTCTCCCCACTGGAGGCTCTCCTACTACATTGTTAAATCTTTGGGGAAGAGATCATTTATTCCACATTTCATTCCTCATAGTATCTATAGCAGTATCCTGAGCTTCACAATTTCACAATAACTGGTTGTCATGTGAATTAGTACATCAGACTATCAGCCAATCTACTATAATTACCATTTTCTTAACAGTTTCTACATGACACACTTCAGTTTGGGCAAATAACTCTCTTAGCATGGATAGTCACATTCTTACAGAAGGTCATAGGAGGCCCAGAGAAGTGAATTTCTAGAAGCAGTGAGATTTCAGTTCTTAGTGGAGGAAAAGGAATGCCTTCAGAATCCCTCACACAACTTCCTTTTAGCATCTTTCCCCCTACTTTGAAGGCTTTGCTCTCCCAATACAGAATTCCATCTCCACGGTCGTGTAAAGAGTACCAACCCTGGCAGAGGCTTTACTGAAAGACGGTCTCAGTTTCTTCCTCCGTGATTTATGGGTAGGGTTAGATATTAATATATGTGGAAGCCCTTTGTAAGTACAGCACCAACAAATATAAAGGGTTATTTCCCATCCTGTGAGAGGTGGAGAGGCATGGATTTGCCCCGGGATGGCAAATAGTCCCTCTCTCTCATAACAATTTGCTCGAAGCACTACTTTAGGAAAAGCTGAGAGAAAGCTTTGCCCTGCTCCCTGTAGGGGGCTTGAAGACTAAATAGCCCAGGTGATCTCCAAATTCCATTTAACTTTTCAGGATGTGTGATTCTAGCCTTATCAAAACTACACATCTTAAGCCTTGGCACACACCATTATTTAGGTCTTCTGAAGCCTTTTATTTTTGTTTTTAAAAAACATTTTTAAAAAAATTAAGGTATATTTGACGTACAACATCATATTAGTTTCAGGTGTACAAGGTAATGATTTGATATTTGTATCCATGGCAAAATGATCACTACAGTAAGTCCAATTAATGTCACTCAAGATTTTTTTTTTGTAGTGAGCACTTTCAAGATCCACCATCCTACTACTTTCAAATATGCAAAAAAGTATTATAGTAAGAATAGTCACCATGCTGTACATTACACCCTCATGACTTATTTTATAACTGGAAGTTTATGCCCATCAATTTTCTCTAGTTTCTTAAGGTTTAATACCGGTTGCTTCTATTTCATATTGGAGACTGAGCATCATGAATGGCCCAGATTATCTACTGCTGCCTAACAAAACATCTCTACACTTGACAGCTTAAAACTACAACAGTCATTTATCTTGCTCGGGAATTGGCAGTTTGGGCAAGGTGTGACAAGACCTGTCTCTGAGGCCTCTTGTGGGACTCTTGGGGGCAGGAAGGCCCAGGGGCCGGCCAGGCAATGGTCTGTCTTCGTGTCGCCTCGGGGCCTCTCCTTGTGGGCTCTCCAGCATGGCAGCTCCAGGCTTATTCCCTGACAGTTCAGGATTCCGAGATCCTGTGTTATGAAAACAGGAAATGGAAATTGCTAGTTTTTTAAAAACCTGGGCCTGGAAATGGGTACTTCATCACTTCCATCACATTTTTGGCTCAAAGGACCTGCCCACATTTAGGGAAAGGGGACAGAGACTTGACCAAAAAAAATTATGGCCATCTTTAATCTGCCAACTAAGCCATTTGTGTGTCTTATGCATGGTAATGTAGCCAAAATAGTCTTTTTATCTCTTTCTTGATCTTTTGCTTCCAGGATTTGGACCCTGAATCAGTTTCCTAGGGTTGCCATAAAAAGTGCCACAAAGTGGATGACTTAAACAACTTAAATTTATTCTCTCCCAAGGCTGGAGGATGGTAGTCTGAAATCAAGGTTGGAAAGCTCGGTTCCTTCTGGAGGCTTGGAGGGAGAGTGTGTTCCATGCCTCTTTCCTAGCTCCTGGTGACAGCTGGTGATCCTTGACATTCCTTGACTTAGAGTTGTTTATCACTTCAATTTCTTGCTGCACTGTTATATGGTCTTCTCCCTGTGTGTCTGTGCTTCTGTATCTCCTCTTATAAGGGCCTAGAGATTGGATTTAGGACCCACCTTGGTTCAGTATGCCTTCCTCTTAACTAGTTACATCTGCAAAGATGCCATCTCTAATAAGGTTACGTTCTGGAGTTCTGGTGGATTTGAATTTTGAGGACCACTGTTCACCCTGGTGCATATCCTTGTGATATTAAGCTCTTTCATGTCCCAGCACTTGAAGATGATTCTTCCAGTTTTTACTTCATGATGATGATTTAGTACAAAGAGATATTCTTATGTGAGCCAAACTCTCCCGGGTTTGTTTTTCGGGGAGGAAGACCTTCATGGAAGCACAGCTGGTCCGCCCTCACGTTTGGCTTCCCAGAGCAGGTCTAGTCCATCCAGGTGGAGTTTTGTCAGGCACAGGGTAAAAGTAACCCTGCACCCTATCATCTTTGTCCTAAGGTGAGGTGAGAGTTAGAAGGTACATTGACTGACAGGACCAGGCTCCCACATAGTTCTGGCTCTGGCTTATTTAAACCTTGGGCAGCGATAAGACCTAGTGTGTACACTTAGTATGTTTTGCTTCGGTTTTATTTTCTACTTGGATGGTGGAGCTCAGTATGTACATGCAGATGACCTCATAGGAGCTCACACTTATTACATGTTGACATACATCTTCCCAAGTCCTTACACTGGGAGGTGGGTTTCATGCCTGATGTACAGATGAGGACGTTGATGCCCAGAGGGGCCACGGCACATACTCAGGCTGATGCAGATAACCAGCAGCAGTACAGGATGCGAGCCCATGGAGTCTCACCTAGAGCCCTCTCCCCCAACCAGGCACACACAGAGCATCCATACATGCTACCAGAAATTTTGCTTCTGATTCTACATAGTGATAGGGCAGCAATAGTGCTCAGGGCATACAGCATAGTATCAGCCATGGATCCCTTATTTTATTTGTAATTTCTAGGTCATAGTAGGAGTTAAAGGCAGCAACAGGAAGTTTTAATTTTTGTAGTTTTCGTTTCTGCCTGTGTAGATAATAAATGAGTAACTTCAGGGTTGGGTAGACACTTGAGTGTGGGACTGGCCCCATAAGCTGCTTTGTGAGCCTCGGGCAGCCATTTGACCTTTGCCTTTATCTAGGAAATAAAGGCACCAGGCTGGCTCACCAGCTTAAAGATGCTTTGTTTGTCTTTAATTCAGAACTTGATGTCACAGTGAAAAGGACACGATGGGACTTCTTTCTGAAGGACTTCTTTCCTCCACTTACTTTCCTTCATTTCTTGGATCATTACTTTTTCAAGTGTAAGGATTGTCTTAAAATAGTTCTATGAAGAAACATTTCTATATTTTTATTTCAGAGAAATTCCTTATATATTCTTTACTCCTTACACTGGAGATAGTCCATTGTAAAACATGTAATTTATACTGGTTGTTTAGTAAGAATGAAATAAGAATCATTAAAATAAACAAAAACTTGTGCCCTATATTTTGGGAGAAAAAAAACACTTTTATCATTTTTGTACACATTTTTTATCTCCGACATAAAAATAATTGTCCTTCTGACATAGTACTGGGGAAATCTTTTTTTTTTTCCATGTTGTATAACTGTTGCAGCATACCACTAGAAAAAGCATCCATCAGCTTAACGCTCAGAAGATGAGATGAGGTGAGGATTTCTTGCTGACAGAGGAATTATCACAGTAAGGCACGTTATTTAGAATTTACCAACATTTGGGCACATAAATCACAGCAGTAATATTTCATAATTACACAGCGCCTTTCATTTGAGATTTTAAAAAGAATTTATAGATCAACTTGTGAGAAGTGACAGCCAGATTAAACTCTGTGTTTGGAATATACTGAGATGATTCAAGAACCAGAATTTGGATGTGGGTAATGGTGTGCTCCAGCCCCACCTGGGGGAGGGTGGCTGCATCATCAGTTATGTCAGTTATAATAACCTGGCCATTTGAGATCTGCAGTTATTTACTTCAGTTCAGAGGGAACTGTTAACTCTATTTCTTTAAACAAATTAGAGTTCTTAATTGTTAAAAGCACACATGAGATCAGATAAAGAAGGTACATGTGTATCTATAGATTTATGTGTTGGCCATATGTTGGCAAAGATCTTTTTTTTAATTTTTATTTTTTAGTTAGAGTTAACATTCAGTATTTTGTATTCATTTCAGGTGAATAGTATAATGGTTAGACATGTATATAATTTATGAAGACAACAGTCTTTCTGATTCCTCTCTCCCAGCCTCCTCCTCTGACCAGGCGGTTATTAACTTCTTGTTTGTTTCATACATGTGTCAGCACATATGTTTATAGATTCCTGTATGTATATTTAAAAAATAATCTTGTTTTAAAAAATACCAAAGTTAGTGTATTGTAAACATTGGTACATCCTTTTTATATCCTCTTATGAACTTTGCTTCTTTCACCTGGCAGTGGCTCCTTATCAGTACATACAAGCACTGAATTTTTCTTTCTGACGTCAACAGAATGCTCTTTCACGTGAATAAACCATGGAGCACTCCAAGACTCCTCTCTTTGAGGAGTGTGCTCCAGGCCAAATGCTATGTGCTTTTTCAGGCCTGAGTGCAGGCAATTGCAAAGGCTTTATCTGGGAGCTCCTGTGGGGGAATGCTGGCCTCCCCACACCAGACTGGATGCACAATCAAGGACTCTGGGGCCAACCATGCCCTTCCACATATCTGCCCGCCTAGCCCAGGCGCCTCCATTCCAAGGTTTCCATAGCAAAGGGCCTGGCCAAGGCCCTTCCTAGGCATCTTCTTGAGTTCCCCTTGTGAAAGGAGGACACTTGAAGACACTTTTCTTCACTCTGACTCAGTCCTCAGTACTTTTCCAATCTTAGCTCTTTCACCCCTCCCTGGGCAGGGAGAAGATCACCTCCTTGCCATATACACTGATGGATCTGATCCTTGCCTTGTGCTGTTCCATAGGGGAAAATGGTCCCCTTTCCTATTTCCCTTTTGTTTATCCTATCACCACAGTAAGTAAAGGCTTGTTACCTTCAGTTTCGTTTATTGTCCTAACTGACCTCTTCACCTGGCAGCTCAGCTCTTGACACTCTTGATGAACACTTGAGGGTGTTTCTAATTTTTTTGCTCTTCCAAACAATGCTACAGAGAGTGTCTGTGTCCACGTGCTATTTAATAGAAGGATAGAGAATTGATTGGCAGAACCACTTCAGTCATTCACAGTGATGTTTGAAAGTGGCCGTTTCTTTATACCTTTTTGGACTCACTATGTTATCAAACCTTTGCATTTGCCAGTTGGCTAAGGAAAAAAAATCTCAGTTTTAATTTTTCATATTTTAAGTGAGGTTGAGCATCATTTCATATTTATGAGCAGTTGCATATTCTTTTCTGAAAACTGTTCATGTTCTTTTCCCATTTTTGTTTAGTATGTGTTCTTTTTCTCATGGATTTCTAGGTACTGTTTGTATTTTAAGGGAATTCACCTTTCCTGATTTGTCAGTTGTCTTTTGAAGTTTATTCTGTGTTGAAATTTTTGATTTCATTATGTAGCTAAACTACCAGTCTTTTCTGTAGATATTTGTAGCTCTGTATATCATAATTAGAAGGGTTCCTTTTCACTCCAGGATTATTTTAAAAGCACCCATGTTTTCAAATAATTTTATGCTTTCTTTTTAAAACAGCTTTATTGAGTATATATATTTTATACCATAAAATTCACTCATTTTAAGTTTACAGTTCAATGAGGTTTAGTGAATTTCTATCATTGTGCCATATAGCCACAATCCAGTTTTTGAATTCTCCCGGCACTCTTTTATTTTTAAGTGTTTAAAAAATATGTTTAGGTTTTATTTTTATATTTGAATTTTTGTTTGATCTGGAATTTATTTGGTGTAAAGAGGGAGCAGCAGCCATCCGCATTTTGTTATTTGTGCCTGTTCATTTTCCAACACTATTTATTGACTAGTCTACCTTTTCCCTACTGATATGGCAGTACCACCTAAACTACATATGAAATTAAGTATTTGGGTCTATCTCTGGCCTTTCTCATTGATTTGGTAGCTTTTTCACATGCCAGACCTATAGTATTTTATGTATCGCTTTCTCTTTAGCATCTGCTTTTGTGTCTGGCTGGGCAGACCTCAGTCCTGCTTCGTTTCAGCCACTCCTGGGCGGTGGTTTTCCATAATAACTTTTGAACCAGCTTATCTCATTCTTAAAAATACCACAGCTGCCACCACCATATAAGCTTTTTTTTTTTTTTATAGTTAGGATTGCATTAATTTTATATATGAAGAATCGACATCTGAATATCCTTTTTAAGAATAGGAACAGTTATTCATCTTTCAACTTGCTTCAGTGTCCTTTGGTGTCCTTTGGGAGCATTTTAAAACACATGGATTGCATTTGCTCTTTTTAATTGCCAAGTATTTTGTTCCTTTTATTGCTATTGCAGATGGGATTTTTTCCCCCATTATATTTCCTACCTGATTGAGCAACTTGATTGAGTGGCTTGTGAACAAGGAGGTATTGCTTTCTGTGTGTTGACTATATTCCCGAAAATCTAAATACATTGTTATCGTTTGTTGTAGTTTTTTGTTGTTGTTGATTTCCTTGGTTTTATAGGTATAAAACCTTACCTTTTACAAATAGTGGTAATTTACCTCCTCCTCCTTGATTTTTTACCAAAGTTCTTTTAATAATTGTATTGGCAAGGAAGTATAACCAACTTTAAATAGTAGTGGTGATTGTGATTATTTTTGCCATAATCCTAATTTTGCTAAAAATGCTTCTAGTTTTCCCCATTCAGTATGAAACACATACACATGTATTCTATATAATGTATACATTATATAATATGTGTAAGATGTAAAACATTATTAGGAGTTTTTAGAACTCTAGAAGAGATATTAATTTGCTGATTTGATAAATATTATTGCAGGCCTATTATGTTCCAGGCAGAATTCTAGTTCTGGGGAAACAGTAGGAAATGAAGCAGAGACAAAGGCTATGCTGTCAAGAAGATCAGAGTCTAGTGGAACAGACAGGAACAGAAATCAAAGAATTAATAAATGTCAGGTCCTGTGAAGTAAAGCAAGGAGAAGGATAACGAATAATGTGGTGAATTTAGGATGATCAGAAAGAGATTTACAATTTCTTCAAGTGTCTTTTAATCAGCTCTATCTGTTTTCTTTTTATTTAATTTTAAATTTTGGACACACTCTCTCTTCTGAGCCCGGCTTCCTTTCCCCCCACCTCCAGCAGTTCTTCCCGGCAGATTGGACCTCACGGCAAATGCAGTGATTGATTTGCCCTCTCTGTCCACAGGTGGGTATTTGCGTGTTCTCATATTATTTCCAGGACACTGATTGTTTAAGAAATGAGCTGAATTTGTTAGGGAGCAGGATAATTTATCATCTTGGATGGAGATACTGTTGCTAAGGCAACCGGCTACGTTCGGAGACCAAAATGTGCAGACGCAACACCTCACAAGATCTTGGGGTGCCTGCGAGTTTCTCTGGCCGGCAGCTCTCCTCGTGTTACTCTAGGCCTGGCAGCTTCTGTGTTCCCTTTTCTCTCCTGGCCGCTGAAATGTCTGCTGTTGCCTCCTCCCACCTCCCTCCTCCAGTCTCCTGTCAAACTTGCTGCGGTGACAGGAGTGAAATGGGAATGATTTCAGCCTTATAGGCTGAGTGTAGAATCTTGGCTCTTTTCTCTCTAGGGTTCCACTTGGTTCCAGGTGACTGATCTTGGATGAGACTCAGGGTCATTGTAGCTAGTTCCTCAGTTGACAAAATCAGGATAAAATTGTGGACTGTGCTAACTTCTTTATAGTATATAACTACCCCCATCATCTGTGGGTTTTTAAATTTTTTTTTAAATGGAGGAAAATTGACATACACAATTTCATGTGTATGGCATAATAATTCAAAATATGTATATGTCTCGAAATGATCACCACAATATGTTTAGTTAACATTGACTCTCTTCACCCATGTCCCTCATCCCCCATCTCTGGCAACCAATAAATGTTCTCTATCTTTGAGCTTGTTTCATTTTTCTTATTAAAATTGGATTCCACCTATGAGATTACGTGGTATTTGTCTTGTTTCACTTAGCATAATAACCAGAGTGTTATTCTTTACACAAAAAGATGATGTTACTAATGCATCATTATATCACGGCTCATCATCTGTATTCTAATTCTTAACTTATTTCTTATGTAGTCCTCTGAGCGTCTTTCTCCCTCGAGGAGTTTGGTTCTAAATTTGGCCTCACCGTGTCTCATCACCGCCACCATTATTGCTCTGTTCCAAAACACTGTCATTTTGCCTTTTAACTGTCCCTGTGTCTGCCGTTGGTCCCCATCTTGTATTTTCTACAGCAGCCAGAGTGAATCTTTTAATAGCCATGTCAGATCACGTAACTGTTAAGCTCCAGTGCATTTCCACTATACCTACAGTAAAACCCCAAATCTTTCCCATGGCCTGCGGGCTCTGGGTGACAGGTCCCCAGCATGGTCTCTGACCTCATTTCTTAGACCATTTTCACCCTCCTCCCATTTCCTGGGTTCTAGCTACCTGGTCACCTGCCATTCCTTGAACATGCCAAGGCACCCCCTTTTCGGGGCCTTTACACTTCCTGTCCTCCCCCCACCCCCACAGCCACCCGTGTGCCTCACCAGCTCACCTCCTCTGGGCCTGTGCCCAAAGGCATCCTTCGCAGAGTGGCTTTTCCCAATACTCTTTGTAAGGTGGAACTCTCCCCGCCTCCATCACTCTATCCCCTTGCCTAATCTTTCTCAGTAGCATTTACTGCTTTATTACTGTCTGACATGATATTATGTTTTATTTGCTCATTGTCGTGTCCCATATGAGATTGTAAAGCTTCACGGAGGTCAGGGACTGCTCTCTGGTTTTGTCGCTGCTGGCACAGAAGATGGACCAATAAAAGTTTATGGAAAGAATGAAGGACCCTTGCAATGTCTTTTTGACTCAGCTGAAAGAAGCAAGTGAGGGGCTGCTAATGATGGGGGACTACTAATGAAGAATGATCACCTGGAATTTGTCAGTTGTGTATTTAAGTTGTTTTTCAAAAGGAGGTTCCCCCAATCCCAGGTTCTTGACTCTGAACCTGGTGGAGGTTATAGGAGTGGGGGCTTCTGCCAGGGGCTCCACGGAGGGCTGAAGGACCAAGGTGAGGGTCTCCCCTGTTGTCCGCCCCAGCATCCAAATCATTCATCATTCCTGGAAGAGGTGGTAAATGGTATATTGGCAATAGGTGCCATGGCTAAGCACTTAGGGTCTGTGGCCAGACCAGCAGGCTCTGCTCTGCACTTGCCATTTTACTGTGGTATTTAATGCACATCGTTGTTCTTTATGTCTTACCCATAGGAGCCAGATGGCCCAATTTGTTGTTTGGGTGTGCATGGGAGAGAAAACCCATTCATTAGTTCTTTCAATTCATACAACTAAAAGCAAGTATAACTGACCACTTGGTGACAGTGAGAGAATGAGAAATACCAGGCAACTTATGGTCCTGTTAACTAGTTTTCCTTCAGCTCATAATAAATCACCCTTTCTAGTGAGCATCGTGAGCTTCTGGAAGGGCATTCCATAGACGAGGGGCCCAGAGAGCAGCATAGAGACATATAACTAGGTTTAGTCCTTCTCTGGCACTTACCGACTTACCCACAAGACTGGCCATTCAGCTCCTTGTGTGAGGTAAGGTGTTGCAGATTCTTAGAAAGGGTTAACGTATGTCATGTCTTCGCAGACAAATTTTATTTTAAAGGTTCATCTGAAAGGAGGCTGAGATGCCTTGCAGGAAAGCACTCAGTAGTTCATTTTTAAGGAAAATAGGATCTATGATGATTCATTTAAAGCATAATCTTAAAGCTGAGAATGAGGCAGTAGATGCTGAACACCTGTTAGATTAATAATAATAAAGTAATAATGAATTTTGTGAATGATGTTGAAAACCAGAAATGAAGGTAAGCATGATGGCAAGAACATAAGTCTTTAGGCAGTAAGATGCTTCCTTGGGGGATGCTTCCTGTTGCCTTTTTGAATTAAAATCAGAATCATTTTTACAGAGCAGATGCACAGAGTAAGAACCTTGGTCATACACAGCCCAAATAAATTGTAGACTAAAGCAGATCTAGTAGTTGGGAAAGTGAAGTCTTAACTAAAGTTGAATAACCTCTGAAGCAGCTTAATTTTTAAAGTCTCATTTAGATCACTGATGTTACTCTTTATTGCTGTTGGCAGCCAGCTCTTTGCATGTTGGTGGAATTGCCCACACCCTCACGAAGTGCTTTCGGTGGGCACTGTTGGGTTATGTTCACTGTGGGGTGGGAAGATGGTAAGTAATTTTAGAGCAAGTAATTATGCTTGTTAAAATGAAGAATTTCAGCCATGTTTCTCTGCTTCCATTCTAACGTGTGCCTATCAATAGGTAGACCACGTTCTGCTTTTTATTTTCTGGCTTATTGAGATGACATCACTTCATTTTCCCTAGAAGCTGGATCATTTGAACTTAAACTTGTCAGACTGACTTTGCATCTCTGCTACTAGATCACATTGAATACTTACTTCAGGGTTTTTAATCTTCCTGCCTCATTTTCCTAATCTGTAAAATGGAGATAATATGAAAATTATTATCAGGATTAAAAATCTCATTATGTCGATAGTATTGTGTTATAACTCTTAAAATAAATATCCATGATCACGGTGACATAAATAATTGAATAAATAAGTAGGAGAAGGAACAGCTCTTCCTTGTGGCAGAATTCCAATTAGTGTAGAAGAAATGAAAGAAATAGGAGATTGCCGCTGGGCAAACATCGTAGTAATAACTGTAGGCGAGAACCATCAATGGGTACTAAAATGTACTAAGTGAAAGATGAGAAACAGGATGTTTGCATAATCTCAGGGTACCTCCTCATAATACACTTAGTTAATTACAAAGAGAAAATAGTACTCTACAGTGGAAGAACGCAGCAAACCCCACTGTTACCAAGTGATCAAGGTTAACATTGCTAGTAATAATGTCATGAGATCATGTCCCCCACAATGTGATGCATCAAGAAAGCGCAATGTCACACCTGTGGTGTTCTTGCCTAAAGTGCATATACCCTCAATTTAATCATTAGAAAACCAGAGGGCCTTTTTGAAACGTAACCAGCCTGGACTTTTCTAAAGTATCACAGATTAGAGGAGATGAAAAAGACATGAAAGCTAAATACAGTATGACAGCAATCCCTAGCCTTTTTGGCATCGGGGACCGGTGCTCTGATGAAAATCAAATGCCCGATAATCTGAGGTGGAGGTAGGATGGTGATGCAAGCTCTGGGGAGCAGCTGCAAATACAGCTGAAGCTTCACTCACTCGCCTGCTGCTCACCTCCTGCTGTGCGGCCCAGTTTCTAACAGGCCATGGACTGGTATCTGTTCATGGCCTGAGGGTTGAGGACCTCTGCCATATGGGATCCTGGATTGGATCCTGGACCACAAAATAAAGAACTGAGCGAAAAACTGGTGACATGCTAACAAGGTATGTGGATTTAGGTAATAGTATTGTTATCAGTGTAAATTTTCTTGTTTTGATAATTGTACAACTTTTATGTAAGATGTTAACCTTAGGAAAAATAAGTGAAGAGTAGACAGAAGTACTCTGTACAATTTTTGTGCCTTTTCTCTCAGTATTGAATTATTTCAAAGCAAAACGTTTTTAAAAATCCATTATGTACATGAGTACTTGACAGAGTGCCTGCGACGTAGCCTGTGCTCTGTGAATATCACTGGTGATCGCTGCTGCTTTTTCATTTGATTTGGAGGACGCGGTTGCCAATGCTCCTGGTTCTGCCAGAGACCCAGGTGTGAGTCTGTAGCATGTGAGAAGGTGGCCTTTTTCATAGTAGGATTACAGACTTGGTGGTCATGTCCTGTGACAGCTGGATAGCACTGTCCCTCCCCCAGAACAGCTCAGGCCCTCAGGCAGAATCAGGCCAATGCTTTTCTGGGAGAAGAGGGGCTAGAGCTGGTCCTTGGCCTAGATGAGCTTTGCTCAGAAGCGGGCGTGGGACCATCAGAACCCACTTTCTCATTGCCTTCTTCCTATGAAAATCATATCCAGGTGGCAGCTGATGTTTACAGAATACTCTCACTGATTCAGAAAAACTCATCTGAGGGATTCTCACGAGTTGTGTGTGATTTTAGGAATCGCACTTTGTAGTTTGGAAGAGTATATATTAGTTAAGCTCAGACTTGGAGGTTTAACAAAGAGACTCAAAATACCACAGTCTCAATAAGGTTCACGTTCACTCTGTCACAGAGGTGCTGTCTGGGTGGCTCTTTGACCATCAGCACAGGCTTCCATCCTGGTCCAAACCTGGGCATCCAGTTGTCACCTTTTCCCAACTAGTGGGAAGAAGGGAATGATGAGGACTGTGCTTTGGTCTTTAGGGGTGGGATGGAGCATTTGAACATTTTGCTTCTGCTCAGAAGCCATTTGCAGGAACTTGGCCGCGTGGTTATGCCTCCTAAGTGCAAGTGAGGCCGGGCAGCCAGATGCCCTGCTGAAACGTGGGGTTGGGCGGGGGGCGGGGGTTGGTCAGGGAGGGTGGTGTTTAAAAGGAAGAAAGTAGAAATACTCACTAAAGGAGCAGTAGTAGTCCCTGCCCCAGAGTAATTCTGCTGTCTTTGTGTAATTCAGCAGAGTTTTATAGAGCAGCTTGAGAGATGTTTCCCATGCCTTCACCCTGACCCCTTGTTACCTGCCAGCAAATAATGTCTAAACTCTTAAGAGCGGCAGAGCAGCGGGTGACTGACTATAGCCCCGTGGCATTAGAAATTGCGGTGGATTTCCTAGCATAGCATGCCGTTGAGAGCATTAATGGCTCTTAAGATGTCTAAGCTTGTACTTTCCTTTCCTTGCAATGGAATCACTTTGATCCTGGAGGAAGCCCTTTCAGGATGCACACTCACCTGCAGTGTGAATGAGGCTATTGATTTGATCCATAGACCTCATGGGCCACCTCCTGCAGAGGGAGACCTCTGCTCAGAAATTGACCTCTGATTCACCCGCTCACAGCAAACACTCAGAAATGACCTGAGGCAGCTGAGCACCTACCTGGTGAGCATGCACGTGAGAAGCCAGAATCTCTAGAGCAGTTGGGGTGACAGGTTATAATCCACTTTCTCAGGTGGGACCCAGGTAAACTTTCCACATCATTTCAGTCTTTCCTCTGCACACATGGTGTTAGCTGCCGCTGTTTGTCTCTAAGGGACCATGACAGTCACAGTGCCATGTTGTGGCGATAGCTGTGATACCCCGTGTGGGCCAGTTCTACCTAGACTGAGTCTCCATCCCATGCCCCTAGGAAGTGGCTAGTTCTCAAACCTGACATTCATCACCCAGAGACTATAAGAAAGTTGAATGGCTGAATTAGAAGGCTCCCTGACCCTTCGGGGGCAGCCTAGCAATGAAAATGTCAGTAGCCTTACCTTTAACAATAAAGAAAAGAACATTTAAGTGACTCACTTTTATTTTGGTTGGGGAAGGGGGATGGTAAAAGATTATTTTGTAGCTGAATTAAATTTATGGAAGTTAATAAAGCCTGAGACATGGTCCCTGTTTTAGGCTCACTTCAGAAAAACCTCATAGTAAAAGCCAAAAGGGCACTACAAACCAGTAATTCTGATAACATTTTTCTTATTATAGACTCATATAATTTCGATGTCTCCTTAACTGTCATTAGTATAGTTTTCTTTTTCAAATAAAATTTGAATGTGCACCCTAAGTTTTTATAGCATAGTGAATTTCATGGTGTGGCTATACATTTTTACTTGTTCCCAAAATATGGCTCATTAAATACTTTCCTTGCTGTAGCCCTGGATGGTTTGGTAATGATTGTGCATTCCTGTAAGCAGTGGTGTTTCACCTCTTTGTTGGTCATAGGGGTAAAAGGTGCTGTGAAGGATGGAAAAGGAAACGCTTTGTAGGTTGAGGGGTGAGCATTAGTCAGCTGTCGCTGGGCTGAAGTTTTTTCTATTAGCGTGCCAAGAGGGGTTGGAACACGTGCGAAGTCTGGTGTCCCCATTGGCAGGTGTGTGTCCACACTGGGCCTAGCAGGTTGCTGAGACTTGTCACTGGGACTTCTCTCTTCTCCCAGAGATGAGTTTCAGTTGACTTGTGTGTGATCAGAGACAACATGGCGCGAGAAATCTCAAAGTGAAACGTTACCGCTTCCTTGTTGGGGACCAGCATGCCCATTTGTCGACCTGAAATATCACTGCGGACACAGCGGACAGCAGAGAATGTAGGGGAACATCCCATTCTAGAAACATCTGTGGTTTCTACAGGAGAGAGCATGACATCTGGAGCTGTGTCATCACCGTGATTCAAGTTATTGTGAGAAGCTGGGCAATTCCTAAGATTACTTTCCACTCAAAGTTTCTTGTCCTTTTACTCTTTGATTGATCAAACTGATCCCAGGCAGAGTGTGTTAAAAAAACTCACACACATAGAAAAACAACGCACCTTTTGCTTGTAAGTTGCTGGGCCTGCTCCTTGGAAGTTTTGTAATTTGGAGCAAGCCGCTTAAGTTCCTTGAGCCTTCATTTTCTAATCTGCTGAAGGAGGTTGATAAATGTTTTTAGCCATCACATCTGAAGTGCTCACCATGTACATGTGCCAAGTACTTACTCATCTTCGCCAGCAGCTCTATGAGCTACACCCCACCATGATCATCATTTTACAAATGGGTACTAGAGGCATGAAGAGGGTGAGTAACTCGTTCAAGGTCAGGCGGATAATAAAGGTGGAGCTGGAATGCTAACCGGGGATTGACTTCTAAGCCCACACTCTTAATCGGGGCTCTCTTTTAATCCTATGCGCATGCTCCCTGTCATTTCTGAGAGTCAGACCCAGAGGGTGAAAATGCCTGGCAGGCAGACTCCACAAGGAGACTCTGATGAAATCAAGTTCTGCAAGGGCCTGTGTGTAAAAAACTAAGTGACACCTGCCTTAGAGTGACAGTTTTCTGCGATTCAGACTCAAACCATATAAAGGATGTGAAAAACCTGTTTTCCACCATTAAGTAAAAATTAACTTTAACGGTTTACTTAGTTGGAACTGAGTATGTCATTTGGGGAGTAGGAGGTTTTGATTAGCATGGCCCCATGGAAATATAATGCAAGCCACATATATAATTAAAAATGTATTAGCCTACATTAAAAGCAATAAACAGGTAAAAATAATTTTAATATGTTTTACTTTGTTCAAAATGGTATTTCAATCTTTGATCAATATTTCAGAATAATGAAGTACGTTACATTCTTTCTTCATATTAACTCTGAAATGCAATGTGCATTTTACACTTACTGTATACATCTCAGTTGGGACCAGCCACTTTTCATGGGCTCAGTGGCTACATGTGGGCAGAGGCTCCTGTATTGGATTGCCTTCATTGGTGGACAAATGTATTAAGATAGCCTTGCCAGACAGCTTCTTGGGCCTTGACTCAGAATCTGGAACAATTTGTATAAAAGTGATTGTTATTGTTCTAGTTTACATCACAGACTATGATTGTATGTGGATTCCGGGTTGAGAGTGCTGGAAAGAACCATAGTTATCGTTTTGTCTAATGTATACCAGCCCTCTTCCCATTTTACACATGAATGTGTAAGGAAGAAAGAAAAATTTTCTTTCTATCCTTTTGTGTTCTTGGCTGAGGCCTGTGTAATAAGACAGATATATACAGGAGAAAAACAGAAGTGTGTTAATATGTATACTCATGAGAGATCCCCAGGGACAAATGAGTAACACAAAGAGATGGCTTTAGAATTCTGGTTTATAGTGCATCTTCAACAAAAAATAAACTTGTGGGAAAATGACAGAACAAAGGAAAACAGTTTTAGGATTCCAGGGAAGGAGATAAAGCCTAGTTGGTACAGTTTGTTATAGATTCCTCCAGTGTCATCTCCAGGGAGACAGGGTCTAATGTCTCAGGGGATTAACCTTTGTCTTTTCTGGTTGAGAGGGGAGGAAGAATGGAAGCCTTTGTAAATTTATGTCGTGCTTTTGGCCAAATAGAAAGGCAGAGAGCTTTCCTTTAATCTACTTCTCAATTGCCTTCAGCTCAAAATAATCCTTATTTGGAGTGGCGTATTTTAGGGCCACATAATTTGTTCCCCTGCAAAGGTGTGGATGCTCAGGAAGACGTCTGGTGTCACGTAGTTATTGGCATTGCAAGGACTCGAGCCCAGTTGATCTTTCTGGTACCTTGTATGTGGAAGTGGCAAAAAACGACTGACTCATGTCAGCATTCATTTAAAAGAGCTACGTGTGTCTTAACATACCCCCTTTACGTGAAAAAATAGCTGTGACCTTCGGTAGGGTTCACAGATATTGTGTTTTGGAGAAATGGAAACATTCTCCAGGATTAGCTGCTTCCGCTTCATTTTCTCTCCTGGGCCTCAAGGATCAGGGAGGTTAAATGGTTTGCACGAGGTCGCAGAGTTGGGTCTCAACTTGTAAACATTGCCATCACACCTGGAAGATGATCACGGGAATCAATAGCTTCAAAACAACATAGAGCAAAGGGAAGACATTCCATCTACATGCTAAGGGCTAGTTTACTATCTTAACATTTCCTTCTGAGCACTCAACTTGTTTCCGTTCAGCCCTGCAATTGTAAGGTTTGTCAGTGATTCTGGAAGGAACCTGTATGAGAATGAGCGAAATTGCTTCAGAGGGGGAGAAAATAGGTCACTCACTGCTTGAAAAGATCATGAATTAAGTTGACACTTCCTGTGCTGAAACACCTAAGGTAAAATTCTCACTGGGCACTGTTCCTATGCCAGGAGGGTGCTCAGCTGTAAGAGACCACTTTCAGCGGTGGTTGTCAGCCCCTGGGGCCATTTGACTACGTCTGGAGACATTTGCTAATGAGAATCTGGTGGGTAGAGGCCCGGGGTGCTGCTAAACAGCCTACAACACACATGGAACCTACCCCGCCAACACACACACACTGCAATCTGGCCTACAATATTGATACGATTGGGGTTGGAAACCCTGATTCATGGGAGAGGGGCAAAATACACATACATCTCAACGCTCTGTATTCGAAAAAGCTAATTTTCTTTATTGTTTCTCATAGTGTGATATTTAATTATAGTTGCCTTTTTGCTCGAAAAACTTAGGAAGTCTTTATAAATCCATTATTTTATAAAGCAGAGGTACTTTTTAAGATCAGAGGAGAAATAGTCCTATTTATGAGATCCTTGTGTTTTGAGGAAGTAAACATGTACTTGATACTTAATTTTGGGTTTCTTACACAATTTCCATATGTGAGCCCTTCTTCCCCCTTCCTTAAACTCACATAGTGTTAAAACCTAACAGCCTGGTAAATAAGCAGTTAGTAGCTATGTTATCAGCCATTTATTGCTAATTAGATTATATTTGGGTTTAGAAATTAAAAAAAAAAAACTTTTAATTTTCTGCATAAATTATTTAGGCTACAGGGGTCATACAAATGGGTGCTTGACTTTGTTACTGAAAGCTTCAGCAAAACCAAGCGAAGCAGCAGTGTCTGGCTGCTTCTGCTGTTGTAGCTATTTCTGGCAGAGAGAAAGTGACAGGCGCTTTCCTAGTCTGGCTGGGAATTCACTGGAGATATCTAGATGCCATAGGGAGGAGGCAAGACAGGAAAGAGAGGAAGGGATTAGGAAGGTATTTCCACCTTCCTTCACTGGTTTGTGAATAGAGAGGGCTGGGGGGAATAGCAGAGCTGGTAAAATCAGCTAAATTGACTTTTTTTTTTTAATTTCCTTACCCGCTCCAACAAAGCGGGTCTATAACTTGTTTCTTCCTTAGCTTCCAGGAAATCCAGATCTTGTGAGTTCTCGGGATCAAAGCCAGTTCCTATTACTTTCCTGAACATCCAGTGTGTCTGGATAGCTGAGAGCTTAAAACACACGGACACATACAAACACCAAAAACAAAACAAACAATTGGCTATAGTTCGCCTCTCATTTTTAGGCAATCATGAGCCTTTCAGTTGTCTCATATACTGGCGTGGCAGAGAGGAACCATTTTGTTAGGGGCTTAAAATGAGATGTTTGAAAGCTGCCCTCAGCTTTCTCGAAAACTTGGAAAAGCTTCATTGAAATGATCGATTTCACAACTTGATAATGATATTCCTTTCCTGAATGTTTATTGAAAGTGACATGTAATGTCTGATTGCTTGAAAGATCATGGCATGTTCATTGAGTTTCCAGATGATAATATATTTTGCTCATTTTTAAATTCCTCACAGCGCCTACATACATCGCTTTACACGTTGTATGGCTCAGAAGCGTTGGACTGAATTGGAGTAGTCTGCGTTCTCTTTTTTCCTCCTTATAAATGTAGCCTTTGAAATCCACTTTCTCATTTTAATCACTGTGTGCTTTTAAGATCATAATTACTTAATTAATTACATAATGATCTTTTTCTCAGTTGGTGGTAACTAGCTCTTTAGGGCATAAAGATAGGTTTTAATGGATTTTTAGTTACTTTGGCCTTATACAGCTCAACTCAGTAAAGCTTTGTAAAGAAAAAGTAACTGCTTCCAGAGCTGAAGACTGAATTTATCCTGCCCTGAATGCTTATAAAAACAATGTGAAGCTATCAGAAGTCTGGGCAAATGCATTTGTATTTTCATTTGGTATTAATTCCTCCTTTATAACTTTGTTCTAGAGACTTCTACCAGCCAACTGGCTTTTACTAAATGGGAGTTTTCAGCCTGAGAACATGCACTCCACATTCATTTTTCTTCTAAAAACCACCGTGTGTCTATTCCTAGTCTGTGAGGTTTGAAAAGACGCATTATGGTTTTTAAATGACAAGGTTTTTCACTTTGCTTTAAGAGCCAACTCTTTAGAAGAACAAGCTTTTTCAATATCAAAAATGACACTTCTATTTTAAAACAGTAAAGTTTTGTTTTGCAAAAATTCACAGAGGTATTTCTCTTTTTCATGTCATTTATTTTTATGGTCCAAGTGGACCAGAATCAAGTTCTCTCCATCTTTCTCTCCTTCTGCATTTGGTAACTTGTTTATGAGTCTCAAATGCCCAGTTCCTTATGCTAGCCAGCCAGCCAGGGAAGCCTCTACCATATGGCTTAGGTTTGGAGGATAACATTAAAATGAATTCCAAGAAACATATCTGTGTTTTCTGCACCATCTGGCCTTCAGACACATGTAGTAGATCTTTCCTGTCTGGGCCGGATGATCTGATTTGAATGATGTAAGCCTATTATCCAGGAAAGACTGTTGTGTAGGTCACATCTAATGGGTGAGTTTGTTGTGTTTGTTGCAAGGGCACTTGGGTGGCAGTGAGTGCTTGGGGCTCTCAAATCATCAAATTTAAGCTTTGAAGTCAGACCCCGTGGACTGGTCCGAATTCTCAGGAACCTCTCAGTTCTGCAGGCATCTCAGTGCCATCTCTGCCTGCTGCTGATGATAAGAGGGATGCCACAAGATCCATCCCTGTGCCCCTTAATCTTTATCCTCCATCAATATTTAGTAATTGGCAGATGGTAGATCCTAACATCTGTGATTCAGAGACACAAGAATTTGAAATATGTGGCATGTAAATCAGCTTTTAACTATTCAAGGGGCAATTCAGGACATGTTTCTTGTTGAGCACATACTCGGGTTCGCCAGTACCACTGCATGGAAATATTTTTAAGGGTGGGAACATATTGTCTAATGGCCCAGAGAAAAGTCATCCTAATTTACACCCAGTTGGTTTGACTGCTCACTTAACATTGAGTATTATCATATTTAAAATTTTTTACCAGCTTACTCAGCAAACAGAAACAGCATCTACTTGTTCTCATTTTTATTTCTTTTAATTACTTGTGAGATTGAAAATGTCATGTTTATCGATCATTTATAATTTTTGTTTGGGAAGTCATATTGTCTTCAGTACTAATTTTCACTTAGCTGAAGTAAGGAAAATCCGAATGGTAGGAAACCAGATAGCCCTTAAGCCATGTCTTTAAAAAATATTTAATATTATAGTGATGTCTTTATAATACATTTAGTGAACAAAAATAATAAGATATGATTACAATTTACTAAGACATCAGTGAAGTAAACAAATACAGCATACTTATTTAAACGTCACAAATTTATATACCCTACAACTCAGATTAAAAGAAAAAAGTACTCTTTTTTTTTTTGGTGAGTGGTTCAGTCATCCTTGTGAGCCTCCACCCTGGGAGAGAGGAGAGAACAATTCAGAGAGTGTCTTATTCCTTTTGTTCAGCCAGGACCTGATGGTTCTCCTGTGACATAGCCCAGCCTCAGTTTCCTACGATACTGCACAGCCCCTGACCCTCAGCTGTGTTTGGATCCACCCCCCCCCACCCCTGACAGGGCTGTCTCCCTCACAGCATCCTTCCTGCATCTGTGTCCATCCTGTACTGGTGCTTCTCAGCTTGGCCCCCACCACTCCTCCCACATGCAGGTCCTAAGTTCTTGGTCCTTCCTTGCCAAGCAGGGTTGTTCAGATTTCCAAGCTGTGTTTAGATGTTAAGGAGTTTTAGAATTCGTTTCTCTTCTATCGAAGGTTGACTAGACTGTTATCGCATGGTAGACTCAATAAAAAACCTAAAGAATGTCCCCATCCCTTACTGCCCTCGTGTACCTTCTGTTGAATTCGTGGATGGGAGGGAGCTTTCAGGACACACGATTTATAAAATATGAAAGTGCATCTGATAATAGTTCATTTAAAAAAAATACTGGAAGGAAACACACCAATATAATTTTTCTCTGAATTATCAGGGTTATAGGTGAGTTTATTTTCTTCATATTTTTCTGTATTTGCCAAATTTCCTACGATGTTTATATAGGGTTTTTATAATTTTACAAAGCCACTTTTGAATGGAGGATTTTTTTAAACTTAAATTTTAGAGAAAAGGAGCAGAAACAGTATGCTTTTTGGATTATCTATAATTTTTAGTCTCTTAGGTTCTTCTTTCTTCTAATTTCCCTTCTCTGCCTCACCCCAGATTTGCAAAACAAGACCAAGAATTATGTGCATAATTGTCACTGACAGATAGAATTGGTCAAAAGACTAAGTTAAATTAAGAACTGAGGAAAATCATTCTTCTATAATTTCTTTAATGCTTGTTTTGACATTTATATCCATTGATAAAAAGTTATCTTCTATTAAATAGCATTGTGATAAATGATCCTTTTATAGGAGAAAACTTGGTACAATAACTTCTTTTAGTGGTATTGTTCATGTTGATGATCTAGAAAAATAATTTATGTAACCCTGCTAGGGTTAGATCACTAATTTCTCTGAAATCTAGACATACATAGGTTGATTTTTAGACAACTTTAAAATTTATTCTAGAATCATCTTTTTGGGAGGAGAAAAAAGAAAATTTTAAAAATACCTATTTTTAATATTTTCGTAACTTTTTTCATCTTTGTCAATTTCCATAAACATATTTATTATACCTGTAGTGAGCAGAAAACTTGGCATTTTTCATAAAATAAATTCTACTTATACATTTACTTAAAAATACCCAAATTTCTATAATTTATTTAGCAGTACTGATTATGTTGTTAGGTATTTAGACTTTTTGCCATTTAAAATTTTCATTTTGGAAATTATTATAAAACCGTGCATGGATGGCATGTAGATCTCAAGTTCCTTAGCAATGCACTGCGTGAGGTAGGTCATCTGAATGGATTTGAGTAGTGAGTAGTCTCTTTGCTCCGTCATCTTGTTGATAACAGGATTGATGTTGCTGACTTCACTGGCTTCCCAAAGGACATGCCATGTTAATATATTATCTTTCGAATCGATTATGTATGGTTAAAGGGACCAGATTTCGTGTAGTTCACTCAATCCACAACTAGCCCTGAAGACTGATTTTAGCCTCAGTCAAATCCCTTTTTTTAAATGAATTTAAAAGAAAATTGAAAGTCAATTTCCTATGATTTTTGTATATACTTTGAGCCATATACTACTCAGAAAGGCAAACAGACTGAGGGATATGGAGAACTAAGAAGGAAGCAGCCCACTGAATCTTGACCCCTATTCTGTGTTAGGCATTGTGCAAAATGTTTTTTCATAGTTGTCTCGTTTAATCCCAGAATAACCTGCAAAACAGGTGTGTTATCTCTACTTAACACAGGAGGAAATTGAGGACTGGATAGGATTAAATCATTTGCCGCAAGGCTCGCTTCTGAGGAAGTGAGCTGATTCTGATTCTGTGCCTATTAGATGTCGGAGGCTTCTGATGTTGGTGTGGCCCTTCCTGCTCACATCTGGGCTATTCCAGTTTGCAGTAACTGGAGCTTACTTGAAAGGTGTGCCAGGATGCATTTTAAATGGAGCAAAAGACTTAGGTATGAAAACAAACAACAAACAAACAAACAAAAACTTTAAAAATTGCCATACCTAAATAAAGCACACACGAATTTCTTTTGACCTTGGAATGGGGATAATCTTTTTAAAAAGATGACTTAAAAATTCTTAAGCCCAAAACCAAGATTTATAAATTTGACTTCATAAAAATAAAAAATTTTCTCATGACCTAATATATATCATAAGCAAAGTCAACCTGTGTAAAGAAATATAACTCATAAGTCAAGGGCCAATTTCCCTATTGTATAAGGAGCTCCTAGAAATTGGTGAAGAAAAGCCCAGCAACATAGTGAAAAACTGGGAAAAGATAGGAGAATACAGTTCACTGAAAAGGAAAATAGATGCTTTCCTTAGGTGTTTGCCTCCATCCTTACTTGGTGTAACCAGGCTTTTGGCACTTATGAGAATTCTGGGAGTGAGTCAGAAGCCAGATTTGGGCCCTCCCACTTTGGAGCAAATTGCCTCTACCTACTGTGATGAACAGTTTAGGGAAAGCCATTCTGAATCACAGTTTAATAATGATAACTTCTGGCTATGTCATATCCAGGAGCTTCAGTCAGCAGCATCCCAAAGCCATGCTAAGAGTACAGTTTTCTGAAGTTTAGGAAACAATTAAGAGGAGGACCGGACTTTAGCTTGGGATTCTTGTCTGTCAATGTACAGGAATTATCCAGCCTCTTCCAATACTTAAGAACAAGCCCATACCCATTAGGCAGTCAGTTCCCTTCACCTAGCCACTGGCACCACCAGTCTTGGTTCTGTGGATCTTCCTATTTTATATATTTCATATAAATGGAATCATACAGTATGTACCATAATTTTGTTATTCATTCATCTGTTGATGAACATTTGAGTTGTTTTTGTCTTTTGACTATTGTGAATAGTGCTGTGAATGTGCGTGCATGCATGCATGTGGTGTGTGTGTGTGTATGTGTGTGTGTGTGTGTGTGTGTGGTGTACTAATTTTCCATTATTTGGGGTATATACTTGGAAGTGGACTATCTTGGTCATGGTAATTCCATGTTAAATTTTTTTAGGAATTGTCAAGCTGTTTTCTACTGTGGCTATACCGTTCTACTTTCTCACCAGCAATGTATGAGGGGCATAATTTCTCCATATCCTAACACTTGCTGTTTTCCACTTTATAGCCATCCTGGTGGGTGTGAAGTGGTATCTTATTCTGGTTTGTATTTGCACTTCTCTCATGACAGATGATGTGGAGTATCTGTTGGTGTCCTTGTTGCATAATTGCTTAAGTTTTACATATAATTAATCTCAACTTTCAGTCCTAACACTCAGTTTCCCCACTACTATCTGCTTGAAATCATTGAGTCTAATCTCATCATGCTCTTGATCCTAGAAGGTGGTATCCATCCAAGAGACACAGGACTCCAGATCATCCCAGCCTCCCGACTTGCTTCCCCATGTAACCCTGTGTGTCTCCTTTTCTGACCCTGTTCCCCAACTTCTGAAATCCTTGCAATATGCTCTTTGGCATTCATGTTCTGTTATCAACATAAGCCCCTACATCCTCAACCTGTTCTCTAAAATGATTCCTCTATCCTCTTCTCTGCCTAGAATCTGGTTCTCTCCTACAGCCTTCCACATGGTGGTGGATCTCTCTTCTACTTACGCTGGGACATGGAGATGGTGTAAGTGAACCCCTTCTCTTGGTCACTTTCAGATCATTCTCCCTCCCCCTTCCCTTAAAGCACTCACCTTTAAATTTCATATATCATCATTCCACATCCCTACCATCCTTCTTGCATCCCTTGATGGTTTGAGCCATAGCTCCCTCCAGCATTTTCCTCTTTACTCTGCTGAGATTCTCTGGCCTATCACGGTAAGAATCCCTCCCTCAAGTCTCTTTACCCTTCTTGCTTGGCTGCACTCACCTGGCAAACTCCACCCTTGGTAAATCCTCAAACCTCCAGCATTTTCTTCCCCATTTTCTTAAGTGATGCCTTTCTGCTTCACTGAGAAAATAAAAGCCACGACAAGGAACTTCCAGCAGGTGCCTCCCTCCACTTGTGCCCACCCACCTGCCTCGAACCTTCTCCCATTTTAGGCTGGTACCTGTGCTCGTGCATCCCATCCCTACCTCCCCCTCTCCCCTGGTCCAGAACATCGTTCCAGACACCTCCCTTCTGTCTCTGGTAATGTCAATCTATGGGGTTATTCCTCTAAAAGAGGAAACACTTAATTTTTTCTTCTACCCTCCTAAAATCTCTGGTGGAAGCCCTGTAAATTAGATTGACAAAAGATATTAACAGGAGACAAAGGAACAAACATTTGGATAAAGGCCTGCGTTCCACAGGAGTACTAAGTAACTCAAAGGCATGGTTAGGACTGAGGGTCTTATAGAATCTTAACAAAATAAAAATAAATTCCATAGTGAAGCGACAAGACAAGGAAAAGGACTTTAGAGCTTCTAAGGGCAACAAACGTGGAAAGGTAAATACATGGAGGAAACTAATCATGATGAGGGATAATTATTGGGGTTTGTTGTGTAAATTCCTCTAGCTGCATGTCAGGATGGTTAAAGTCTGGAGTGTCTGGTGATTTAAACTTGTCCTGCCCTTCCTGGTAGAAAGGGGGAAGGCAGAGAGTTTTTCTAGTGTCTGCTGCTTCTCAGCTGCCTTCAGTTTAAAATAGTCCTTATGTCAAAGTGACTTACTTTGTGGTGACATATTCTGCATTTCATTCCCATCAGTGTAGAAATGAGGTATAATTTGTCCCATCCTACGGAACAAACCTGCTCTTGCCCTCAAAAGAATTGTCTGTATTAATTGTTTCTGGTCTTTTTTTAAACCTAGTAAGGCTTTTTTCTCCATAGTTTCTGCTGACACTGTTCTCGTCAAGATCCCCAGCGATCTCCAGGTTGAAAGTTCAGGGGTTAGTGTTCAGTCCTCATTTCATTGCCCTGTCAGTGCTGTGGGATCCAGCAGGTCACTTCCCCCAGGAAACGCTGTCGACCCCCAGCGTACGGGACGCCACTTTCTCATGCTTTGCTCCCCCCTTGCACGTCTCTCCCCGTCTTAGTTTCTGTTGCTTCTTCTATCTCCAGTCTCTAGAATGTTGACATTTCTCTGCTATCTGTATCCATTCCCTGGGTGATATTTTCCAGAGCTGTGGATGTAAGTACAATTTATGTGCTCACCACTCCCATGCTCATACGTCCAGCTGCCTTGTGGTGTCTCTACTTGGATGCCTACTAAAGATCTCGAAGTAACTACATGCGTGTATCCTAAATTTCAGTGTTGAACGTCCTCCATGTCCCTTCCCCTTGTCCCACAAACAACAAAAACCTGCTCCTCAATCATCAAACGCTAGTAAATGGGAATTACATCCTTCCAGTCACTTCGACTCCAAACACTGAGGTCATTCATCATTTATTCCACTTTTAAAAATATTCTCCATCAGCACTGTAGGAATGTCCCATTGTCTCTTCCTTTAAAATATTTAAAATATTTCCAGAGTCAGACCCCTGGGACTGTCTGCATTGTTAGTGGCTCATGTCTGCTTGTTGCTGATCTTGTTTCTGCCCTTGCTCAGCCCTGTCCTCAGCCCAGCAGCTGGAGTGATCCTTTTAGAAAGTCAGATGATGTTTCCTTTATTCGGAACCTGCCAATGCTGAAATGGTTGATTCCATCTGGAACAGGAAAAGTACAGTAAGCCAGGGACGTTGTATAGTTCCTGAAATGGAAGTGCTCAAAGGCTTGTGAGTATGTGTCAAAAAAGAGCCTAGTGGTGATAGTTTATAACATTTGGAATAAGAAAGTTAATCTATGAGCCTGTAGTGAGAGTGAAGACAAAAGCAGTGGGTGTTGGGGAAGGAGAATGTTCACTAATGTGTGTAGAAAGAATGATAAACTTAGAAGATCGCCGTTTGCGATCCCCAAAGAAAGCATTGATTTAGGTAAAGACCATTAAGGACCACCAGTCGTTTGTTGGGTTGCAACCTGGCCAGGTATAATCTGAGACTGGCCCAGGTATGTGGCATGTAGGGAGAGACTAAAAAAAAGGCAGTCCACCCCAGATTGATTGGTGGCAGGTATAAGAAGCATGGAACTTGCAAGTAGTTTCCTGCATTCACTCTCGCCAAATCTTACATTTATATAGAGGCCTTAATGGAGTCAGCCTTGTACCTAGACCAGAGACTCAGCATTGCATTTCTGTCTCAAGGCCATATCCTTAGAGCAGCTTCTGGGAGCAGGGAAGGCACACTGAGTGCACACTTTAAAGCTCGGGAGGGGCTGAGGAGCCTCTGATTCCCTGGGTGGGTTGGTGAGCCAAGCCTGTGGTTATGGTCTGGCCTTCTCTAACACCATTAGGTGAAGATCATTATGAATGGGGTACTTGTAAGGTATATTTGTGGGGAGTGTGTGTGTGTGTGTGCGCGCTCATTGGTTAGATGCCAAAGGTTACCTACCAATTACAAAGTGAAAGCATAATTTCGAGAAAGGTAGCTGGAAGGTCCCACTTCATTTTATCGTTCACACGTAGCATCACTACAGTGAGACAACTTGACATGATGTGACTGCTGATATGATGCAACATGAAGTTCTCAACACTACTGAAGTATTCCCCAGTCCTTCTAGACCTGCCTCTGGTTCACAGAAAACATGGGGGATAGAGAAACAAGTTAAACACCACCATGAGGGAACAGTCAGACAAATCCAGAATGTGGGACCAGAAGCCTTGTCTTTTTAAACAGAAAAAAATGGACAGAGACCTTGTAGTTCTAAAGAGACTCCAGCAACATAGAAACCAAATTCTACATGTGGACTCTAACATTTTAGACATTTGTTGACTTCTGAATATGGACGATGTATTAGATAATGTAAGGGCATTATTTTTAATTTTGTGAAGTGAGATGGTAGAATTATAGACAAGTAGAAGAATGACCTGGCTTCTAGGAGATGCTTGGTGAAATATTCAGGGGTGAAGTATCAGTACATCTGTAACTTAATTTCACTTTTCAGAAAATAAGTGTGAGAGAGAGATACACAAAAACACATGCATACACATAGATAAAGCAGATATGGCAAAATGTTAACAGTGGTTGAATCTTGGTGGTGGTTATGTGGGTTTCTATTCTTCAAATTTTTTTGAATATCGAAATTGAAAAGACAGTAGATAATCCCCACCTAAACTGAATACCAGGCATACCTTGTTTTATTATGATTCACTTTATTGCATTTTGCAGACACTGTGTTTTTTACAAATTGAAGATTTGTGTTAAACCTGCATTGAGAAAGTTAACTGGAGCTTTTTTTCTCACCGGACGCAGATGATGGTTAGCATTTTTTAGCAATGAAGTATTTTTTAAGGCAAGTACATTGTTTTTTTTTTTTTTTTTAAGACAATGCTATTGTACACTTAATAGGGTACATTGTAGTGTAAACATAACTTTTATATGCATTGGAAAACCAAAACGTTTGTGTGACTCACCTTGGTGCGCAATTCACATTAGTGCAACATTCACTTTATTGCATTGTTCTGGCCCCAAATCTGCAATGTCTCTAAGCTATTCCTCTGACCCCTCTTCTCACACAGAGTGAAATCTAGACCTTACAAACAGCTGGAAGGTCCTGCACATGAAGCTCCTTTCTTTGCCTTCCCTATACCTCCTCCATCTCTTCTCCTCATCTGACTCAAGTTCGACTGGCCTTGATGCATGTTGGCCACCACAGGGCCTTTGCAATTCCTGTCGCCCGCTCCTTCCTAGATCATCCTTCCTTTGGCTGTCTGCATGGCTTCTTCTCATTTTCTTGAGATGTTTGCTCAAAGGTTGTCTTAGTGACACCCTCCTAGATCACCCACCTATTTAAAGTTGCAGTTCCCTTGCCCGCCATCTCTTGCTCTTTTCCCTAATTTTTCTCCATAATACTCATCACATTTTCTTGTTTACTTATAGTCCATCTTCCTCCATTTGGAAGAGCAGCGCATGTGGGCAGGGATTTTTATTGTTCATTTGTTGCTGAACCCCCTTGCCTAGAAGAATGTCCAGTTTAAACCTGCCAAGGCCGAGGACATGTTCCCAGTATTTCTTCCCAGAAACTTTGAATAGCTTTAAAAAAAAAACATTGCCTCTGTGAACTGTGGAGAAAACGACACCACTTAAAGGTAGCCGAATGGAATCCATAGCTGAACATCATTTGCATCTAAAATGACAGTTGACTGTAAAATCCAATAAAAATCTTTTGTGTAAAGGCTGCCCAAAGAATAATTTACCCCCCAAAAAAGGTACTTGAGAAGCTTTATTCTCCATCAAAATCAATACCTTTAAAGCCTTAGGGGCATGTCTATGAGTATATTTTTTTTGAATTTGAATGCCTGCAATGGAGAACATTGATCCAATTTACTATTCATCACAGAACTTTAAAATAATTGAGTCAAGTCAAGCTGCCTGTTTTGAAGTGAGGATAATGGTGAATAAGTCTCTTTTTTTCTCAGTAATCAGAAGCCTATAATTTAGTGCAAAGAGAATAGGGTGGAATGGTTTCATATCACCATACACACATTTGCATACATTGCACACATATGGCAGTATACATTTCCCTTTTGATTATGAGTTTATTAATTTGATAGCTCTAGGCTTTAAAAATACCTTAATTTTAATATATATATAGTTGATCCTTAGCTTTTCATGGATTCCATATTTGCAAATTTTCTTGCTTGTTAGAATTTATCTGTAACCCTAGAATCAACGCTAGAGATGCTTAGTTGGTCATTCACAGACCACCTGCAGAGCTGCAAAAAATTCGAGTCACTTGATGTGCATGTCCCAGCTGAGGTGGAAAAAGGCAACACTCTGCCTTCTTGTTTCATTTCTCATTTTGTAAACAAGTGTCCTTTTCACGATATATTTAGTGCCACATTTTTTGCTTGTTTGTGCTTTTTGTTGGTGATGTCACTGTTTTAAGTGGGCCCCCAAGTCTGGCGTGGAGGTGCTGTCAAGTGTTTCAAAGTGCAAGAGGTGATGAGCCTGATGGAGGATGTGTGTTAGATGATCCTTGCTGGGGTGTGAGTCACACTGCACCCCAGTGTCACCGTTGGCGGTGAGCTCAACTTTAATGAAGCAAAAATAAGGGGCATTCAAAACAAGGAAGAGGAAATGTGCTGATCTGTATATGAGGCTACTTTGGAAAATGCTTAAAGTAACATCTACAAGTGTGTGATGAAACTATGGAAAAGCAGCTAAATTTGTGGATTCGTGAGATGACCAATTTAAAAAAAACTGTGGACAGCATTGTTGTGAAAGACAAATTCTATGTCAGGTCACCCGGGGCAGGAAAACATTAATGCCTTCTCGGCTAATGCTGGCTGGCTCGCATGTATATTTCAAAAAAGTGTACAGTGTGAAAAATGTTAAATCTGTAGGTGAGACAGATTCTCAAGATCAAGAGACTGACAAAGAATTTTAAAAATATAGGCCTCATTATTTACAGATTCTGTATTTGTACATTCTTCTATTTGCTGAAATTTATCTGTAACGCGCTAAGTTGATACTCGTGGCACTTCTGTGGCCATTTGCACACATGTGCAAAACATGGAAACATTTGTCGCCAGTGCACAAACGTTCCCGGCTAAGGTCAAGCAAGGTGATGTTCTGTCCTCATTCCTCCTGTTGGACAGAGGTGATCAGAGGGTGGACGTGGAGGGGCCAGCCGTGAGTGGGGTGACCTCAGGCACCCAGTAGGCCAGTGGGCTGCTTTTGTCTACAGCTGCCATTTTCTCAAGAGAGGGCAGTGTCTGGCCAAGGTTCCCATCCTTTAGTCAGCAGGGGGCAGCATGGGAGTGGGTAAAATTGGTCCTTGATCTTCAGGTGAACCAGGCTTTTCAGAGCAATAGAGCCCTTGAAAGAATACCTACCTAGTGTGAAAGCTGAGGAAATTGTTCTTAAAGTAAATTCAGCTTTATTAAAATCTAGCATATATTGCAGTTTGAAGTAGTATTTTAATTTTTTTTTACTAGAGGAATTGTGTTTCTTAGATACATGGTTAATTTTTTTGTTTTTGTTTTTTGATGCCTCAGGGTTGGGGTAGAGGTAACTCACAGTCAGGGAGCCAGTGAGCATTTCCTCTTGCTAAGTGATACCTTTTATCACTACTAAATTTACATGAAAATAAAGCCAATTTATTTCTGGAGTGAAATATGTATTTACATCATAATCGTGGAAAGAATCACAGCACTTGTTTATTTTGCAGTTGGGAAACATGACAAAATATCCCAAAGGATAGCTAATATTTCACATTCTCTAAATGGTTCGTTTAAAGATGGTGAATTGACAGTACACAGATAAGTCTAAAGGGAGTTAGTTATTTCTAAGTATTTTTTGAATGGAAGGAGAAAGTGCATTTTCCTTCTGTACGTGCCTGGATTAACCAAAACGATGCTACTGACACAAGTAAAACTGAGGTAGAGCATCTTCATTGGGAAAGAACAAATCTGAAGACTGAAGAGTGACCCAGAGCCTAAAGGGTGCAGTTAGTGGTTCATTAAAAACTTAAGTATCGTCACCCTGTGCTAGCCAGGTGCTAAGGAATCGTGAGGACAGGGCTGCCTCCCAGACCTCAGGACTTTAAAGGAAGAAAGGTAAGTGCTCGTGGCAGGACTCAGAGAGACGGGCTTGGTGTCTGGTAACTTCTGATAGGGAAGTGGGAAGAGCTTCATGGAGAAGCATGGCCCCGAGCTGGGCATTGGACACCTAGTAGGACTTGCACCATGAGGGACGAAAAGGCAAAATTTTGCTGGCGAGATGTAACTTGAGAGAAAATCAAGAAGTGCAAAGTTGCCCAAGTACGTAGTGTTTTCGTGAGAAGTCGGGGACAAGATAGACAAGCCACTGTTTGTGAGAATTACGCACAATTCTGTTTTCATATCCCGTACTTTCCAAGGTCATCATTGCCAGGGCCAGACATTGTCTTTTCCTCTCTCAGGTTTGGCGATGGTCATAGGGAGAGAAGAATTCTCATGAAAAAGAGAATTGTTTTCATCGCATCTGCAGAGGGAAAACTCCAGAGGGCTCTTAGTGAGTGTTGGCTAATAATGCTCGAGCTAAATCAGATCTCCTGGGTGGCAATTTTAATTTCCACAAAGTTAATAGAAGCATTAGACTCGTGAATGTAATATGGGAAAATAGGTAACACAGCTAATGGGGTTGATTTCTAGACTTTGGAAATCATTAGCAAAGGTATAAGCTAAGAGAGGACTTTGGGTTGAGTCCTTGTCTCTTAAATTCCTTCTTACCGGGTGGACTCTCCTGACTTTGCATTATGAGACCGTACTACGAATGAAAGAAAAACGAGGTAGGGTGGTCTGGCCTCCGTTGAATATGGGTGTTTATTATAAGCATTTATAAGAAGTTAGTGTACTCCCAGAATCCTCTGACAGGAAGCTGTGTAACCCTGGCATTCATGCCACAGTAGCACTGAGTTTAGGGAATATCATTATTTTACTAATTGTTTCAGATAAAAGTATTGACTGATACGCCAGTTGACATGCAGATCTCGTGGAATGAGTTTTTATAATATGTGTAAATAGTGTGCATCCTTATATCTAATGAATATTAGAATCCTAAATTGAGTTAAAAACCGCAGTGCATCTATCCACCCAATGAACACACGTCCTGCATCTCCTCTGAGTAGTCTTTTGATGGATAAGTTCCCACGGGCTCTTCCCATAAAGCATTCACCGTATGGCAGAAGATCAGTTGATTGATTCAGTGTGCTGAGTTGTGAAGGTAGAGAATGTTTGGAACTAATTATAGCAAGTTCCTTTTGAGTGTGTATTTCTATGAATAGTGGTCACAGACTACACACCCTTAGACTGACTTTCTTAAAAAGTATATGCCAGAGTCATGAGGAAGTGTGGAGAAGGAGCGGGAAGGATTCAGGCTGGTTCTTTTTTACTGTTGGAAAGCAGTTTCAAAGGCAGGTGTCTGTGTTGGTCGTTAGCTCTTTTGCAAAAGCACAGTTCATTACACATTATTATTCTATGTCATAGTTGAGCACCTCAAGGATTAGGTTTGAAACAGTTTGTGTGTAGGAGTTGTGTTTTTTTTCTGTAGAATGTTGAGTGCAGTGTCATTTACCCACTGGGGATCCAATAAATATTAATTACTGGTGGCTTATCTCTTAACATAATTTTCATTTTCAGATTAATGAAGCAGATTCTTGATAAATGCACTCGTCTCTCCAGAGTTTCATTTGCCAAGACTCAAACTCTATAAAGGATTCTCCCGGAGGCATGACGTTCCTGTCCAAATTTTTTCCTCTCTTTTAAGTGCCCTTTGGAGATGCATTTCTTTCCTGAAAATAATTGGCACTAGTGAGATTAATTTTAGCTGTTATAGTCCTGTCCGCTACTTTGGGTAGGTGTTTGAACTAAAAAGAAGTTTTAAAAGAGATTAGCAAGCATCTACAAAGTAGAGCAAAGGCCTAGTTTGAGATACATGTGTGCTACCAAGTTGAAGTTAGAATATTGATGTGTCGATGTGTTTTCTTCAAGACTTCTTGGAAACAACACTCTCTCCTCCCAACTAAAAGAATTTCCCAAAATGGAGATTAAGTATCTAAGAAACTTAGAGGTTCTTTGAGATAGACTGAATGTGTGTGGAATGCAAGTGAACAAAAGTGAAGCAGGCTCAAGAAAAGGGCTTTGATTCTATATCCGCCGATCTTTGGTTGGTAAGGTTACATTTTACAAGAGAAAAAACTGGTCTTCTACATCGTGTGCAGAATAAATCCTTACCCTTTATTAATTCAGTTTTTTTTTTTGATGAATCGTGTTTTCTTGAGATTTTGCCCAAGAAGGGTTTGTGGTCTAACCTGTTAATTCATTCATTTTGGGGTGAATGAATTACCCTAAGTGGATATGACAGCTCTCTCCCAAGTGTCTACTTTTTTTTAAGTGGAAGGTCATCCTAGGTGAGCATCAGATTCCGTGTGTGTGTGTGTGTGTGTGTCTGTGCACCTGCACATGCGAGCTGTGATCACAAATTGTAGTGCAGTGTTGTTCTGTGTGCCTGCTGAAAAAAGGGGCAGAGAAGTTTGGATCCAGAACAGCAGACCTCATTCTTGACTTCTTCACTTCCATGGATTATTATGATTTGGGCCCTAGAGTTGTTTGTGTAAATGGAGAATCACATCAACCAGCCCTGCCTTGTGGCCAGGGCATAGCTGGTTGGATGAGAGATGATGAATACGAAAGCACTTTTGAAAACTGTAGTGCGCCCTCTCCCCCCAGATGTGAAAGGGCCCCGCTTCTATTATTCATGTACATGGCTGTCGATGGTAAGGCTTTTCATACCAGAAGTAAATGAAGAGAGAGAGGAGACAGGGAAGTGTAGGGAGAGCAAAGGGCTGCTTTCTGCTGTTCTCTGGAGCTCACTGCTGGCTTAAATCGGGCACAGGGCCTTGGAGGGGATTGGTGAAGGCGGATGAATGTCCTTCCCTTACCTAGTGGGTTCTAGGGACAGAATAACTAGGCAACTGGACAGGGTCCAGGTAGCAGCGCTCCCTTAGGCGTGGTGAGGGTGTGGGGACCTCAGCAACTGTTTCCCATTGTTCTTTTGTCCCTTTTATGATAGAACTGTTGCTTCTTCAAGAGCTTTCTGGATACATGTGGTTCTCCCAATAGTCCCTCCGCTCTTTGTCCTCAGGACTTTAGCTTTCCCTTCCGTTACTGGGGACTGACTATCTTGCACCCCATTCCCTACACTGGCACCCACCCCCAGCCGTCCTCATTCCTGCTTCCACCCTGTTGAAGGAAACACACTCTCTGGACTCCCTTTAGTCTTATTTGCTTACATTTTCTTTACTGGATATGGAAACTTCTTTTTTATTGAACATTTTGACATACAGCATTGTGTAAATTTAAGATGTACAGCATGTTAACTTGATACATTTCTATGGTGTAATCTGATTGCCATTGTAACGATATTTAGCATCTCTGTCACATTACGTAATTATCTTCCCTTTTTACTGGTTGGAATAATTAAGTTCTAGTCTCCTAGCCAGTTTGATGATTATAGTACAGTATTGTCTGTATTCATTATATTGTGCATCAGATCTCTAGAGCTTGTTTATTTGTTGCTAGATATGGGAGCTCCTTAAACTTTTTTTATTCCTTGTTATTACAGGAATATGGGCAATGAATTAAAACAATGAAATGCTGGTTTTGCTTTTTTGCCTATAAAATTGTTTAAGAAAAATGATTTTAGAGAGTGATAAGAAAGAGGATAGCTCACACAGCACTGAGGGAATACAAATTGGTATAATTTTGTCCATGGTGAGCTGGCAGTATTTATCAAAAGCTTTAAAATTAATGTTAAAGCAATTTCTCTTCTAGGAATTTATTTTAAGAAAACTGTTATAAATGTATGCTGAGATTTAGCTTCAGAGAAGTTTGTTGAGTTGTAATTTGTCACAGAGAAGAAAGTTAGACTTTATTGTAATGTCCAGCAGTGGAAATTGGGCAGTAAATTGTGGCACATTTATGTGATGGAGTGATCTGCAGTATATTACATAATATTGTCAAAATTTATCGACATGGTATATGGAATAAAAAAAGGATACAAGCATGATGTGCAACCGTTTTCATAAAAAGTAAAAGTACGTATCTATGCATAAAAATGTAAGTGTATATGCACCAAGATTTTAACATTCATTTTCTCCAGTGTAGAATGCATTATGAGTATTTTTTCTTCTTTTCCATTATCTTCCTGTGATAAGTCTTACTTTTGTATCAAAAGAAAGGAATGAAAGATATTCCTAAGGGAAACAAAGCAGATTAGACTCCCAAATGGAGTGTCTCTAGAAGCCCTGGTTGCAGGCATGGTGCTGGGGGCGGGGGACAACCTTGAGTCCAGAGTGACTGCCTTCATCTGTGTTCAGCGCCCCCTTCAGGTCCGAGTGTGGGACACAGGGTGCCGACAAATAAGTAATGAGCAAGGCGATTATTTAGTGCTCCCTTACCTTCCTCTCAAATCCTCCCATTGGCCTGTGGTATTTTCTTTGAGAATAAGAAATTATTACTCCTTTCACATCTTATGTCCCTTGTTACCAACGTGTTAAAATTCAGTCCTGACACATGGAATTAAAAAATAATTTTTAACCTTTGCATAGACATCATGTTACATAATTCTGAAAATGCATTCTCCACCTCAGTTCCTCCATAGCAAACATGACACGAGAAGGCGTGATGGTGAGATTGCACTGACGTAGCTTTTGCTCCACAGCCAGGGTCTCTTCGACTTGGAGTTAAAAGCTCTTGTTCAATGCAGCCATTAAAATGAGCTCAGAGTGTATCGATGGAGAAAGATGTCTCCAGTGGGTATATGAATTTTCTAGGGCCGCAGTAATGAAGTACCACAGGCGGGTTAAATAACAGAAATGTATTGTCTCACAGTTCTGGAGGCTGGAAGTTCAAGGTCAAGGCATCAGCATGACTGGTTCCTTCTGAGGGCTGTGAGGAAAGGATCTATTCCAGGTGTCCTTGGCTTATGGATGGTCATCTTGTCTTGTGTCATCTGCCCTCTATTTGTGTCTGGGTCCAAATTTCCTCTTTTGATAAGAACCCCAGTCAGAACGGATTAAGGCCCACTCTAATGACCTCAGTTTAACTTGACTGACTTTACAAAGAGCTTCCAAATAAGGTCACATGTGAGGCGCTAGGGATCAACATGTTAGGATCAACATGAATTTGAGGGGGCACAATTCAACCCATACTACTGTATTTTACCCAAATTTAAAAAAATTTTTAAAATACTGGAGAAGATAATGTTGAACCCCACCATGTCACCATCAGCAGCTTTAATATTCCCCCCAAACAAATATCATTTCATCCACCCCCACCGGATTATTTTGAAGTAAATCCTAGGCCTCAGAGATGAACCATTTTAAGGGATACAAGTTTACAAAATTACACATAAGGGGTGATCCTTTTTAAAGACTATAACCTGTGTACATGTATCTATAAATTAGAAGATTCAGAATAATACCAGAGGTCAACAGTGCTTATTTCTGGGAAGTGGGGTTACAGGTAATTTTTACTTCCTTCTTCATGAGTGGTGTTTTTGCCATCTAATTTTATTGGGATGGTGGTCAGTGGAGAGAGCCAGCCTTCTGTCATCTGACAAACAAAAACTAATTGACTCTAAGTGGTGAGAAAGGGTGGGGTGAGGCAGAAACTTTACCGTAGTTGTTTTCTAAGGCAGGAGACAGTATTTTGCTTCCAGAATACGAGAAAGAGGAGGTATACAGGATCGTGTCTTCTCCCAAGTGGTGTGCGAGGACGGCCACTCCACGTGAAGCTGTGTGACCTCAGCCAGGGCACCTGGCCTCTCTGAACTGAGATTTCCTGCCTGCAGAATGAAGGAGACAGACTTGACAGACTCATAAGATTCATTTAGCTGTGCATGATGTTGTCTCTTATTTCTCGAGCACCTCAGTATGGGTTTGCTTCCTAGAAGTTTGTAAAGATAAAATTGACACTTTTCATATTTGTGCATCGTGGAGTTGTAACAGGGTGACGAGGAAATGATGGCAGAAAAGCCAAAGGCGAAGACAGGACAGAAGGGAATCTGTTTTTTAAAAATGGAGTAGACTCATCTCCACATCTTCAGAAAGCGTTTTTTGGTACTGTGTATGCTTGTGTGTGCGCAGTTCAGAATCTTGCCTTGGCCTTTTGCCCTTGACAACATGGGCTCCTTTATTAATAGCACTGACACATTTCTGTGGTGCTCAGAACAGACTTTGAATGTCTTTCATCTCTGATTGGCCTTTCAGCCACTCTTTTATTTCATTTCTGTCCCCTTGTCTCATATAGTAAAGGCCAAGAGTCTTAAGTGTTGAATTTAAAAGCGCCATTAGCCTCTCTGATCTCTCAGGGCTGGGAGTGGCAGTGGACAGAGAAATCAGAACTTGTGGCTTAAGTCATTCCATAGTGGTCTGCCTCAGTAATGACACCGTGACGTCCGAGGCAAAGCGAGCATGAAGCCAGAAAGCAGGTCAACATCTAGAAATGATGAATGCTTCTCTGTTTTCAATTTCTTAAAAGGAAGAGTTAATTCTCTTACTGAAAAGATTAATGGGCGGTGCTTAGTAACTTTCTGTCTGATCAGTTAGATCTGCTCCTGAGGCAGTCTTTAGCTCGGAAGCAGAAATGACATGTCTGTACTTACATACCTTTGAAAGAACACACTTTTTTTGTCTGGAGGCATAAAGATGACTTCAGACCTGAGACTCCCCTCCCTCACCCAGAGCTGAAGATGGGGAATTCTGCCAGAACAGGCACCTGTCTAGGGTCTCACCCTTCTCCCACCTGGCGACACCAGCCAACCGAGTCTGGGGACGCTCCTTCTGTCTTCTCGGACAGCACCAGCAGGGACCAGTGGAGCCCCTCGTGCAGGAGATATACCAAGCAGATCTAAATAGCACCACAAAAACTCTGAAATTAGGTTGTCCTTGAAACCACAGGCTGCAAAAGTAGGCTACAGCCTGTGTGCTAAAAACTTAAACATATGGTTTCCTCCTAAAAAAATATCAAATTGAACCTAGAGTCTCTTAACATGATAGCCAAAATATCTAGCATACAGCAGGAAATCACTGGTCATACTGGGAATCAATAAAAGTACAACTTGAATGAGAAAAAAATAATGATCTGACACCAAAATGGAGCCGAGTCAAATGTTGGTTTTATTGGGACACAGCCACCCTCATTTGTTGCACCTGCGCTGACTGCTTGCAGGCTACAGTAGCAGAGTTTAGCACTTGTCACAGAGACCAACCCACTGGTTTGCAAAACCTTAAATATTTACTATCTGGCCTTCTACAGAAGTTTGCTGATCCCTGCAGTAAGGTAATCAAAGACCAAATGTTCAGTTTTTTTTTTTTTTTTTTTTTTTGCAAATCTTTTCTTTGTTTCCTTTGGTTTAAAGTATAGACTATTATGTTCCTTATATTGGTTTCTCTGCTTTTTCCTGTGCTTTTTCACTTTATTCCTCTTCTGTGTTTGTAACCTCATCTGTACGGCCAGCAGTCTCTCCCCATTGGAAGTGGACGCCATTTCCTCCGGCTCGTCTTTGTTCCTTATTGCCACTGGCACTCTCTTAGCCCTAGAGAGGTGTGGATTTGGAGATCTGTCCACAAGATGAGGTTTTCTTTCTCCACTTACCTAATCAGCTGTAACAGAAAGCCAGGAGTCCATAATGTGCTTAGGATAGCATTGCATTTGGGAGTACAGAGAACAGTGTCCCAAGGGCACCAGGGACCCTGTCTAAAGGAAATTCTTGGTAGGTTATCATTCCAAGTAGATGGTATGCCAAGAGGTGGAAAAAGAGATAAAAACTGGAAAGTACAGGCCGAAGCCTGAATGTCAGGCAGGAAAGTCAGCAAGGAGAAGACATTGTTTAGGCGTAAGGCTGAGACTAACTGTGTCCCAATGCGGAAATGGGGAGAAAGGCTTCAGAGACTGGAATGTCAGCTGTCTGTTGGGAAGGACTTTGCATTTCACCCCTGTAAGGAGACCACCACCTCCGTGTGGCACTGGCAACGGCTGCGAGAGGGGCGGGCAAGGTCAGAATTTGAGAATTTCAAGTTTAGTTTACAGTACAGGGACTTGACTGGAATTAGGTAAATGTCAATGTACAGGATTGGTAGAGACAATGAGGTAAAGCATTCAAAGAATTTTACGGTGCAAACTGTCTGTTGATGGTTTCCATTACTTGGGTGTTTCAGGGAGTTTTTGTAATGACCTATCAAACCATTTCTGAGATATTAAAGTATTGCTAACAAGGGTAGTGGAATAGTAAGTCTACGTTAGTGGAGATAGTAAGAGCATGTGTGTGAGTGTGTGTGTGTGTGTGTGTTGGTTGTAAAGATCCTTGAAGCATGGCTTTCAAGCTTAGGCGAGGACTTTGGCCAGGTGAAAACATGCCCAACTTAGCCAAGAATCGATCCCTGACTCAGAAGGGAGACTTAAAAGGGGCTTTGGAATTCCACCAGATGAAGGAGAAATGCCAAATCAAGGCCACCTCGAAGCTGGCATCAAATTGTTTAGTTTACTTCTCAGCCAGACAGATTGGTCATGTTGGTCATGAAGAATCTGTGTGTTCAAGACCCTCTCCCAGCCAGGATAAAGCAACGCTGCTTACTTTAGGACAGGAATCTGTATTCAGAAAGTGCTTGGTGCACATCTTTTGATTATTGATAGATGAGTGACTGAGCTGATTGATATTCATTGATATCTGGCCTGTCAAGACTGGGCCTTTTCAGATGCTTCTCAAACTTGCTGCAAGGTTTGCCGCTCAGCAGTCAGAAGCCCCGTCTCTTGCTACCCCCTTCAGTTCTTTCTTTAGCCAGATGTAAGCCTGTTGAGCTGGATGACATTGGGTTTGGGTCTCTGCATCTTGGTTTCCACTTCATTTAAATAAAGTAATAAAATCTGCAGCCACTGATTTTATTTTATTAGCATTGACTCCTATGATCTGATTTTGTAGTGTATATGCCATTGTTGGCACTAGAGAAATGGGCCATGGATTTTTCCCCTCTCTATGAAGTTTGCTTATCTGTGAAGTTCAACCTGATCTACATGTAGTCGATTTTACATCCTCAGAGTTGATATTTTCAGGAGGTGGCTCTCTGAAACTTCATCTGGGGCCCCGTTTTGCACTCTGCATTACAGGATGGTGATGTCCCTGATGGTGGAAGCCAAATGCCAGAAGGAAATGAAATGTGTGTGGTTTTTTTGTTTTGTTTTGTTTTGTTTTTAAACACTGCAGATGATTAATGCTAATGTGCTTCGGAAGAAGTATTGAGAGCTCTGATTTGAAACTTATGTAATTAAAGTAAGTGGTTCACCATTTTCAAAGGCTGGTAGCAGTGGGCGCTTCTGCTTGTCGGTGGTTGTGCTTTGTTCTTCCGTTGATCCCTTGTGGAAACTTGGAAGGAGAGAAGGAGCTGCTTTAAGAATCTGCTGTTGATATTCTTGTTGCATACAGCTTTTCAGTGCCACAGTCTTCTCATATGTGCCCTTAACTGAAACTAGATATGGAAATAGTCAAAACTGGTTCTTCCAAAGTGTGATGAAGATTCTTCATCAGTGCCTCCCGGTCTTAGAAACGTCAGCATGTTAATAACCATGATACACAGCTCTGAGGCTAGGCATCCTGCTTGTTAGGGTTTCTTCCATTTCTTTTGGAGTCTGTTGAAGCTAAAATAAAGTGAAGATTGGCATCGATTGTATCATTAAAGACTAGAGTTCTTTTTCATAGCACGTCATGGAAAAAGAGCAGAAAATGAATCTGTAGGACTCGTTCTGCTGTGTGTCGAGCCCTGTGCTAGGCTTGTTTCATTTTTAGTCCTCAGTTTGCCAAGAAAGATGTTTAAATCATCAAGAGCTGGGTTATTGATATGTTTCTAGGACAGGGTTACTGATGGGGGTGCTTTTGGTGTTTGAGCAGCAAAGTTTTTGTTGCATGGGACTGTGCCCAGACTCGAGGGATATTTAGCACTCCTGACGCCCCTCCCTCTCAGTACCAGTAGCTCTCAGACGTCGTAACTGTCAGATCTACCCACTGCCTGTTCAAATGCCCCCTCCAGCAGGGCCATCCTGCCTTTGGCATTGCCAACAGGCTCTCAGTAAATACTGGTGAATACTTTTCAGAGAGCAGACAGATATTTGGATTCCTTCTCTGGGCGTGTGCCTCTGTTGTGTTAGCGTGAAGATTCTGTGAGTCAATTTTGTGTTTTTATTACCTGAGATTTACATAATATTATATGCTTGTGAAATAACAAGTTTCTGTGCTGTACAATATAATTGGAATATAGTTCTTTTTGTTGATTAAAAACAAGTGTATTCCACATAGTTAATGGCTTAATTTTACTTACCTTTTCTCTTAAGCATTTTACATCATCCATAATAGTCAAGAACATCATGTATTATACGTCTCATCATTATATGTTCTTCCCTTCAACACATCATTTTTCTAAGACAAGATTTTATGGTTGGAATTTACAGAAATGCTGACTATGACAAATAGTTTGAAATCTATTCTCCCTAGCTCTTAGCAGCTCTCCATATAGTTGACTGTCAAAGAATACATAAACATTTTATCTTCTTCGAAGTTTAATCAGTTGGCAATATTTCTCAGCCAACCTAAACTGATAATGGAGTCGTTATTCTTTACTAAATCTTCAGTCATATCATACTAATCGAGCATAATGATTTCTTTAGACTTTGTTTCATAAATGCACCTTTAAAAGGTCTCTTGCACCTGAGTGACAGAAGAGTGAGACTGGGGATTCATTCATTCATTCAACAGATATTTACTGTACTTGGAATCTATTACTGAACAGCACAAATGTAATCCCCGCTTTCGCACTAGCACAAATGAACATAATAAGTAAATCACAAGTTAGGTTGGAAGGTGGTAAATGCTAGAGAGAAAAAAGTTGATAAGGAAGACAGAATTGCCAAGAGTTGAGCTGGAAATGCAATTTTAATTTATGTGGTTCAGGAAGCTTTCCTAAGAAGGAGATTTTTAAAGCAGAGAGCTAAAGGAGAAATGAAGACTTATTGAGCCCCTGTTATGCCTCAGGTACTGTTTAGGAGCTAGAAAGGCTAAGTATAACCTCTGTCATCTGCGAAAAATAATGTGCACGACCAAGGATGGGGGTGCACATTAAGGCGGGAATGCGACAGACCACCACATCTGTGCAGCATGTCTGACATTGACTTAAAATCTTTTTGAAGTAATGTCACCTATTTTGGTAAGCAGGATCGCAATGGGTGAGATGGGTTTGTGTGTGTGTGTGTGTGTGTGCATGTGTGCATGTGTTTGTAGCAGATGATTACACAGAATGCTAGAAAATAGCAGGTATTTGTTCTCAAAAGGAAACAAAAATAAGGCTGAGCAAGGAATGAGTTTTGTGTCCAAGTCCAGTGGTCCTTACAGAACTATTGTGTCTCCTCAGCTGGTGACATCACAATGATAACAAGGACCCTGTGGGGTTGAGAATGACAAAGCAGGAGATATTGCTTCACATTAAGGACAGCTATGTTGCAGAAGCTTAAAGAACAGTGGATCGGAGTCTAGAGACCAGGAGTTGGTTCCTGCCACTGATGCTGACCAGCCTTGGGACCTCGTGAGGTTGCTTCAGCTCCTCCACTTTTCAGAATGACTGTTTATTTGCTAGCGGTGCACTTTATATTATCTTGTTCAGTGAGATAAATTGTAAAAAATGAAGAGATGAAAGATGAACTCCACAAGATAACCAGTAAATTCTTTTTCTAGTTCTTGAGTTCCATTCTCCTTGATTTGTCAATTCAAAGAAACAGACTACTGCTTATGAATTGAAGGCAGGCCACAAAATAAGCTATTTTGGGTTGTCATAGCTTCAGCTGTGGAGTAGGGCTGGCTTTAGAATTCCTGGGTTTTCCTTCCTCATGGCATCTTACGTGGTGTTAAGAAAGTCACATCCTATTTAGCATCTTAGGGGGTGGAATAATTCACTGCTGGCTTCATTTTGATCTCACTCCTACAAATCACCAGCTCTAGATTTCACTTCTATTTCTTGAACTTCAAAAAGACTTCCAAGGAGTTTAAGAATTGGAGCTGGAGGAGAAGCAAGGAATTAACCTTGCTCTGACGCTAAGCCAGGGTTCGTACAGTCTCTCAGATAACATTTCATAAAAGGACCTTAAAGATGGTCATAAGGACTTCTACCTTTAATGTACTTATTATGGACTGATCTTCAGAAGAGCTATAAAATGATACACTAAGATGGCCCCAATGGTCATTTGTAGATCTAAAGCTCTAAAACTCTTCTGTGACCAGAGTGCAGATGTGTGCCTTTGGATAGGTTTAGCTGGACAGATTTCATGTAGGCCTGCATTGTCAAAGGACTAACTTGTACTGGGCACCCTCTGAGCCGACTCTTACGTTACCTGTAGTCTGGGTGTTGATGGTTTCTCTCACCACTTTGCTCTAACTTTTCTCCAGTCTCATGGTTTAAGTGTTGGCTCCCACACTTGTTAAAAGGAGAACTTCTGACCCTCACCTTCTTGCTCTCTTCCCATTTTGTAGATGATGAACCAAGTGGAAGGACAGCAGAAGAACCTTGTGCACGCCATTGAGTCTCTGCCGGGTTCCGGCCCCCTCACTGCCTTGGACCAGGATTTGCTGCTCCTGAAAGCTACCTCTGCTGCTACCCTCAGCTGCCTCGGGGAGTGCCTCAGCTTGTTACAGCAGAGTGTGCACCAGGTGGGCCAGCCTAGCCACAAGCCAGGGGCCTCAGGTAAGACCTCCCAGTGGGCAGTTCTATCTTCACAAATAAGTACTTTCCAGGATGTGTGTGTTTGTATATCCCTTTGCTGTCCTTCTTTAAATCCATCCATTTATCCACCATCCATCTATCCTTTTTATTCAAGTATTTCTTAATTTATCCCTTCCTCCTTCCTATTTCCTTTTGCCAGTTAGAAGTGTAATTCCTATGAAACATTTAACCAACATGTTTACGTGAATGCTGTGGAGCTCCTTTTAGACTTGCTGGCATCACATCCTGTATCTCATTCCATTTGTGACTTTGCGCTCTGTTGTGTTTTTAAGATCAATAACAAGTGTCTGGTTTGTTATTTCTAACTTTGCCTGTGGTGTGTGTCCACCACATTTTACCTGACACCCTCAGATGATGGACATGCACGTGACCTCCTGCTCTCTGCCCCGCCCACCTTGCTGCAGTGAGCATCCTTCTGCATGTCCCCTCGTGGACCTGTGTGAGAATTCCTCTAGAAGACATACCAGAAACAGTTTTAGTTATTTATCAAGAAGCTAGGGATAATAATACACTCCCTTCAGATGCCTCAGTTTTTTTTTTTTTTTTAAGGAGGGTTTAATCGATAAGCAGATGTAAAGATATTAGTGAAGATTAAATTCAATGGTAAAGGTGAAACTAGCTTGAGATTGGTCATTGGTCATGTCTTACATAATTATCAAGTATTAGAATTAAGAGACTAACAGAAGACTTATTGAGCTTTGTTGCTCAGGATTCAATTAATTAATGAGAGAATGAGGCAATTTAGGTGATGAAAAGTAAAGCTAGGTTATGATGAGAGTCTGTATTTCATTCTTTCCTCAAGTTTCCCCCCCCCCTCTGTTTTACTAAGATTAAAAGGGATGTTGGTTTTCCAGAGTAGGCTGTGGATGCAGTGGTTTGGGTGTCTCTTGTATGTAATGACAACACAATGGTCAAAATCAGTAAATGCACATGAGTACAGTCCTGTTCCCAAATCTACAAACCCTACCGAATTTGGCCGATTACTCCATTAATGTCCTTAATGAAAGAGAAGAAAATGCTGGTGGAGGATCCAGTCCCGGAGCAGATGTGTGTGTATTCAGGCATCGAGTGAGGGACCCACACCTGTTCTTATACCTTTCTTCTTCCTTTTCAACTTCAAAAATGAAAAGCTGATGCTGAACTCTCTGTGAGACTCCTTGACATGCTGTGGAGGGAGCCTGAGTGACCCCACTGGGGCTTGGTCACAAAGTCAGAGTTAGACTGGAGGCTTTTCAAGGCTTCTTTGATCTTTTGCATACATACTATATCATAGCTTCTCACCTCTATACCCTAAAAGGCCCATTTCAAGATCCTTTTGCTGGATAACCGTGAGCTTAAATCATTTTCTTCATCCTAAAATGAATCCCATACATAAATGAATCTTCAGGGCTGGTTTCTAGCAAATTTCTATTTCTCCTCTCCTGGTTTTCATGAGGTCTCTGGTGTTTGTAAGGGCCTCTGGTGTTTGGAGGGACAGAGCTCAAGGTGAAATTTCAGATGTGGTGACAGGTTGAAATGGGAACGCTTTGAGAGAGGAGGCCAAGCAGTGTCCCTGAGGTTATGCCATGTGTGGAGTTACCTCCTGCATCCCTTCCATGCCCTGTTTGTTCATCCTCCTTCCTTTTAGCCATTTTTATCAAGGAACTTGACAGAAGGTTGAAGAATAGAGGGAGCACGAATCATCATAGTGGGTCCTTTGTTGCCTTCTTAACCCTTTTAAAACTTCTATACCATATAACACAGCCCCTCAAGTTTTAAAACATTCCGCATGGGTCTTTTAAATCTACCACACATTGGGAGAAAAAATGGAATTCCTGCACCCAAACCGTCATCGTTGCCTGCAGTTAAAACCGAATTCCCGAATCTCAAGCTAGTCGAGTAAGAGAATGTGATAACCCCAGGAGCTGTCACCACAAAATACACTTGTTTCGAACCTCAGGGCTCCTGAGGTTGATAGTAGCTATAGCAGCCTGACTCCCACTGATAAAACCATACTGGTTACTGAAGGCCGATGGGGCTGGGCTGATGGAAATCACAATCTCATTAAAGTGAAACTCTGCCAGGATTTCCTGTAAGTGTGCAGTGGGCAGTGGGAAGGGAGGCGCAGATGCCCCACCACACACCGAACATCCAGATGCACCGTCCTTGCTTCAAGTCTGACTTCTCACCCTTGCAGTGTTTTTCCTTAAATTCTGCCCCTTTTCTTAATCAAAATTAATTTGTAGTCTTGTAGCTTTTCATCTCCTGTAGCATTCATTTCATTGTATCTTCTAGGAATTGTGTTGTCTTTGGCGCCTTTGTCTGCAGGTGTTGCTCTCTCTCTCTAATGCTCATTTTCATTTCAAACACGCCGAGCAACTGGACTGAAATCTAAAAATATTTTTGTATTCATCTGTTTCTCTCCCTCCACCCTGCCCATGCATTTTGGGCTCCTAGCCCTGTCTCCGATGTTTATCTCTAAGGTATTATATAGTGGGCTGAAATGCTTCAGTGAACTTCTGTTGGTGGAGAGTTTTGTAATTAAAATTAATAAAGGAAGTTGGCTTTTTTGGTGAAGGCTTATCTTCGGCAGTTCTCTTCTGTTCCTAGTGAATACTAAATCTACTTTAGCAGCGTGGTGGAGCCAAATGATTGATGAAGGCGGGGGTAGGCGGGCGTCTGTTTTCCCCGGTGTAGATGCGAGCTTCATTCCATGTGGAAAGGTGGACAGGGCTACCTCAGAACCGGAGAGGGCTGGGCTACTTGGGAGTCTGGGCTTTAGGTGGGAGAGAAACAACCTTGAAAGTGGTTTGGGGTGCAGAGTCTGTTGTCTGTGCTTCTGGTTAGTTCCTTACTTGCAGGCCTTGATCTAGGGAACATGGTTCAAAGACAGAGGAAACACTTGTAACCAGACAAACATATTCTAGTGCCAGATGAGAGCCGGGTGCTAACAGAACAATCAGTGCAAGCCATGTCAGGCAAGAACACTGGGGTCAGCGCTGCTGGAGCAAGTGACAGGAGAGCCTTGGGGAATCATCACTATGGATGACACGTGTGCTGTAGGACATAATCAGGATAAGAGGTCAAGAGATGTGTAATTGAAGAGAGGGGAACCAGAGCAGAATTTAATGTGCTTTTCTTAACTTGTCCTTGCAATAACTTTCTCATTATTCTCTTGTAAGATTTGTGGGATTGTCAATTAATAAGCTGGTTGCATTGGTCCTCCTTCCATTTGGGGGTTTGGCAAAAATGATCCAATAGGTGAGACTATTCTGAGGACTCTCCTTGGCTTTTCTGGCCTGGTTGCCTTCCTCCTTTCACTGTGCTTCACTTTTTTCCAGAGACATCTTCAGAATCCCAGTGTTCACCTTTTTTCCACTACTCAGAGACTCCCTTTGCTTCCTCAGTCTCTTGCACCCATTTTTTTTTGGACACCTACTGTTTCTGGTGAAAATGTGCCCCACATAAGGCACTTGCCCTTATTTTCTGATTAAAAGCCAAGATAGACATGTGATGGTTCCTTCAGTTTATAGCATATTGGAGGAATCAAAAAAACAAAAGAACAAATATAGAGTATTTCTGATGGGTGGATTTTCTTTTTCTCTTTTCTTTTCTTTTTTCTTTTCTTTTTTCTTTTCTTTTTTCTTTTTCTTCCTTCCTTCCTTCCTTCCTTCCTTCCTTCCTTCCTTCCTTCCTTCCTTCCTTCCTTCTTTTTTTTTTTTTTATTTTTGTCTAAACAGAGTTTTGGAGTGCCGGGTTGGATATTGACATCTCAACTTTCCATCATAAATATTGAGTGTGTCAATCTTACTCCATTTGGGAAAGCCCTTTTAGGTTTACTGAATCTGGGAGACATGCGGTCACCATGTTATAGGAAGAGGGAAAGACCCTGCTAGCTGCCATCACCTGTCACTGGCTTTGGGCAGAGGCCTCAAAGCCCCGGCCTGGGGACTATATCTCTCAGTACTCTGAGCAAGGCTTACTCTGAGGCCAAGAACTGGGTGACACAGCTCCACAGTCAAACCTTTAAGCCTACAGTTAAATCTTCCATAGCTTTCTTTCTAGTTCTGGTTGATCCAGGGAACCAAAACATTTATAGTTGCTTTCCTCTTCCCTGTGTTCTCATACCTGCTAAGGTGTGTTGCGTGCAGCTACAGGTGTGTGTAAAAGCCTGTTTAAAGGGCCTGATTTGCTGTTCGTTGGCCTCCCGACCCTTTACCTTCCTGTTCTCTTCCGTTGTGTCATCTTTGATGAGCTCCCTGCTCATGAGCATGACGGTGAACCAGAGAGTAAAAGGTGATTGATATCTTGATTTTACTGTTAGTCAGCAGCCACATGGTAATGTTTTGATTCCAGTGTCCTTTCCATTTGTAACTCCCTGGCATGTTTTTGACCATCTTTCTATTTTAGACCTTTCTGAATCACGTTCTATAAGTGAGGCATATTTTCTCAACTGTCAAACACCATCAATGGTAAAACACACTGTTATCCTTTGTGCCGCTGGAAAGAAAAGGCTGCCAATTAAATTGTGACACACCACTGACTATAAGATAATCTCCAACTTCAGAGATGTTAAAATGTGAAAATTAGGTGTGGCTTAGAATTACTGAAATATGGTTTAGACTTGCGTTTTGTTTTATAACACAATCTTGAGACTCTCTTTCAATAGAGTAACATAGTCCATTTATTTTTTCTTTAAATTGGTGGGGTTTTTTATTGGTCTTTTTTATGCTTTTTGTTTTTATGTTTCCAAGATGCTTTTTTTGTTTTCTATTTTGCTACACAAGTTGTATTTCCTTTACTCTTCTATCGTATTTTGGGGGAAAAATATGTAAATTCTAATAGTGGTTCCAATACATTTTTCACAAGCATTCTTTCACCTGTATTTTTGTAATCGTCAAAGTCAAGAATGACACACTACTTTTTGATTCTCTCCTTTAATGATGAAGATTCAACATACTTTAATTTATTTTTTTCTCTGCTATACGTACTGATTTTTGGTAATATAATGTAGGGGCTATTATTATTAATATTTTAATATTAATTTAATACTTAATGATGTGTGATAATGATTAAATCTCTTTAAAATAATTTTTAACTTAATGTTCAATTATGTAACCATGTTTAGAAAAATTACTTAAATTTTGTTCCAGGGCATGAACTAAGTGAGGTGAGTAAAGCACTCGTCATGAGCCTACGGGTGCCGAAGTAATTAGGATAAATGATGCTTTAATGTGATATTTTTAAACCAAAATTAATACTAAAAAATTCAGAATGAACAAAATAGCTACATTTTAAGTAAAGACAGGATTTAACAGGTTGAGGTAAGTGAGACCAAGTCCTGTAAGATTTTTTTGCGGGGAGAGGCATTAATTTAAAATTTTAAAATATTGTGTGAAAATATCATTTATTTTGATTACTGAGTGTCTTGGTGCCTCTTTAAATTTTATACCTGAGGCAAGTGCCTTTTTTTTTTTTTAAACTTCAGCCTACTCTCAGGCTTGCTGTGTTTAACTGGGTTCATTACTGACCACTAGCCCTTTCTTACGTGACTTCTCCAGTCTTGAGCTCTTAGATCTTCTTTTCTTTGTATATTGCTCTATGTCTTCAAGTAGTTTTTTTCTCCAAGAAGGTTTTCCTAGTCTCTGCAGTGCTGCTCAGAAAGGCATACAGTGTAGAGGTTGAGTGTGGGCTCTGGGGTCAGGCTGACTGGGTTTTAATTTTGATCCTTCCACTTAGTAGGTCTGCATGCCTTTGTTTATTTGTCAAGTGGGCATAATTGTAGCACCTACCTCATGGTTCATGGTTAGGATTAGATGAGTTAACACACGTAAATTGTGTACAATAGTACTTGGCATAGTAAGAGCTCAATGAATGTGATTCTTTTTTAAGCAGAGGAAAGATAATTTGGCTGAGAAAGAGCATTATCCCCCACCCCCTCACCCACCCTACCACAATGTATAGACTTTTATTTGCATTCTTCTCTTCATCTATTCACCTTCTAGCATTTAGTGTTATAGCAAAATTCAAAACCAATTTGATTTTTTTTTCCCTTTAGGGCAAGTCTCATTTTTCTGCCTAAGTGATTGGAAAATTTTTCTCTTGATTTTTGTTACTCTAGAATGTTGCTAAACTTCATGAGCTAGGCATTCACTTTAGTATTCTGACTGCCTACTTGTGTATATGTTTGAAATTTCAGTCATAAAAAGCCTAAGAGAGTATTGCTGAGCTGTGTCTAGATGTGAATCTTTCCTATTGATTTTACTGGCATGTGGTCGACTTTTAAGCAGCATCCACAGCTCTCTGTTCAGCTCAGGCTGTGTATCTTCACTTCAGTATCATTGCTTATTGTTTCTTTCCCATGATCTGATCTCTGTCCTTCAGCATCTTTAGGATTTCTGTTGGACATCATCTCTATTATATTCTGTCTCGTTTTTGTCTTTGTGCCTTTTGCAACTGCACACTGGCAGAATTTCCTTATGTTGACATGCTCCTCATTTGACTTTTATACCGTGTTATTTCTACTTTTTTCTTATTTCGGTGTTCATTTTAATTAGAATGCTGGTTTAATTTCCTCAGTAATTCCATAATGCATCAATCTCCTTTTTCACCTCAGCCTGTTTTCTTCTTCTAGCTTTCTGTTCTTGTTTCATAGAGGCTGCTTAATCCTGTATTGTGCTGTGGATACACCTTTCCTGATGTTTTCTCTGACACCTTACACAAAAAATTTTAGAGATATATTCTTCTAAGCCTTCTGAGGATAACTTTGCTTCATACAATTCTTTTCATTCACTCTCTATTGAAGTTTTCCTCCTTCATTCTCAAACAAGACATGTCTATCCAGATTTCCAGACCAGTGCTTATATATTAGAGCAGCTGGACTGGTCTGAGATGGACTTCTCTTCGGTCCTCATTCATTAGTTCTTTGATACTCTGAATTCATAAAATATATTGAAAACTACGTTCCCGTTATGCATTGCTACTTTCAGTCATCCTGTCCTGGTTTTTGTTTATCACAGAATGCATTGTATCACTGCCTGGCCAGACTCTACTTCCTGCCCCCTTGTTTTCTGGGTTATCATCTCTGAGTGATGGTGGAATAGAGGGAAGAGAGGGACAGAACTGAAGTGTGGGAATAATGGAGGGAACATTGTCCTGATTGGCAAGACGAACAAATCTCATATTTCCCCTAGTACATTTTAAGCTTTCCTAATTAATTTAGAGGACAGTTACTACTTGTATAATAAAACAAAAAAGCCATACCCCTATATATGAGATAGCTGCCCAGCATTTAAGATCTGAATCTAACTTCAGGTCTCTGAGCAAGAATTGGTCAGCAGGATGGGTAAGAAATGTTTTTCCACCTTTCTTATGGCAGATTCTGGTGTCTTGAACCCTGGATTGGCTTTCTTAGTCCAGCCCCACCTGCCTTATTATTTGTGCGATTCCTCCCAAGTCTGGTCTTAGTTCATCCTGCAGCCTTTCATCTTTTTTAAATGACATCAAGGACTGATATATGGATATCTTTTTTGCTATTAAAAATAATCATAGTAAAATACACATATCAAAAATTTTATCATCAACCATTTTTAAGTACACAGCTCAGTAGTGTTAAGTACATTCACATTGTGTTACCAATCTCCATCACTTCTTTCGTCTTGCAAAACTGAAACTTTATCCATCAAACAATGATTCCCCATCTCACTCCCTCCTCCCGCCCTGGTCCCAGCCGCTTGCAACCACTATTCTACTTTCTTTTTTTTTCATTTTTTACTTTTTAACTTTTAGGAGGTTATAAAATGTATTTTTCTTGAAATTTACTATCTCTGGCAATCTGAAGTTATTCATTCACTCTGCATATATTTATTGATCACATACCCTTTGCAAGACCATGTTCTAGGTTCTAGTGACACAGCCATGAGCAAGGGCAATATTGTCCCTGCCTTTAAGAATTTGGCATTTTAGGGAGGAGAGAAAGACAATAGACAAATGAGCAGGGTGAGTCTAGATAGCCGTAAGTGCTATGAAGACTGTAAACTGAATGATGTGACCAGTAGTGCCTTTGGGATGCTACTTTGGCCAGGGAGATATCAGGGGCCTTCTGTGACAAAGTGACATTTAGCTGACCCCTGGATTTACGTAGGAGACTTCTTCCCCATATAGAAGAACCGGAGGGATGGCACTCTGAGCAAAAGAAACAGCAGGCACAAAGGCTCTTGACTGTAATGAACTTGGCTCACTTGAAGAATGGAAAAAATATCAGCATGGTGAGCAATGAAGAGAGAATGAAATGAGGCTGGGCAGTCTTGCGAGCCAGGCGGTTTAGATTATGCTTCAGTTGCAATGAAAAGCCACTTGAGGCTTTTAGGAGCAGAGCTATATGATCTAATACTTCACAATAAAAAAAAAAAGATTTCTGCATACAAATATGCTTGAGTTGGATAATATTGCACACACTGACACACATGCATAAGCACATGTACAGCCTTTTCATCTGCCTCTGTTGTTTTATTTCCATCAATGAGATTCCCTGTGAGTGTTAAAAGTTTGGGATACTTGTAGATTTTTCTCTGAGTAACTCTGGCAAAAAAAAAAAAAAAAACCCCTGATAGATATGATTACTTTATGGATGGACCATCCAAGATGCTGGAAGGTTGAGTTCTAGTTCACATGAGGCAGTCTCCACGTCAGCCTACTTTTTCTTAATCACTTATCCCTACTTTTCAGCTGAGTTTTGGACCCATTCTAATTCCAATGGCAGAACTGCTATTAAAGAGGTAAAGAAATCCACCTGATTACTCCTGTCCCCAATAGTAAGCAAATACAAATATCCTATGATAACCCACCACTCTTTAAAAACAATATTAGAGTTAGTCTTTTTTTCCCCAAAGGTTGGGGAAGAATTAGAAAAATGCTTTTGGTTTACCAGATTGGTGTTGTTACAAATGTTTCTTGCTAGAATGGAATGTAGAATGTCCCCATCTGTTTTTTAGTGACGGGGCTTCTTGACTTCTGCCACACTGACCATGTCTGACAGTCGCATGGTCACACTGCAGCCATCTTTTCTGAACTGTGGTCATCATGTCAAGCGGCATCAGACCACATTTTGAGCAGACCATTTTTGATAAAATTTGACTTTTGTTTTTATTGTAAATGTTTTTAAAACATTTTTAAGGAGTTAAGAAATAAGGAAAACACCTTTAAGAAAATTTATCTTTGGTAAAATGTGAATTGTGTGTCCAAGGATGGGGAGAGAAACGGCCTCTGGTGATTCTGAGACTGCCATTATAGAGAAACTAGTTTATAAATAGATGATCGGATTCTACACTTGGTACGCCATTCAAAACAAGTCCCACTTAAATTAACCGTGGTCCACTCAGAACTGGGCCCGTTTCAAGTCAGTCTCTTTAAACAGTGAGGCACAGAAAATTTTTTGAGCTATAAATGTTTTATTTGGAAAATACTTGGCATCAACCTAAGTCTTTATTTCAGAAAACATCCTGGGATGGCACGGGCCCAAGTCACATTCCACAGAGCAGCTGAAAAATGGGACATTTGGCTCTTTGCCATCAGCCAGTGCCAACATAACCTGGGCCATTTTACCAAACTCTGCTGAAGATGAGCAAACCTTACAGCCAGAGCCAGAGGTAAGCTAGCACTTTCATGGCTTGTGTTATTGCTTGTTCAGAAATATAGTAATTATATTTGTAACTTGCTCATCTCTTTGTTTTAAGAGGAGACAAATTATAAAATGGAAGCATTGCCTGGAGAGACAATCAGCCCTGTGCACGCCTGGCATGTCTGTTCTTGTGTCTGGCAGCTGCCGTGGGTGAATTGTGATTTTACCAATGAGGAATCTCCTGTTTTCATGGAAATTGGAGTCGTTTTAACTTCCAGTGGGAGAAATTCTAACATACCCATTTAAATGATGCCTATTGACGTGATGGGAGCAGTTACAATATATTATGTCACTCCCCTGGGTAATGGCTTCTTCATGTGGTTCGTGCTAACATAAGCTCCTGCCTCATGCTCGACCCCTGCATGCTACAGACCTCGGCCAGGGTCCGTGGGGCAGTGGCTGAGACTCCTTCTAGATGTTGTACTGCAGTCCAGGTCCACACAGCAGGGGACACCTGCCCCGCCTGGTTAGGGAGGAGCAACCCCTGCAGAGGTCAACAACCAGCCAGGCTCTGACAGGCTTCCTGGACTGGGTCGGCTGCTCACAAGACTCTCCTGACTGACAGTGCCGCTTGGTGACAGCTAGAAGGAAGCCAGTGCAGCACTTCCTTTTGTCACTTTCACTTTGCATCAGGAGTGAGATTTTGTTTTTTAATTTTTCTTTTGATTCTCATGCGCCATTGACCTAATCTCTTTAACTGGGCTGATGCCTACTTCCACTGTCCGTTAGATGTTATTCTTAATTTTATTGAAATCACCTTAGCTAGAAAGTTGTAGAACACTCACAAAATCTGTTTTGTAGGGTTGAAATTCCCCAGGCAGCTTCTTCAATCAAATGGTCTTGGTTACCAACTGAAGGATTTTTCTAAGCTTCACATGATTATATTCTGTGACAGGGACTGGGTAGCACTTAAAGAGGCAGGATCAGCCTACCTGCAAAATTCCTCACTATCGATATGGTACTCTTGCAGGGTGAGAAATGAATAGGGGACGTGAGATTTTGAAACTCATTTGCTTCTACCTGTACAGTGAGTTTCTTGTTGAAAACACTTGCAGCTGGTGTGTAGGTGGACTTGAACGTGAGTTGGCAGCTGTTTAAGTGGTGGGAGCCCGGTTGTCGTAATGCCCTTCCCTTGTGAGATTTTTGGGTGGGGTGGGATTTGAGGCTTGGATGCTTAGCTGCTAAAGAGTTGGAAAATACAATCTCCTTCATTTCCTTGGAAAAGAACCTTTGTGGGTTCACACCATAATAAATATAAAGTCTTGCCCTAGGGAGAAATGAAAAGAGTAGAGAAGTTATTAAATTTTGGTAATGCTTTTTTAGAGCCTCACTCTCAACCACATTCTTCGGCAAAACCTAATGGGGGCTATAACCTGATCAGCTTACTTATTAGGGCTGGTGGTCTGCCTTTTTCTATGGATCCTCCTTAGTGTTTGTTCTGACTTTCTCTGATAGGTGCTTCCTCTAAGTCTGAAATTTGAGAGGTCAGTTCTGTTCTTTTTACAGAGAGTCATTGCCCATTTTGCTTTACCAGTCAGTAACATTGGCAGAAGACAGTATATAATTGTCCATAAGAAATAACTAACTGCCAACCTGGACTTTTAAAAAAATACCCTGAAGGGAAAGTAGGGAGAGCCTTTTTTCTCTTAAGTTAGAAACAGTCCTCTGTTTCTCAGTCATTTTTTCCCTTACTCCTTTTGTGAAAGCAACATTAGAAATTGTTTGTAAGATACTTACTGGGGTGTGATAGGGGCGTGATGGTGTTTTGATGGTTTTCTGAGGAGGGAAAATCAGTTCTTTTTCAGACTCACCTCATATTTTCCAGTGACAACTCTGGAAGGTGATTCTCAAAACCCAAAGAGCTACTGTTGGTTGGACCTTATTTTTATTTTAGGCCATTGTACTCTGTCGCATTTTTTTTTTTTAAGAGTTAAAGAAGTGAGCAATATCCACTCAGTAGTTTTCCTCTCAGAAAAAGGAAAATGTTTCCATTGCCTCCTTTTTGTACAACTTGGAGTGTTATGGAGCAGGTGAGAACAGGGACCCACAGAGCCGAATCAGAGAGAATCATGAGCCTTTATTAGCCAGCCAGCGACTGACTCTCTACCACAAAGGGTTAGAGGAGATCAGCCCCGAGCCCCCAGAGGAGGCAGCTTATAAAGCTTAAGACCATATCCTGGTGGTCTTTCAAGCAAGCAAGCAGATTACAGGAAGCAGCAGATTATAGAAAGCCGTTGTTGGCTGCCAATGTCCCACACAAAGGCAAATGTCCTCAGGGAACTCCTAGATCAAATAGGGCATAGCAGGCAGTTTCCCCATCTGCATCCCAGTGGTGGTCAGCGCCCTCTTGGGGGCCTGTGCCTGGAGATATCACTTCTCTGTGACTGATTTACTGGAAAGTTTTTTTACTTGTACAGGAGAAATAACCCAAGAAGGAAGGAGGGGAAATTCCTAAAGACTGAAACTTCCTTGTGAGATGGTTCCTTAGCCCTTTTGAAATAGAGAATATAGTTACTGTATGAGTGATCATTGGGAAACTAAGAATTATAGTTATCATTGTAATTTAGCTACACTTTCCTTTTGGATTATTGTTTTGATCATTTAGGTCTTTAGGATTAATAGACATGAAAGATACTTATCTCTATAACGTCACCAAGCAGTGAACTCAGTCTAGTTTTCATCAGATACAAACTGGGTACCCTGGTCAGACACTGTCTACCTGGAGGTAGGGTCATATCCCACTGGTGAAGGGCTCAGTCCTACAAAATGCCTACCCCAACACACATCAGATGTCATTTTCAAGTTCATGTTGTCACTTGTGCTTCTGCTCAACTAATTATAGATTGAAGGTTCTCATGTCCTTTTCTTCAGATTTGATTAATTTGCTAGAATGGCTCACAGAACTCAGAGAAACAATTACCAGTTTATTATAAAAGGATATAATTCAGGAAAAGACAGAAGTTATGCACTGGGCAAGGTATGGGAGAAGGGTCTGGGGCTTCCATGCTGTCTCCAGACGTGCCATGCTCTCCGCCCCTCCCCTTGTTTACCAGCCCGGAAGCTCTCTGAACCCTGTTTTTTGGATTTTTATGTAGGCTTCATGATATGGGAATGATTGATTAAATCATTGGCTATCGGTCTTCAGCCCCTCTCCCCTCCCTGGAGGTTGAGGGTGGGAGAGGAGACTGCAAGTTCCAAACCTCTAATCTGGCTCCGTTGGCATCCATTCTCCATCCTTGAGTTACCTAGGGGCTTTCTAAAAGTTACTTTAATAACAACAAAAGACATCTTTATCTCTCTCATCTTTTAGGAAATTCTTGGGTTTTAGGGGCTCTCTGCCAGAGAGCAGAGACAAAGACCCATGGAGACAAAGTCCAAATGTATTTCTAACTGTAAATCACAATGTTACATTCCTCTCCTTTGGTTCTGGCTTACCATAAAATAACTTACAGATGTCTGGAAAATGAATGCATTTTCAAGATTAGTCTGTTTAATTCTCATCAGAATAAAACTCGAAGACCAGTGTGTATTTAATATACAGGTTCAAAGAGTTATCCAGTGCAATGACCTTAAATTTTTATTCTGGGGCTAGAACTAAGTGTGAAAACAAAAATATTACTTCATAATGAAATGAATTAGGATCTTGGTTTTAGCCATTAATAGGACAATTTTTTTGACTCTTACCACCATTTGAGATTTAAGTTTAGACAGAAAAAAGGCTTTTGTTGTGCTTTTTTTATTGAAGAATGCCTTGTTTTAGGACAGGGTAAATGGTGATCGGGGACTTCCTGGGGACCGACTCTTCTAATATTGGGCTCTTCATTCCACAGTGGAAACCTAACAACTGTTTATTCCAGAGTTTCTTACAGCTAAGTTTTTAAATGCATGGCAGCTTTATAAATGCATTTGTGTGAGATTTGGAAGCCTGAGATGGAGACAGGTTCCTTCTGCTTGTGCTGCTGGCAGCAAGGTCATGGAGATGTGAGTGTTCACAGGGGCCAGACTCGTTATTCCAGGGCCTTAGCCCCACAGGCCTCGGTGTGATGAGCTGTCATGGTGGCAGCAACTTACCGACGTTTGGATCATGGTGCCTATGGTGGTGTGTCCTTGAATTAAAAAGTCTAAGGGGGACCTCTGTTGTGGCGTGATCAATTCTAAGACCCACGGAGCCAATTAACATGAATTATGAGCCTTTATTAGCCAGCCAGCGACTGACTCTCTACCACAAAGGGTTAGAGGAGATCAGCCCCAAGCTTCTAGAGGAGGCAGCTTTAAAGTTTAAGACCATATCCTGGTGGTCTTCTGAACAAGCAAGCAAGCAGATTACAGGAAGCAGCAGATTATAGAAAGCAGATGTTGGCTGTAAATGTCTTACCCAAAGGTAAATGTCCTATACAAAGCTAAATGTCCTCAGGGAACTCTTAGATCAACCAGGGCCTAGCAGGCATCCTGGTGGTGGTCAGTGCTTTACTGGGGGCTGGTGCCTGGAGATATCACTTCTCTGTGACTGATTTACTAGAAAGTTTTTACTTCTACACCTCTGCTCCTCTAAGTCTTTTAATTATTCTCTAAGCACCTAATTCCCACACCAAATCCCTTTCTGATTGAAATACATGGGGTGGTTTCTGTTCCCTGCACTGGGCCATGACTGGTTGGAATAGAAAGGTGGTGGGGTGAGCAGGGTTGGGGGGAGGCACATAGAGACAGACCATGAACAGAGCTCACATCTTGCCATGTAGACGCACCTTTCTGGTGGATGTAACTGACGGACAAAACTTAAATTTTTCTTAAAAGTCAAGTTATTTACAAATAAATTCACCATTATACTTGTATCACTTTTAACAAATCAAAATCTAGAGTGGTTCCAGCACTCGCCAGAATTTTCTTGCATTTCTTTATAGTTAACTTTGTGGTCGCTCATCTGTTTTCTGTCTGTACAGTTTTGGCTTTTCTAGAATGTCATAGATGAACTCATACAGTATGCTGTCTTTTGGATTTGGCTTCTTTTGTTTAGCATAATGCACTGGAGGTTGATCCCTGTTGTTATGTTAATCAGTTGCTCCTGACTTATTGTTGCATAATAGCCAGTGGATCCAGAGTTTGTTTGAAGAACATTTGGTAAACTTTAAAAATTGCCTCAAATCCCCCTTGCATAAAAGAGAAAAAGAGGAGCATTTAAAAATAATGTTGTGCTAATCATTTGAGGCAAATTTATAGTACCAGACACCTCCCTTTGGCCTGGAGGGATAAGATGGTTAATCGGTACTATTAATCCCTCTGCTGGAGACCATGAACAGAGCATCTTTAAGCCTGGGCCTTGAGAGCTTGCTGTCAGCTCCTATCAACCCGCGGGCTGATTGTTTCATTAGAAGCTTTGCCTGGTTAATTGTCTGAATTGCAGTGGCAATAATGTTATCAAGAGACCACATGCAACTACACCCCCAAAAGCTAGCAGGTTTAGAAAGAGTTCTCATGATGTCCCTAAGTACTGAGCACTAGATCAGCATATAAATTAGCCAAGTGGGATTTGGTTAGAAAATTGCAGAATTGAATTTCCAAGTAAGCCTATCAGACTACCCCCACCTTCCCCAAGATAGGAGCCTTGTTTTATGAATAAAGGAAGGAGGTAAGATATAAAGGATTTCACTGAATGTTGCCTCAGGAAGAATTTTTATGTCCTTGATTGAATTGACATTTTAACACTAAACTTTTGAACCATTTTACAATACATAGAGCTGTCATTTTGAAGTCCTCAGACATTCAGGTTGAAGCCTGGCCAGATAATCTCGTCCACCCATTTTTATCGTCTCCTTATTCTTCAACTCCATGATACATAAATATATAGGTAAGTGTTGATTGAGGGTATCAGGCATGGGATGGTGACAGATTTTTTAAAATAAGGCAACATGCTGTTTTGATTTTTTGGATAATTCTTTTGACACAAATTTTCAATCTTAAAAGTTTGTTCAAAATATTTGACACATTTATTGTCAGCTGTTTGACCCAGGAGTGAGATAGGTATCATTGACTTATAGTTGTTGAAAATGTATTGAATTCTGTGATTACCCCACAAAGTTTAATTCCACATGCTTGCTATGTAGGAAATGTTGTTTAAAACATTTAGAATTTGTTACAAGTAGGTTTGTGTTTGGTGTGATTACCCTTCCTGCCCACCCCCTACCCTGTCATCAGGTGGTCTGATTGCTATCTCCTCCCTAGTTCCTGGAGAACACACTTTTTAAATCTCTGAATCGCAGCTTTCTAATCACTAAATTTTAGGACTAGAGTAGTCTTTAGGGGTCAAATGGCCAAACTGGAGTGGCTGACTAACTTGCCAAGAGTCACAAAACTGGTCAGTGGTAGAGACATGATTGATATTCGGACTTCTTGCTCTCAAGCCGGTGCCCTTTATTATATACTATACCATCTCCTTACAGCTGCCATAAGACAACCCAACAATTAGCAGCTCAAGCAAGTTGATTTTCTCACACAGTAAGAATTCTACCACTTAGTGGTTCCAGGTTTGGTAGAGCAACTAATGATGGCCTCAAAGAAGATATGGGTTTCTGGAAAACAGTGTGGAAGGTTCTCCAAAAATTAAAAATAGAAATACCATATAATAACACACAAAAGCTTCCCTTTTGTGTATTTATCCAAAAGACTTGAACTCAAGATCTCAAAGTGACATTTGCACTCCTGTGTTTGTTGTAGCATTATTCATAATTGCCAAGAGATGGAAATAGTCTAACTGATCATCAGTGGATGAATGACTGAAGAAAATGTGGTATACACATACAATGGATTATTATTCAGCCTTTAGAAAGAAGGAAATGCTGTCATATGTGGCAATGTGGACGAACCGTGAGAACATTGTGCTGTAGTGAAATAACCCAGTCACAGAAGGACAAATACTGCATGGGTTCCACTTACATGAAGTACATAAAGTAGTTGAACTCATAGAAACAATTCATGTGTTGCAGCCCTAACCACCAGTGCGGCTGTATCTGGGAGGTAGGGTTTTTAGGAGGCAGTTAAGGTTAAATGAGGTCCTAAGTGTGAGGCTCTAATCTGTTAGGATTATAGTCTTATAAGGGGGGGAATGAGATCCCTCATTTGTCTCTGCCCTGTGAGGCCACTGAGAGAAGGCAGCCATCTGCAAACCAGGAAGAGAGCCCTCACCAGAACCCAACCATGATGGCACCCCGATCTTGGACTTCCACCCTCTAGAACTGTAAGAAAATAAATTCCTGTTGTTTAAACCACCTAGTCTGTAGTATTTTGTTATGGTAGCTGGAGTTGACTAAGACACTGAGCTTATTAACTCAGTGCATATTTGTCAATAGTTATATAGCAAATTCTCAAATAACAGACATCTTGTTTAACTTTTTTTGTTGTTATAATGTTGACAAGATGCCGTAGGAATTTATTCTTGTTTATATCAATTAGCTTATGGTAAAACTGGTTTTGTTATGTCATTTCTGTTAAAGTCACACGACCTATTGATGACATTGAGAGAGGACTTACTGTAATTATGTTTTATATCTTGAAATTAGAAGCAGGAGAAAAGGTTTTTAGACAAGTGTTGTTCCAGGTTGATAAGCCAAGACTGTGTAGACGCCTTCCATGACTGAGGGCTCGTTTTTCTTACAGAAAAGTATTTTTCTTCCTTCTTTTCTTCTCTTGTTAACAAATCAAACAACAAACGTAACCATCACACACAAACCTGAGCCCTGTGTGCATTTTTCAAGGGTTTCTTGAACTTGGTTGCTGGCAATGTTAATGAACTCTCTGACTAGAAGGCATGACAGTATAATTTCCTGTGCACCTTGGGGGATTAATTTAATTTTATGCTACTTTTTAAAAGACTTCCTCCCTCCATCCCTTTTTGCTTCATTTTCCTCGTGCTCTTTTCGTAGATGATAAAAGGGTTTTGTTTTCTTGGCTTGGTAGTGCTTTTATAAGAGAGAGGTAGGATATAGGGGAAGGTCCCAAATCGTATTTTCTCAGGAAGCTTTTAATGGATTTCAGCAGTGAAATAAGCAAGTCTTTGGGGGTAGCCTTAGGAGGAGTCACAAAGTTGCTTCCCTTCTCTCCCCTCCCCCCAGGCCAGTGTGGCTTTGTGACATAAACGTCCACCAGAGTGTTGGGGAGGTAGCCACCTTGGATTTGCCACTTGTGAGCTGGAGCCCTATGAAAAAAATCAGCACCGAGTGGTATAACCTCTTCTATCCCGTAGCAGTACCCAAAGGATTAAGAGCTTTGAAACTGGTGAATGAAAAGGGCTTAAAACACTGCAGTGTTTAGTATGGGTTTTCCCTCTTCCTCCTTTTCCTCCTCTTTGCCTTCCCATCATTCCTGTAACCACGAAGGGGGAAAGTCAGATCTGAACCGGAGGTGAAGAGTGGAGGAGATTGTAGCGATGTGGTATGACAATTTTTAGTATTCTGTTGTTTCGGGCATTTATTCTCATCCTATAAACGTGGTCCCAGATTTCACGACTCCCTCCATTTTTCCCCTTGCCTTCCTAGTCCCAAGAAATTATACCAGTATAAATGAGCTTTTCACCATCTGCCTGGATTACATTTTTATTTGCCCACAATGAATAACTATTCTCAGGGTGATTTATATGCTGCCTTGGATGGCGTTCACTTTCCTAAGATGGAAAGTCAATGCTCAGAGATTTATGATGTTGGGGAAAGAACATGATGGAAAAGAAGAGTAAAATCTTTTCTCAAATACAGTACTTTGGGCTTTGCCTGAATTAATCAATGAATTCTTGTATCCCTTTTGCAATTTGAATTGAGATTTATAGATGGATTGTGGGCTGTGAAGTGCAGGGACTTACTGAGTACTAAATCATAATTGTAAATTAAAAAATTTTTGGTAATAATGATAGGTGTGAACGACTAGGCAGAATGTAGATTGTGTGTGTATGAATGAAACAGTGAGAGAACGAGAGAGCTGTCGAGTTGTCTAAGGTTCGGTAGCGATTTTCAGACCCTCTGTATGTAGCAGTCAACCACTTCTCCAACACTTGAACAAACTTTACTTGCAACTGTTTGGCTGTCCATTCTGTCGCCAGTCACCCCAAGACCATAGTCCTCTGTGCCCCTGCAGATAGATTTAGAGCAGCAAGGACCAAGTGAAGTGAGTGGGCTCTGTGAGGTGACAAGTACAGTGAGGTGTCATGTGACACTCTGTCACCACCATCTTCTTTTTCCTCCAATGGCAGTGTACTTCCATCCTTCTTCCAAAAACCCCAGCCCCTTTTCTTTGTCTTCAGCCAGCTAAGTGGACACAGGGCTTATGTCATATGTGGCTCTCCTTGTTGGCTACGATAATCTTAGGAAATGACCTCATTGTGAATAAGTTTAAGAAGAATGGCGGGAATACAGCCACATGGAGGGAAAGGAAGTCATAACTTTTTTGGATAGGAAATTAAACATAATTATTTTAGATAATTTGACTCTTGAGATGAGTAAAAAGTTTTTCAAAGTTCCAGGGGTATTTTGGAGAGAGGTACATTAATTGATTGCATTTCTAGGATCATGGGAACAAAGCTCTAATATTCTCTTTCTTGAGCATTTTAGTATAATGTCAGTTTAAGTTGTCCCTCGAGTGAGGGTGGGGATTGGCATGATGTCTCTCTAGAGCCTCCACTGAGGAGGCTAACACAGCAGTTTGAACCCAAGCTCTTTCACTGACTGCCTATGAGACTGAGCATGTGCATTATCAGCGGTAATGATCATAGTGATTTCCCGTTGGAAACGTGAGAATTAGATGAGATTGTGTATTTTCCTTGTTCAGCTCAATGCCTGACACACAGTAGGTATTCAACAGCCAAATTATCTAAAAGAGGATCTCTCATTATTATTTTGAATCATCTACCGATTGCTTCTTCAAGGAATCTGTGTTCTAAAATGATATAAACAAAAGGCTTGCCTTTGTGAGATGGGCCCCCTGCCATTTATGAAGCCTTTCTGGTAGGGCTCAGGAGTAACTGTGATGCCATCTGCTCCTCACTTCTGCAGGGCACAAAGAATCTCCACTCACCTGGTTAAGAATCACTGATCTCGTAGAGCAATATATAAAACGGGCAGGTATAGCGATTGTTTCCATTCCTTTTAACAGCTGCAAAGCATTCAACTCGATGAATGTATTGTAATTCATGGAATCATCTAGCTTAATTTATTTAACCAGGCCATATGAGAAACATTTAGGTTGTACAATTTTTCTTTTACAAATAGTGCTTTACACATATTTTGCACACTTAGGCAAATATCTTATATAGGGAAACTGTCTAGCAGTGTAATTTAAAGTGGAATTTAGTTAACAAATGTGGGAATTTAAAGTTTTGCTACGTATTACCATATTGCCTCCAAGATTGAGCCAAATTTAAACTCCTGCAGCAATGCGTGAAAACTGTCATTTTCTTGTACCTTTGTCATTAAGAATGAATATCACGTTCCTATTTTCTTGCCAGTTTTTTTAAGAGGAAAAATGGTGTCTTGTTTTAATTTCTGTTTTTGTAATTATGAATGAAGTTAAGAATATATTTCACATATTTATTGCCATTTACATTGCTCTTGTTTTTAATGTCTTGTTCATAGCCTTTGCACATTTTTCAATTTGGTTGGACTTTCTAATGTTTTATAAGAATTCTTTTTTCAGTAAGCCAATTAATTCTCTATAATGTAGGGCAAGTATTTTGTCCACTTCTTGGGTACATTTTTAGAAGTAAGAAGTGACGGGCAACAATGATGGTTATAGTCACTGCTGTAAAATTTTTCCCCATGAAGGAGATCCCTTGGCTTAAATAAATTTGAGAGTCAGACTCCTCTTACATCCTTTCATAACTTAGCTTTAGTTTCAAACGAGGCTCCAGAATTTTGTGTCTAGGACCACCCATTGGGGTGAGTCACCGTGTTGCTCTTTTTGTTTTGACCATATTGTTGGGAGGTGCACCAGCTTTAGGAATAATATACGTGAACCGACATATGCAGTGATCCTTTCTGGGAAGGTCATCTGAGCAGGAATCAAGCAGTCCTCTCATTAAGAGCATTGGCTTTGTGCAGTGCTTGTTTTCCCTGGCCTCAGCTTCTCCCTGGTCTGTCTTCTTGCTCCAAAGTAGATGACAGAATGTGGAGAGACTCATTCTGTGGTGGTTCTGGTTTGGACTCTCCATCTTCCGTCCAGGGTCTGATGTTGCTGGTTTTTAAGGCAGTTTTATGCAGGGTACTTACAAAGTTAAAAAAAAAAAAAGTTTTATATTTCCAAAAATGAAACACCTAATGTCAGAAGCTCTTGTTTTTTGTTTTTTGGGTTTTTTTTTGTTTGTTTGTTTTTTTTTTTTTTTGTTTTTTTTAGTTCTAAAGACCTTGGATTGTGGATGACATGATAAAATAAAGAATCCAGTTAAATATTAATTTCAAATCAAGTATTACATAGCATGGGTTATTTTTAAACTTGCATGAGAGGTGTGTTTCATGTTCGTGCTTTGTGAATGGATGAGGGCTTACTGTTCAGGACTAGAGCATTTGTCACAATGTCTACCCAAGTGACAGAAAACCTGGCTTTGAGAGTCGTCATGGGGCTGTGTTACTCTGGAAAAATGGAAATTCTGTGCATCAGAGTGATCTAAACAACAACAGCGACAACAAAATAAGAACTCAATATTTGTAAGAGTCGTAAATCCTACGTGAGTGTATTTACACCTTAAAATTCACTTTCTACTTTTTGCGCTAAATATAATACTCTCACAGTTCTGATCGTTTATAGTGCTCATCACACAATCTTCATGTTACCTTAGGATGATTACAGCTGTCTCACAAAGTTACCCTTGAAGATTTTACGGAATGAAGCATTTGAGAGTGGGCAAAGTGGAATATGATAATGTGACAGTTTTTAAAGTAGAAGACAGAGTAAGCCTCATTTGGGTTTTATGGGTGGAATACTATGAAAAAAACATGAATTGCTGTAATTACCTTCTAAGAATCCCGAGTATCAATCCACATTTGAATACAAGTACAGGGAAACCTTCCTTTAATATCCTCTGTCACGGTGGCTAGAAAAATGGACACACATAATGCAAATTAAAAAGCAGAGAAAGTGCCTGCTATAGGAGCCAAAAAGTACTGAGTGGGATTTAGAGATCGTAGCTTTAATAGAGCCTCGTTGGTACTGCCTCATCATAAAATTAAAAGCTGTAGTGGTTTTGTTTTTGGTTTCTTTTTTTTCCCCCTGCCAAACACTAGAACCTGTTTTCTCCCAGATGCTTTTCCCTTAGTTTGTTAATATTTACAGAAATCAGGGCATCATAAACATGTACCAGAACACTTTGTAAGAAAAGTGAAAAGTATAAAATTGCCTGGTTTGTTTCTGAAATTCCTAGCTCTTGACCTACTGTGGTTTATGTACAAAGTCATTGGATCTTTTGAGAATCAGATGATAATTCAAACGCTAGCTCTTGAAATGAAATGGCAGAGAGATTGGCCTGATTTTGATCCTTCAGAGGCTGGGATGCAACTGTGTATGTAATGGTAGGTGCCAGGTACACAGGAAGTCCTCAGTGAATGTGTGTTCTCTGTGGCCTGGAGAGAACATTATCTGCAGAAGAGTTTTTAATGCACTTTGCCTTTTCCATTATTCATGATGCAATCCCTTTTTGCCTATAAAGAACAGTAAATGCCTCTTGCTTCTAATGACTTGTAAATCAAAACTGTTCTGTGGTTTGCAACGCCACTGGTTATTTCCTTTGTTAGCATACCCTCCCAGAATTTCCAGTGGAGAGGATCAAATGGGAATTTCCAAGGGAGAGGTATAAATGATTAATATGGACAGATAAAATTCAAAGTTGGAATTAAACAACTGTCTGGTGCAGCCACTGATGAAAATACAGTCACTCTTTTCCAATCAAAGTTTACAGCTTTCTGATTCTGTTTTAGGGCCATCAGGTGAAATTTCTAGAACCTGGTCTAATGTTGAGAAATACAATATCCTCATTCAACTTGTGACTACACAAGGTTTTGAGAAAAGTTGTCCATTTGTCTGTGTTTGGATCTCCCTAGGATCGAAGGCAATGCCGTGTCCACACCAGGCACTGAGGGTTGGGTGTGGAGAATCAGAAGGGGCCAGTAACACATCACCTGCTAACAGCTTTTCCTGGATGCCAGGCCTCTGACATACCCGCTCCTTTTCTCTGCTGTTCCTCACAGCTGCTATGGCCTGTGATCATTAGATCAGTTTCTCAAATGCCAGCCTGCATCAGAATCACCTGCAGGGCTTTGTAAAGCACAGGTTCTGCAGGGAGTCAGGGAAGAAATGGGGAGTTGTTTAATGGGTGTAGTTTGTTTTGCAAGATGAAAAAGTTCTAGAAATCCGTTGCACAACAATGTGAATATAGTTAACCCTACTGAACTGTACACTTAAAAATAGTTAAAATGGTAAAAAAAAAATTTAATTGGATATAAAGCAATACATTTGTCATAACTCATGGGACTATATACTGAAGTCTGTACATTGTACCATATTTAAAAAGTAAAAGCCAGCAGACAAACATACACAGGTCTGGGCTTCTTCTCTCCAGAGTTTCTGATTCTGTAAGTCTGGGATGGGGCCCTAGTGTTTGCATTTCTATCGAGTTCCCTAAGTGAGGCTGCAGGTCTGGGACCACGAGTTGAAGAGGCTTGATTCAGAGCTGCTCTGCATACCATCATTGCTTTGCATCTTTCTTCCTGAACCTACCTTAGAGTTCAAGCCCATGACTGCACATAATTTGTGGAAAGAGCAAGGCGGTTTAGCTAACAGTGGAATTGAGTGTAGAGTCTGAAAGAATCACTAATGTGGTGCCGTCAACTTCAGTTTCATTGTTTACTTTCTGCACAAAGGCATTTGCTATTTGCAGAATCAGAAGAAACCCATCACCTAGCAGCACAAAGCATAAATCAATAATAATTTAAATCATGGATATAGAAAGCTAGAATTCTATTCTTGACATTCATCAGTGTTTACAGTGGAAAGCAAATCATAGGTAGAATTACTTTAAGTTTTTAGGCACAGAATCCTTTGCATACCCAAAATATATTGGTCCTTCATCATTTTGTTTCTGAAGTGAAGGTAAAATTATTCTTTTTGTTTCATTAGGAATTTTAGATTTTTCATAATTATCTATTTTCATGGAGCTTTATATTACCAAGAAGTTAAGAAAAGATAGGCACAGAGAGCATTTGAGATCTTGATCTGTGGCATGTGTCATCAGTTTGGTCCAAATAAACTTCATTTAAAAATCTCAAGGTGGGCATGGCAGTAACCAGTGAGTGACCCCAGTGATGCTTTCACATGGGGTTTTAGAAATGGGAGAGATTGCTCCTGTCTTGGGGTTGCTGGATCCTGCATCTTGGCACGGGTGCTGTTTTTGCAAAGAAATAACAAATGGTGGAAGATGTAGAAATGAATTGGGAGGACATTAAAAGTGCAGAGTGGTACTGTCCAGTTTGGCTTATCATGATGATAAAAATGTATGTATACCGACCAGTACGATAGCCACTAGGCACATGTGGCTCCTGGGTACTTAAAATGTCACTGAAGAACTGAATTTTAAATTTGATTTAGTTTTGATTGATTTAAGTAGCTCCATGGGGCTAGCGGCTACTGCATTGGGCAGCACATGTTTGCATATGTGCTGGAGTCTGCATAGGCTGAAGGAGGCTGGGTGAGGAGCAGGGCGGAAAGTGAGAAAGAAAGCCTTACATATTGGGCTGTGTGAGAGGATAGTTTTCTCTGGGCAATGGAACAGCATTGGAGACTTTTGAAGAGGGAACTGTTTGGAGAAGGACATTCTCGTGGTGTGATATAAGACAAAGTGTAAGAGGGGATGTCCAGAGCAGAAAGATGATCTGGGGTGTGTTAGGGTCATACGATGATGGGCCTAAGGCCTAGAGTGTGCTAGCGGAGATAGGGAAAGAAGAGGTGTGGACCAGGGGGAGGCCTGGATGTCAGGGTGCTGTGGCAGGGTCAGCCCACTTGCAGGCCTCGAGCCTGGTTGACTAGGAGGATGGCGAGAAAAATACAGAAGTCAGGATGCTGGCGGGGTTCTTTTAAGGCGTGTGTGGATCTGAGAGGAGGAGGGGAGGTAAAATCATAATAGTTTTTCTCCCAGTTTAATACTACCTGGCTGTTTAGTATCACCCATGGTTTACTAAGATAATTCCATCTGCAGACATTGTTGGCCAGTCATTTTGGCTTCTGACTCTACCTGCTGCCTTGAGTACTTCTTTTTTTTTCCTTGTCTGCCTGCCACCAGCTTACTGCTTCCCAGTGATTATCAGGCCCCTCACGACACCACTGCCTGCCCAGCAAGGCCGCAGTTTCCAGGAGGATGGATGGAGGCCATGTCCTATGCCATCTGTATTCCTCTCCTGTGCCTAACACAGAGCCTGACACGTCTATTTACTGAATGAAGGAAAAGGAGAGAGAGGAAGCATTTCACTGCCACCTCCCAGTACATGTCAGTCTCCCTCACACTGGACTGTTGCTGCAGAAATTTTCCAGAATGGCCCTTTGTGCCCTCATTGGCCCTGCTCATACTGGCTAATTAAATCTTTCCCTTGGGGCCTGGGTCATAGTCTTCAGCCTCTTAGAAATCTTCAGTGGTTTCTCATTTCCATGAGGAAAGCCAAGTGTTTATTACTTCATTTACTCATTCAACTAATATGTCGGTGTCAACACACTGTTTTTGTTGATAGAGACACAACAGTGAACAAAATATAGTCCTGCCTCTTGTGAGCTGACATTCTCCAGGGGGTGATATGAAAAGTCAGTATGTGATAAACGTGGTTGAGAGTGATCAGCGCGGATAGAAGCAGACCTGTAGAGAAATGAACAGGGACAGAGGGAGGTGTGGTGGGTGGTGCCTTTAGATGATGATCAGGCAGCTGCTCTGGTCAGGTGACAACTGAGTAAAAATCTGAAGTGAGGGAGTGAGCCACGCACAGATCTGGAAGAAGGAAGTGATAGCAGCAGGTTGCAAAGGCCCTGAGGCAGGCATGTAGGAGCAGAAGGTGGCTGGTAGGGGATGAGCGAACATGGGGGAGGGAGCACGGTGGGACAGAAGGTATGGGAAGTGATAGGGCAAGGTCACACACTGCTTCGTGGGCCACAGCAAGGACTTTGAAATTTATTGTGAATGAAATGGGGAAGCTTTTGAGCATGGGAATTATATCGTCTGCTTTATGATTATTTTTTAAATTAAGTTTATTAGGGTAACATTGGTTAATACATTTATATAACTTTCAGATGTACATTATAATTTAACATCTGTATCGTCTACTCTGCTTTATGATTTAAGATGCCTTGTGGCTACTGTGAGGAGACAGACTGTAGAGCAGGGGGACAGGGAGGCTGATTGGGAGGCTGTTGCACTAACTGAGTGATTACGGTGCCTTGTGCCTTTCAGGGTGGTGGAGGCTGTGAGAGGCGATTGGCAGGGTTTGCGGATGGGTGTGAGGTGGCTAGAGCATGAGCGGGAGTCACAGATGGTGCCAAGGCTCATCCTTAGAGATGGAGATGTTTGCTGAGATGGGCAGGGTCACATTTTGGAGGTGTGAATCGAAAGGTCTGTTTTGGATGTACGAAGTGTGATGTGCCCATTAGGTAATATATTAGTTTTCTATTTCTGCTGTAACAAATTATCATAGACTAACTGATTTAAAACAATACTGTTTATTATCTAACGGTTCTGTAGGTCAGATGTCTGACATAGGCCTCGCTGGGCTAACATCAAGGTGTTGGCAGGGCTGCGTTTTCCTAGGGGAGAATCTGTTTTGTTTTGTTTTGTTTTTTGCTTTTTCTGGCTTCTAGAGGCTGCCTGCTTTCTTTGGCTTGTGGCTCCTTCCTCCATCTTCAAAGACAGTGTTGTATCTTTCTAACCAAACTTCCAGGAAAGAGTCTCTCATTTTAGAGATTCATTTGATTATATTGGATCCATCTGAATAGTTCAGGATACTCTCCCCATCTCAAGGCCCTTGACTGAATCACCTCTGTAAAGCCTCTTGTGTCATATAAAGTATCATATTCATGGGTCCCAGGGCCTAGGACTTGGATGTCTCTGGGCATCTGTTATTCTGCCTGCCACAGATAACTCAGGGGAGATGATGAGTAGGCAGTTGGATGCACAAAGCTAAAGGTCAGGAGAGAAGGCTTAACTTGAGATACAAATTTAAAAGTCATGAGTGTATAAATGGTTTAAAGCCATGGCCAAGGGGGAGAGACTAGTCCCAAGGTCAAAGCCATGTAACATCTGTCCTGGCTAAATGTCCCTGAGCAACATGTCACTCCTGTTGGAATATCCCTTCCTTTCTATGTCACCCAGGCCATGACCTTCTTCTATCCTTGTTTGACTTTGTATCATGTGTCTTTTTATTTTTTATTTTAATTTTTTAATAACAGCTTTATTGAGATGTAATTCTCTTGCCATACAATTCACCTGAAGTGTACCATTTCATGGATTTGGGTATATTCACAGATATGTGCTACTGTCACCACAGTTTTAGAACATATTCATAAATTAAAAAAAAAAAAAGCAAACAAACGAACCCATACTTTTTAGTTGTCACCCCCTATTCCATCCACTCTCCCAGCCCCTGCCAACCACTAATTACTTTCTGTGTGACAGTAGCACATATCTGTGAATATGTGCCTGTTCTAAATGTTTCATAGAACCACATAAAGATGGTCTTTTGTGATCAGCTGTCCTTTTAATTTTTAATCAGGATTTTTGTCCTTGCACATTCAAGCTTTCCCCATTTTTCTTGAGATTTATTCATTTGTTCCTTAAAATTTTCTTTTTGTTGAGCACCTATTAAGAAAAACCAGCCTTTTTGTTGGGATTCTAGAAATGAATGCCTGAATTAGACAGGATTCCTGTCATCAAGGGATTCTGTTTAGGGTAAGCTGACAACCATGTGGTCAGCACTCACCACTTCTGAGATTACCCGTTGATCTCAGTGTTCTTTCTCCTGGATGCTCAGGTGGCTTCTAAGTCCATGTCCACTCAGAACCCTAACTAGCCCACCCAGATAATCACTAATTCTCTACTGAAAGAGACTTGACACTCTTGCTCCAGGGAGAAAGCAGATGTGCAGTTGCATAAATACAGTTTAGTCAGTGCCAGACTGGGTGTGTACTGAGCACTTAGGGATTCCTCCTTAGGATGGAGTTGCCTGCATGGCTCAATGTGGTCAAACTGTCTCAGATGAGGAGTTGGGCAGGCAGAAGGGAGGATCCATGTACCTCTCCTCAGGCAGATTGCTAGCTTGTTGAATGCGGAGACCATGTCTTAAGCAGCCTTATATCTAATATCTAATGTGCTTTGCCAGCTGTGGGTGTTCACGAGGGCTGGCGTGTAGATAACTCTCTCAGGCCTGATGCCTGCTTACCATTCAGCCCACCCTAAGGGAGGGCTTTTATGTCTTGAAACCATTGCTTTTCCTCTTACTAGAGGCCAAGAAGGCTAGAATAGGTCTTGAAGGAATTTCTTTCCTAACTTTCCAGGGCCTTCTAGAGAACTTGGGAAGCCGTGGATGGCAGGCCTACTGGTCCTGTCACTGCAGACCGCTGCTGGTCTTCCGGGGCTGGTTGATAGAGTGCATTTTCCAGTTCACTGCCCTTGCTGCTTTGTGTTTGTCTCATGTGCTTCCCAGATCTGCCTGTGACCTTTGGCTGAGATTATTTTCTGGAAATTTCTGTGCAACCCCAGGAAGGGATTGAGGTCTAGGTTATAAGCTATATGGGGGAACCGGACCTTTGCATTCTCAGAGCCCGCAGTGTCCTTGTTTCTGGGGAGGGCCTGGGAAAGGAGCTTGGGCCTCATCACACAGCTTCCAGGGAGCTGCAGCTGGAGGGAAGGGGAAGGGCACAGTAGGAGGCTAGGGGCATGTTAGCAGTGGCTTCTAGATCAACATGGCCACAAGTACTACCACGTACCTGGTGTGGAAGCCGCAGGCCTCATGAGGGCAGTGGCCGTTCACCAGCATTTCCTCTGTGGCCGGCGCTGGGCTCAGTGCTTACCGTGCATTGTCTTCTCCTGCCTCTCATCAGTCCTCCAGGGTATGGCTAGTGCCATCTCCATGTCACAGACCAGGAGCCTGGGCCTGACAGGTGGAAGGTGGTAGGTTCAGGATTTACATCTGGGGCCGTCTCTCTGTAGCCAAAGCTCAGAGCTCTCCCTTTGCGTTACTGACTCCCAAAGCTCTGGGGGTTGCTTGCGTTCTGTTTTTGTGGCCTCTTTCTTTTCCTCCTTGTGACTTTTTTTTTTTTATCCCATGCTAATGAGCTTCCTCTGAGTTTGGGGATGTTACCTGTGCTGCTTGTGCAACACCAGAACGAGGGCTGAGTTGGCCCATGTGCCCCAACCTCACACACCTTTGCTGTCAGGAAGATCTTGCTGAGCCCTGGTCAGGCTATACATTCAGTGCTGGATTTGGTTTGAATGTGCTAGTCTTTTGCCAATTGAGATAATGTCACAAAGCACCTGACATAGTGCTTGGCACCTTGGCCCGTCATGTTTGCTCCCTTCCCTTTACTCCTGGCTGCAGGCTGATGCTAAAGGAACTTAAACGTGTGGTCTGTGGCCTCAGGATTCCCGCATGCTGGTGGCCAAGACTCTGATTGGTATGTGTCAGAAGCCACAACTGCATTTGCTGCTGCTGCTGCTGCTGCTTTAGATTTTCTTTTTCTTTAGATTTCCTTTGCTCTTCCTCAATTCCTTTCTTTTTTGCTTTCATTTAAAAGTGGTTTCCAAGCAGATATGTAGAAATTAGAAAAGGACAGATACTGCTATTTCCATGAATGCTCTCCCCAAATATCTTTGAAGGAACCCCTTTCAATTCTCTTGGTATAATTGTTCCTGATTTTCTTAGCTGACGATGAATGTCCCACCCCCAACTCTCCCCTCCCCAGAAGTGACTTCCTTTCCCCTTCCAAGGTGTGTTTTATTTAAAATTAACCTTTCTGCAGGTCGGCCCCTTTGCTCAGGAAGAGCATCTGTCTTTCCAGTCTATGAGAGCCAAGTGTGGCAAATGTGTGTGTATGTGTGGTTAGAGCAAGAAAGCCAGCACATCCACTGGGAGGCGGCAGAAGGATTGTGATGTCAGTGGCAACCAACTCAGCATCTCAAAAATGGCAGCTGGGACCAGCCTGCTCTGTGGACATGCTTGTACTGGAACCAGCTAAGGATAAGAGCCAACTTCTCTGTCGGGTTTCCCCCCGTGGTGGCCTCATTGTACCTACCTCCAAATGGCAAAATAAGATCCTCTAAGTACGGTAGTGGCCTTCAAGGCACAGTCGGTCATCTGGCTTCGGACCTGGCATTCCATAGAAGACAGTACATGTGAGGAGGCTTCAACAGCCGCCCTGCATCAGGGCTAAGGGGCGTCAGCTGGACAACGGGATGCCATCCGAAGACATGTGTCTGAAATCAGGCTTTTTGGCATGACTGCTGACCAGAGGAGAACATCCACCCAGTCAACGGAGAGACCAGACCCTCCACCCAGCACAGATGGCTTCCTTTTGGGGACTTAGAGACGGGCACCAGAGACACTCTTCTGGAGGAGAAATCCCACCTTTGCTAAACATGGGATGGACAGTAGGTCATCAGGAGCAGCCACTTTATGTTCATATGACAAAACTTTATGTCTGTGCATGTCCTCGGGAGATAACTTTTCCAAGTGTGTGACCTGCCTTTGTTAGTCATGTGATAAACATTTCTTATTGGGGGATGAGAGACAAAAAGGCCATGTGAAATTTGCCGGATTGCTAGTCATCTTTGCGTGCCCTAGGCTATGCTGATGTTAGTGACTTGTGGACAGGGTTGGACTGGGTCTCTGGATGTAGCTGTGCCAGTTTTCATGACCTTGGGTTGTTAGATGGAGCTTCTTAGGATGTAAAATATTACTAATGTGTCGATCGATACACTATGAGGATCAAGTCATGATTGTGATAATTTGGTTAAATATGCGGTGAATATTGACATGAAAAAAATGATGAGACAAAAGGAACTAAATCCTTGGTTTTATGCATTCCGTAAATGTCAGCAATGGCAACACCACTATTGTTAGAACTGAAAAAAAAAAACAATTGGTTTAGTAGTTGGTTCCTGGGTCCTTGTACCTCTCAGACACTTAGACCCTTCGCTTCTCTTCCAGTATTTGCTGTTTCTTTATATGTCCCCTTTGTCTTCTATTTATCTACTCTTCCAATCTCTCATCCACCTTTCTACTTCACATTCCTATCTTTTCTAGAACCTCTCGCTTTCTGGCAAACCAGTTTCCATGGACTCTTATCCCCTAGTGATGAGACGCGAACTTGCCCTGGGGGGTCACTACTGCATGTTATTGCATGTTCTGTGTCGTGGTAGAATTGAGAAGTAAGTTACATAGGAAGTCACGCCATTCCCCGGTGACTGCTTTGCCCTGCTGCCGTACGTCATGATGTCTCTCTCATTTGAGATTATCTGAGGGGAGTGCTTTGAGTCTTCTCTCCTACCACCCACCTTTCTGTGATCTTCAGAATACCAGATACGCTTTTTGACATGACTGGGCTTCCCCATTTTCCAGTGAAGACAATATCTGGACAATATTTGGTTCTTGTCATTCAGTACCAGAGCTCTTTGGCATGACTCAGCTTACCCTGTGCCTCCATGCCAAGGTGACAGTGTGTAGGGAGAGATGCCAGTTTCCAAATGATGGATTGAGCTGCAGTATGCTCACTGCTATAAGAGAATTTGATATTTATGCTCTAGCTGGCTTTATTTTCTGTCTTTGATCAGGTGGATTTTCAGAATAATTGCAGATTACTTGAACTCAGTGGGTTGTTTTTCTGTTAAAGGTATTGTCTACTTAATAATACCAACTTTTGGATGCTTATTGGGCAGAAGATGGCCGCAGGAGGCCACTTTCTCCTTGCCAGAGTAGAGCTCTCACGGCTGCATGTCTATGATTTAAGGGCTCTGGCGTGGAATTGCTCCCTCTTCAACATGAAAAAAGCTTCTTTAAAGGTTGGATAATACGACTGCATAGGCCTCTCGCTGTGCCTCAGATCTAAGGATTCAGCCCTCTGAGTTTAGATACTAGGTTATTAGGTATTTCCAACTAAAGAGGACATTAGTAAGTCAAATTGTTTATATTGGCCCCAGCTGTCTGAGTGCCAGGTCTTAGTAAAGAAAGGAAGAGAGAGATTTGTGAAGAAAGAAGGATGGGTTGGTTGTACACTGTCAGAGGAAGGGAAAATAAAAAAGAGGCTCTAGGAATGGGTGTAGATTTGGGAGCCTGCGATAGGGAAATGAGTGGACTCTGAAGATAAATATGTCTGTTTCATGGTATTCCCTGAAACTGACCCACACTGTAGAATTATATGTGTATTGAATGAAATAGATTGGAATTTCAGTCTGACTTGGAATTTGCATTGAAGAATTAAGATTTTTGTTAAAAAGAAGAGGTGAAAGCAAAGTTCATTGTTCCTCCTACAGCAGTGTCCCCCTTAAGGAGAACACAGGTCTTGATTTTGCCCTTGGCTTTGGCCCTCTGCACGGTCTTACGGATTCGCCCTTTCCTGCTGGGTAGGAAGTGGAGGTCTGTGATTAAAGGCAGGGGCACATCTGCAGTGCTGTGACAATCTGATTAGAACACTTCTCACCCTGAGAGTCCATCTCTCTTACCTTATCCTCAGACCCTTCTGTTCTTGAGAGGCCTGAGGTTAGCATAAGGGCAGAAACACTTCTAAGAATCTGAACCCTCTCTCCAGAAAAATGTCCAGACACGTGATTTTTATATAAAATGTCAAGGGTAGTATTAGATATCTTAAGGAGTATCCATAGGGCTCAGATTAAGAACCCTTGTTGTGGGGCACAGGTCACTGCTGAGTCACCAAGGAGTGTCCCTAAACCCCAGCCTGCCATGTGGCTTTTTCCTCCTATCCATTAAATGTCTTTGTCCCTTCCCCCCATTTGCTAATAGGCATGAGTCACTTGATTTTTGTAGCACTAGATGCCCTGAGGTGTTCATGTGGAGAAATATTGAGTCATAATTTTTGTTTTTATTAAAAAACAGTTTCCTTATTCCAAAGCCTACTTCTCTTTAAAACATATTTTAATTCCATTTTATCTTTAAGTTTGCATACCTTTTTTTTTTTTTTTTTTTAAATGGCTGGCTGGCTCATTTGCCAGGATCTCTGGGGGATGGGGTATTTGAAAATTCTCCTTAAGTCTTATGAACTTTTTCAGCATTATGAAGCCATCTCTCATTTTCTTCTGAGATGAGGAAACCCTGTTCTGCCACCTTTGATCACCTCAAGACAGTTATCTTTGCTTTACAAGCACAGATTCATAGGGATCCAGAGGATGTGGGCATGCAGGGGCCCCCAGGAGAGAAGCAGAACCCTGAGAGAGTATGGGTGACAGTGCAGATGAGCACATGGGCCTGATGATGGAGAACAGACTAAGAGCTGGTTACCATGATCGCTGTTTTAGATTTCACATCAAAGTAGCAGAATCAAACTCTTGACCCTAAAATGGAAGAAATCCTGGCTATTCAAATCCTCCGTTTGTTGCAGTGCCTGCTAACAGCAGGTGCTTTGCAGATGCCGACAGATTTGTGTTTCCGTTGCTAACAGATGTCTTTCAAACTGAACTGACCTGTCGAACAGTGCTGCCTTTCAATCTACGATCCTTCATTCTGGACCCAAATCAGAGATGGTCTCACCTTTCTGCAAATGGACTGAGATCCAGTATGGGTAGAATTGCGGTGTCCTCTAAGATGTTTAATAACAATGTGATAAATGAAATCAGCTTTTGTTTTTGACCATGATGATTTACTTGAGGTTAGTAGACAATTTTTTGCAAATCATACTGTAAGAAAAAGGGCAAGTTCTCAGAAGCTGTGGGAGACAGAAATATTGCTGGACCCTTGTTTAAGCTTAAGGCAGAGTTGGCTAAGGATGTGAGCCAATGAGGCAGGTGTGTATTAGGCTCCCTATGGTCTGTCTTCTCTTGGCAGGACTTCAGAGCCCCAGGAGCTCTGGCCACAGGTCTCCTGGAGTGAATCAGCTTCTGGGGACTGCGTACCAGCTTTCATTCTCTCTGCTGGAACCAGTGTCTCTGAGAGTCATTATCAGACAGAGAGGAAGTATGATGTTGATTGAAGTGGGACCAGCTGGAGGAGTTTATGTGCACATTAATGTGTGTTCTTAGTATCATGTGGCAGGATCCTACCGAAGGCTTCCTGGCTACTGGAATCTGGGACAGACAAGCTGGGTTCAATTTTCAAGTAAGACAGACAGCAGGAGGAGGTGGTGGTCCCATGTGGTCTGTAAACACGTTGCACTGAGTGTGGCGATGAGTGGGAAGGATGTTGATTTCCCTGTGCACTGGCTTGTGGGCAAATGGGAAATCTGATTTTCAGAAGAAAGAATCATCCTTTGCTTCTCGAAGCTTATGGCTGCCTCGCTTTAGCTATTGATTTGTTTAGTTTTCAATCAGTATAATTAATTGTGAGAACAATTAATTTCAAGCAGGAATAATTGCACTCAAAATGTAGCTACCTTTCCTGTTGGGATATGTAAGGACTTTGCACACCACTCCCACCGCCTTAGGTACATAATGATAGCTTGATTTGTTTTTGAGTGTCCTTTTTTTCTCCCAAAGCAAGATGCCCAGGCATTGCCCTCTCCCCCAGCAGCCCTGGGTTGGAAATAAATCTGATGCAAATTATTGCCTACCAGGTCTCCACAAAGAAGTAGCCACAGCAGCACCTTTGCCACTGGAAGAGATTGTGTCTGAGTTCTCTGACTTCCCGGCATGGAATCAGAGCAGCCCAGATCCCCACCCGCCACCCCAGGCTTCTCTCTGGTTAGTCTTCTCTGGAACGGGATAGAATCAGGCATCCTCAGTTATTGTAGTATATTCTTGCAAAGCAACTTGCCTATGATGTCAGCTAACACACTTTGCGATGAGGCCAGAGAACCAGGCATGTGATGAAGGAAACTCAGCTCTTGCCTGGGGGAAAGTCCTGTGGGCATCACTGATGAACCACCATTGTCTACCAAAATTGGGGTGACTGTCTATGGAAGATGTCTATTTCAATGGACACTTTAAAAATGCCTGCCCCTGGGAAAGAAGCAGCACTGTATTCCCTCTCTGACATGCTGGTAGGGAATGGCTGGCACATGTATGTTAAGCCAGATAAGTGCAACCACCTCGATCACTCAAGTACCCTTTGCATATTGGAAGTGCCTTTAGATAAAATGATTCTGTCTAACGAGGTTTATAAATCATTATTTTTTGCATGGACATGTGGGCAAGTCTGTATCTTTTTATAATTAATACCTTTGAGCTCTTAACATTGCTGTATATTAAGTTCACTGTCACATCTGTCACTGATAATTAGAAATGATTGTAAAATGTGTTGTGCAGAGTGTTTTTGCTTACATATAAACAAGCACCATGAGAACATAGATAAATGTGGAATGGAGGAATGGAGTGACTTTTTTCAATGAATCTGAGGACAGCTTTACACTGTAGCCAGCGTTCTTGATTCTTGGGTATTGGAAAATTCTGTGCTCAGTCATTCCATTCACACATTTTGTTTATTAACTTGCCTGTTTTCTATGTCATTGGAAAAATTGGAACCAAGCAATCGAATTAATAAACTTGCTCTGAGGAAAGCAGGGTCTGTGGACCAGCATGAATCTCAGCATTATATAAGTTTCAGAGTTTTTCCTTATGTTTTCATTTTTACCGTCCTCCCTAAATGAATGCCAACTCTGAGCCATTTTTTTTTGCACTAGCTATAGTGATATTAATTGATGTGAGTAGAAATAGTCTCAGAGTAAATTTTCCCACAAAGAAGGCAATTTCAGTCAGTCTCAGGGGTATCTGACTTTTACTTAAAAACAGAAAAATTTATATTAGATATAAAATGTCCTGGGTTGTAGAAGTTAATAGGAGACTGTCATTTGGGAATAGTCAAGATTAAGGGAGCTCATACTTGTATGTTATAGTTAGTTTCTTAAAGGACAGGAAACTTTCTTGGCAGGGGAAATCCTCCAGCCAGAAGATTCATTAATAGGAGCCGATGAGAGGGCATGAGTAGTAGCAAAAGGTGGCCTGCATCCCAAAAAGGGTCATCCTTAACCCCATGGCCAGTAGGACTGGTTAGGGGAACTTCCTGGGGCGGGATTGGGCTCACTCTGTAAGTGCTCAGCATATGGCTTCGTATGCTATGCTGCTCATTTTTGCTGTACCAACTGGTGATTTTTATTAATGATCTTGTTTTAGCCAAACTCAGGCCCTGACTTGGTTTTGTCCGAAGATGAAAAAAGCGACACTGAAGACAAGGAAGAGACAGAATTGGGTGTCATGGAGGATCAGCGCAGTGTGATTCTTCATCTCATTTCACAGCTCAAACTTGGAATGGATTTGACCAAGGTAGGTTGGCATGTGTCATCGGATCTGCAGCCAGTTGTTTGGGTTGTGTCTCCAACTCTGAGCCTTCCCTGCTCACATCCTTTTCCTTTTGGCGAGTTTGAGAAAGTAGAGTAAGAAAGTATAATTGCAGTCAAATCTGGCTATTCCAAGTATGATTTGATAGGCTATTTTTACATAAATGCTCATCCTCAGAGCATGAGCCTTGCGTTTGATTCCCTGCAGGAGCTGTGACTTTACAAGGGCAGGGAGAGCATCAGAAAAACCATCAGATGATAAGGAAAATTCAGGGCAGGGTTGTTTTGTTTCCTGCTGTGTCCTAGAGAAGGTTAAAGAAGACCTATAGAGATAGATAAGGCACTGGCCACAGAGAGAAAACAGGAGGAAGGAAAAAGTTGGAGCCAGGAGTAAGGCCACTGCACACCTAACCATGACCTGCGACTATCAGTTGTCAGCTCTTATAGCTAGTTCCCAAGGGCTGCCTTGTTGGTGATCCAGAGCTCATTGTCCATGAGTAAAGGAACAAACCTGTGGGTTGGTAAACATGCAGCTCTTCTTGGTGCTGCGCTCAGCCCGGATTCTCCCTGAGGGACCTCATCCTGCATCAGCCACTGTTGGCAAGGTGATGGGCTCATGTAGACTCTCCCTCACTTTGAGTCAGCAGCTTCCTACTGGAGGCAAAGAGGAAAAGCAATTTTGTGTGTGGCTGAAAGGTGGTACGGTGTCATTGAGGGCATCGTGAGGTGATGGAGTGTCCTGGACACTGCCCTCGGGCCTACCTGGGTTCTATTTCCATTCCCGATGCCTCCCTGGAGTTCAGTGTGAGAATCGGCAGTTGTGGGTAGAGACTGAGCCCGTGCAAAACTCAGAGTAGGTGCATCAACATTCTTACTGTTTTGACGTGTGGTGTGTTGTGGTGGGCTGTGTGGCATGGTGTGGTGGGCCACATGGTGTGGTGGGCCCCTTGGTGTGATGTGGTGAGCGGCATTGTGTGGCAGAGGAGTGGCTGCTGGGGAGAGAGACATCACCCATGAAGAGAATGTGGTGTAAAATGGAAGTTCTAGATTTGGAAGGTCAGCCAGAAAAATGTAGACATCCTTGAAATGGTCAAAGCCACTGAAGGCACAGCCTATGGACACTGCATTGAGGGTTGCTGGCTTATTTGGCTGCAGTGACGGGTCTAGATGCCCCAAGTTCACCCCAGCCTGGGCTGGATGCCAGAAAAGAGAGGGAAGGGTGGGCAAGTGTGAGAGATTCTTGGAAGAGGAAGATGACAACATGGTAACTGACCATTTATAGGAGATAGAAAGCCTCAAGGATGCAGGAAAACCTTTTATTTGGAATGTTTTTATGTGTTCGAATATGAATGTGTCTGATATTCAACTGGGAGACTGTACAACTTTAAACAAAATGGTGGGCCCATGCCTGACCTAGAAAGTTCCCTAACTTGGCCATCCTCCGCCCAGTGCTTGGGCCTTCCCAGCTCTGCACGGCAAGCTGTGAAGACTGACAGTCTCTCTGCTGCCTTCCTTCATTTAGTCTGTGGGTTGTGTAATTCTCGTATCCTTTTTACTAGAGGCACCATCTTAAATGCTTGCCTTTTTAAAAGCCATTTATTTTTTATTCTTGTGGATTGTGTAGACAATGCAGATGGAGCTCTACTTAAGATCTGAAGGATAGAATATGGACAATGATGTGCACTAGTAGGATTTAAAATCACATTTCTACACTGTGGGTCATGGGTCATGACCCCTTTAAGTAGGTTGTAAAACCAATTTAGCGTGTCAGATATCATTTCTAAAAAATGAAATGTAACAGAAAATAACAATGAATTGTACTTATTTTAGTTCTATTGATACCTGTGTACCAGGTCACAATATAAAACAAATTCTCATTATGGATTGTATTAAAAAAATATTCGTAAAACACTAATGTGGAATCATGAATGGTAGACTGTCAGAGGAACTAGAATTGTTCAGGTCAGATGTGGAGAAACAATAAAATATGGAAGGGACTATATTATGGCAGGTTGAGTATCTCAGACATCACGTTATGACTCTTGTTTTAAATCATAAGAACTGTGCATTTACTATTATTATTTTATTAGAACATGATTGTTTTGCATTTCTGGGGTCACAGTCTTTTCCTAAAAGAGCCTATGTTGGGTTTATTCGATATATGAAAAACTTCTCTAGTATATAGTTTACTAATTTATTTACTGGGGAAGAGTTGCTATTCAAAACCCAGGGGGAAATTTAACAAGTTGAAATACTTGTGAGAGGAAAAGGTAAGCCTTTTATTGTTCTGTTTGGTTTCTGGGCTTTTGTTGTGCTGCATGATGAAAAGGTTGATAAAATTCTGTCTTTCCCAATTGTCTCTTTTTCTCTTCTTGGCTTTGCCCGTGGCATTAAGGTACGCTTGTGCTAAATCGGCAATTGAAGAACTTAACCTGAATGGAGAGTCTGAGCAGACACCTTAGAGATAGAACATTCTTTGATTCAAGGGTGAAGTTGTGGTGTCTGTGTAAAGTAAGTGTGCTGCCCACCTTTGACAGGTGGCCAGTATCTATGCATTCACAGGTCTCCAGCCTGACAGGGCACTTGACCTTAGTTAATTAACTGTGCTGACTAGACAGGGAAGTTTCACGGGTTTATGACCAGAAGGCTCACGCAGTACTCCATGCTCAGAAGTGTCCCATGCTTGGCTTAATATTTTGTTGTCACTGTCTTGAAACTCTTCATAATTTTGAACAAGGGGACTTGCATTTTCATTTTTTTCACTGGGCCCCACAAAGCATGTAGCAAGTCTTGCCTCTAGAAGCCCCCTTGTCTGCTCTCTTTCCTCAGCTGTGGTTCCATAACCCAAATTGCTGGAGAAAACCTCCACTGGATAACGTGCTGCATTTCCACAAATTGTGGATAGCCTAGAAAGGAATAGAAGAGAGAAAGGAGGAACCACAGAAAAATGGAGGGCCACCAAAGGGCTCATTGAGGAAGGGCAATTAGGTCCAGTCTGGAGGATGAGTGGGTGTTAGTGGGAGGAATGGGAGGAAGTGCATTCCTGGCAGAGGGAACCGTGTGGAGGAAAGCATGGTGGGTGGAGTGGGGCATGTACTGCTGAGTGGCACAGCTGAACATGCAGTGAGTAGAGAGGTCCGATCTTGCAGAGGCTTGTGGGCCATGTAAGGAGGGCAGACTTGATCCTGAGGGCATGGGAAGCCTTTGGAGGGTTTCAAGCAGGTGAGAAACAGGATGCGTTCAGGAGATGCTGGGGTAGCTGCCGTGCTAAATCCTGGGCTCCAGGGAGAGGGGCCCACAGAATGCAATGTTGACTTTGGAAGTTAATGATCTTTTTTACTAGTTTTTTTAGGGATATGAAAAATGACAATTAAGAATGCATATGTTTACCCATCTGGCATATATTTATTGAGTACTATACATGCTAGGTATTATTCTAGACACTGTGAGTTCAGCAGTGAACAAAACATTTGAGAATCCATACCTTTATGGTACCTGGGTGGTAATGGAAGAAGAGAGAGACAAAGTGAGAGAAAGGAAAGAATGTGGAGATGAGAAATACAACAAAGAGAGATAGAGCATGGCAGGAAAGGTTAGAGGTGATGGAGTGTGGGGTGGGGGTGCCCTCTTAGGTAAACTGGTCAGGCTAGGATTCTCCCAGGTGACATTGGAGTAGAGACCAGATTAAGATGAAGGCGTCAGTCTTGTGCATATCTAGTAGAAAAATGTTCTAGCTAGAGGGGACAGTGAGTGAAGAAGGCCAAGATGGACCTTGTTTGGTACTTTGAGGATGAGCAAGGTGCCCTTTGTGGCTGGAGCAGAGTGAACAGGGTGGGTTGGAAGGGAATTAAATTGGCAGATAGCAGGGACTGGATCATAGGGCCTTGTAGGACATTATAAGGATTTGGGATGTTATTTTAACTGATATGGGTTGTCATTAGAGAGTTTTAACATAGAATACATGGCCTTACTTACATTTTTAAGAGATTATTCTGAATCTTGTGTGGAAGGTAGACTGGGGCAGGGCCAAGTACGGTGTGGGCATCAGGGTGAGGGTAGATGCAGGGAGAAGGTGAGAGATGATGGCAGTAGCAAATTCTGGATATACTTAGAAGATAAGGACAACGGGATTTGGATATCCTGTTTGCATATAGATGGGATGTGGAATATGAGGGGAAAAGAGAAATAAAGAATGACTAAGTTTTGACCTGAGTAACTAGAATAATAATAATTAAGATGACCATTTAAAAAAAATATTGATGATGAAATAACCACTTCAAATGTAGTGGCTTAAAAAAATAACCATTATTTATTGTTATGGAATAAGGGGGTGAAATCAGCTGGGCAGTTCTGTTAGTCTTGCCAGCGGTCACCCATGTGCCTCTCACCGCCTGGCGGGTTAGTTGTAGGCGAGACTCAGCCAACACAGCTAGTTCTCTCTCTCCATAAAGCTGTAGGACTTTTCTGTGTCAAAGTGTTCTTCTCACATTGACACTTTTCTGTGTCAATGTGTTCGTCTCTCCAGCTAGGTAGCCAGACATCTTACACAGCAGCTCAAAGCTCTCAAGAAAGCAAAGGTTGAAGCTGATAAACCTTAAGGCTTAGGCCCCAAACGGGCCTAAGTGCCACTTTCACTCTATCAATAAATCAAGTCGCAGGTCCAACCCCGATGGAAGAGAAGGGGACTGTGCCAGGGCATGAAGCCTGGGAGCTGCAGTCCACTGGGGGCCACCAGTGGCACAGACTACACTCTTTTACTGAGAAAGGAAAGACCCTGGGAAGAGCAGGTTGGCAATGTGCGGGGACATCACGGATTTAATCTTGGATCTGTTAGGTCGGAAGTATCCATTCATCAGTCATCCAAGCAAAGAGGGCACGTAGACAGCTGGATATGGAAGCCTCGGTCTCATGAGTGAGGTTCAGGTATAAGTTTGAGAGTAAACAGTGTGTAGCCGGTGTTCAGAGCCAGGAGGTGGAATGGGTTCCTCCAGGGTGTAAGTAAAGATAAAGGGGAAAGAAGTCTAAGGACTGAGTCCTGGGATACATCAGTGCTTAGAGGTTGGGGGATGAGAAGGCTCCAGCAGAGGAGACTGAGAAGGGCCAGCCAGGAAGGTAGGACAGAAACCAGAGGGGCATCCTGTCATGGAAGCCACATGAAGGGAATGTTTTGAGGAGAAAGGAGTTATCAGCTGTGTGAAAATTGCTGCTGATGAGCCAAGAAGAATCGGACCTATGAGTGGAGCATCTGTCTTTGTCTGATTGGGTTCAAGGGAGAAGGGGTAGAAAAGGGGTGATGGAGTAAAAACAGCTGTTGTGAGGAGCTTTGGTATTAAAAGGGAGCAGAAAATTGGGTGGAAACTGGAGGAACATCTGGAGTTGAGAGTTTGGCTTTTTCAGATGTTTTAATGCTGAGGGGAATGGTTAGGAGCAAGGAGGGAGATGACTGCAGGAGTCAGGTAGTGAGAGGGCATGGGATCCAGTGCCTGGGCATAGGGGTTGCCCTTAGGACAGTCAGTCCATGAAGCAGAGGGGTGCAAACACCAGGCAGTCAGCAGGAGAGCCCCATGGTTAAGCATGTGGCCCTGAGCCTGACCGCCTGGGTGGCATCCTAGCCTAGTTACCTAACAACCCTCTGAGTGCCTCTGTTTCCTTATCTGTGAATTTCCCTGTGGGGTTGCTCCGTATGTACACACAGCGGTGTGTGTCAAGGATTTGGAGCAGTGCCTGGTGTAGAGTAGGTGCCGTGTGAGGGTTTGCTATAGTGATTGCCATGTGCACGTTCTCTATGGACTGCTTTGATTTTCTCAGTGAAAAAAGAAGCAAGATGATCAGCGGAGATTGCTAAGGAGGAAAGAGATTCGAGGAGGGAGGAGACGGCAGGAAATGTTTGTCTCAGGGAGAGGAAGAAGGTAAAAGGGTTGTCACACACCACCGGGGACACTTAAGGTTTCTAGGTCATGGATTTAAAGTGAAAACAGTCAGCTTGTGTCTCTGTTTCTCCAGGAAAATTGAGCTGCCAGGTTGAGGCATAGAGAGTATGAGGAGGGAGTAAATTGGAGTTGAGGTTTGCTTGGTTAGTGTCCCTGAGGGAGAGAGTGGCAGGGCTGCTGGGAACAGATCAAAGGAAGGTGTAAGGTGGGTTTGGGGGCCTCATAGGGGTGGTGCAAGGTCCACAGGCAGCAGGTCTTGGTGGAGCTGGGCTGAGATGGAGTGAGAGCTAGGTGATCAGGGGTGGTGGTTGAAGAGTGGGATGCTTAAAATTGAGGTTATGGCAGCAATAGTTATGGGTGACAGGTATAAGGTGTGCCTATTTGTAACCAGTATGGATTTCTCAGGGGATTGAGCATAAACCGCAGTTTTGTTTTATAGATTCAGATGGGAGGTCTTCTAGAAGAATGAATTTCAAGCCCTTCCAGAAAGCACAGCAGATTCCATAGAGTTGGTAGGAATTGAGGGGTACAGATTGTGTTCAAAACTAATGTAAGGCTGAGTGGACTGGGCCTTCCTTGGGTGATGTAGTACCTGACCTTAAGTTACCCCATCAGTCAGGGATATGTTAGCCCAGCTTCATGCTTTGAGAGAGATGATCGCTGAGATAATTGTTAATTTTCTGTGAATTTTAAAGTATTGTTTAAATCATTCCAGTAGAACTATTTGTAAAACCAGGTGGAGATTTGGTCTGCAGCTGTTGTTCATTGACATCTGGCATCCCTGTACTCCCCCCCAGATTTCAGAAATAGAACAGTGTCATTACCTGTGTGCACGCCAGGGTGTGTGTAGCATTCCACCAAACCGTTGCATTATCAGGCTGTTTTTCTTCGGCGTCTTGATATTATAATGTACAGCTTTTCCTCTTTGATTGAATTATTTTATTAGGTAAAAGTTCCAGGGTCAGTCACAATATGTAAAGATTAACTTTGCTGTGCTTAAGCTCCTTCTTACAAGGGAAAATTTTTGTGAAAAGGATCAGAAGGTCCAGGGATTACCCTGGAAAGACCTACCCCCCACCCTACCCCAGGCAGAGCTGTGCATATTCAGGGGTTTCCCTCCTTTCCTGATGCCTTCAGCTCTTCTCTAGAAATCTTGTTTTTAATATGCTGTCAAGCAGAGCCTGCTACCTGTCCTGAAATATTTGTCTTTTACTAGAAGACACAGTAGTGGCTTGGCCCCCCTCAGCTTGTCTGTATACTTCTGTGTCATGAAAGGGCAGCGTGTCATCTCCGTGCTCCCAGTGTACTTGGCCGGAGCTCACGAATCCTGCTCTCCCAGAAAAGCATTCCAGTGACTTTTTGCTCCGCCCCCCGCCGAAGACAATGAGGGGTCTAGCATAGGCCCTGACCATGCAAAATTGGTTCACATTCCAACTCTTTCCTTATTTAGCCATCTGTAAATTATAAAACCTTTCTGAGCTTTAGTTTTCTCATCTGTAAAATGGAACAGACATACCTACTCATAAGTTATCCGAGTGGAGTTGAGGCGGTGATGCTAGCACTGGGGAGCAGCTGCGAATACATATGAAGCTTCGCTCACTGGCCTGCTGCTCACCTCCTGCTGTGCAGCCCATTCCTAACAGGCCATGGACCAGTACCATTCTGTAGTCCAGGGACTGGGGACCCTGCTCTAAACAATTTATGTTTGAAACATTTCACACATTCTTACAACACTTCTCTTGTTTTACACAATTATTTCTCCTTTTTCTCAAATAATTGATTATTATAGAAGCATCAGAGGTGGGCCCAGGGGCTGCTGTGGTCGTTAGGAGACTTGCTTGCAGTCTTCAGCTTTGTCACTGAAACTTATGTGATGAGTCTGTGTCTGATCTCTGCTCCCCATGTATTCCCTGGTCTCCAGATGAGGATGCTGACCCCTGATTATGAGGCATCGACAACTACCAGCGGGGAGCGAGCATCTACTGTATGGTTTGGGTAGGCTAATTTTACACTGTCATTTAATACTCACGAAAAACTCTAGGAGGTTGGTATCCTTATTTTCTCCATTTTATAGCAGAGGAGGTGAGTCTTGGAGAGATGAACCTGCCTAGGGACACATGGCTGGAGCTGCCAATAGGGAACCTCAGCTCATGGCTTGACTTTCTTCTGCAAGCCGAGGTCTGGAGCTCTGAGGGAACACGGGGGTTGATTTCAGCAGACATCGCTCTCTCTTTTTGATCGTTAATATCTTCTTGGAAAAAGTCAAATTTTATTTCAGACTCTTTCTATCTCACAAAAAAGTTTGATGAATACCTCTTGTGATGTTCAAAGCACCATGAGATGGGCGTGAAGGGGACTGGCGCTTTAAGGAAACCCAGGGGAGCCACCTGTTGGCTGAGAAACCCTTGGCACTGTGGATTATCTACCTTTTATTTTATGAGGTTGGATTTTAGTGTATTTCTCCTGGTTTCCTTAAAGCACAGGTCTCCAAACCCCAGGCCAGACAATACCAGTCTGTGGACTGTTAGGAACCGGGCTGCACAGCAGGAGGTGAGCGGCGGGCCAGAGAGCGACGCTTCATCTGTATTTGAGGCCACTTCCCAGCGCAGGCATCACCGCCTCAGCTCCACCTCAGATCACCGGGCATTAGATTTTCATAAGAGCACCTGTCCCTGGTGCCAAAAGGCTGGAGACTGCTGCCTTAAAGGATTACATAGATCAGTCTCGGCAGGCGGTCTTGGCCTCTCTTGGCTTGCTTTATTGCACTTTGTGGGTTTGTCAGTCTGATAGAAGATTTTGTAGATGGTTCAAAAGGTTATTAAATTACCTGATTTTTTTTGGAGAACATTGCACTTGCTTTGGGCCCTCCTTTGAAGAGGCCCACTGTGTTCCCTCTTGGGGAGAAGGGACTATCCCTTTTTTGGGCCTAGGCAGTCGGTTATTGCAAAGTTCTGGGAGCCCAACCTGAAGATGAGTTATTTACTTCTAGATTGATGTAGCTTTAAATGTAATTAATTGTTCTCTGAGTCTCGAGTGCAGATCTTCTCTTTTTTTTTACCCCCTTCCCCCAAAGTAGTTCATTGTCTTAATTATGTTAATGGGAATAGGGCAGCCCTTGTCGATGCCACCATAAATCTGCGGCTGTGACTCTAGCCATTTGGTTGGCATCAGTGTGCACAGCTGGGCCATCACTCACTTCTCGGTTGGAGGCAGACAGCCCGATTAGTACTCGGCTTCTTGGCTCTGTATTTCCAGTGTCCACCACCCAAGGAACCGATGATTAAGTGACTTATTTGCAAAGACACCAAAAAAAAAAAAAAAAATATATATATATATATATATATATATATATATATATATAAACAGGGAGATTGTATGAGATATAGAAGTCTGCTTTATGAAAAATGTGATATCTTGCCGCAAGTGTTCAGGGGGGCTGGTTTTGAAAGGCATCGATCTGGTGTTCTGCACAAAGCCCCAGCCAAACATATCGATAAGATGAAAGGAGAAATAGTCATTCCACTCCCGACCCATCTTTTCCAACTCTCCAGCTATTCTGCTTTTTTTCCCCCAGCTCTGACAAAACCCCAGAATCATTGTCAGTCGCAGAATACATATCTAGTGGGTTGGACTTGGCATTGTCTGTGAGACCATATTCTCTGAGTCAAATTTCAGGAGGGCTGTCTTTTGCAAATTGAGAAGTTCTCAGGTACTGCATCTCTGGTAGAGCCTTTCTTCTTTTTCCTTCAGCTTTTTATTTTGCACTATCTAATCCACAGCGGAATTGCAAAAAAATAGTGCAGTGAACTTCCATATGTCACTGTTATGGGCCAATTGTTAACATTTTGCTACTTCGCATTTCTTCTTTCCTCTTTCTCAATCTCTCCTTCTCCTCTGCCTCTATTTCTCTCTCTTTCCTTCTCTCCCTCTGAAACCCCAAATATACACATGCACATATATGTGTATTTTATTTTTTGTTGAACCACTTCAGAGTATGCTGCAGGCGTGACAGTTCTCCCCTACATCCTTCAGTGAGTATCACCTAACAACAAAGATGCTCTGTCCCACGGTACATTCATGATACTTGGGAAATTTAACATTGATGCAATACTGTTTCGTATGTAGCCCATAGTAAAACTTTCCCAAATTGTTTCAATAATGCTCTTTATAGCTTTAATAAGAGCAAAATAGCACTGTGGCTGCTGTGATGGAGGTATGTGTGGGGTACAGTGAAGGTATGAAGAGGAGGGGGTTGTTGGTTTAGCCTTGGGACAGGAGCTGTCAGAACAAGTTTCCTAGAGGTTAACCTTGAGCTGAATGGCTGTTTGTCATTTAGATAAGGCAGGAGAGAGAGTAGAAAAGGGTAATAGGACTGAAGGTGGGGGGTGGGGGCAGATTGAACTTTATTTATCCCTTATAGAGGTTTTGAGAAAGACAAATCTGGCTGCAGTGTGGAGAAGAAGTAAAGATGGGCATGACAGAAAGCTAGAAGATCAGTTGGGACTGACAGCCATACTTTTCCAGATAGGGGCCCCGTGCGGGTCCTTTCATAACTGCCACAGGTCCCCCTCCTGTCTGTAATGTTAGTGGTAGTTTTTGGACTGGTGGATTGCCTTGTCGTTGTTGGAGGAGTAGACTGGAGTAGAAGGTGGTACTCGTGTCATACCCTTTACCCTGTGCTGCCTCCTGCCCTCACTTATTCATCAGTGACAGTAGACATGGCGGCCCAGCCTCTCCAGTTCTTAGGTCCAGTGAACTCTTGTCTCCCTAGGCCTCTGAGGGAAAGAAAATGTTCTCTTTAGCCAGAAGCAGATAATCATGGTACCTCAGGGGAAATGGAAGGAACTTAGGGCTGGCAGTGGGGAGCCCCAAGGTACATTCCCTGCCTGCTCGGTGCCTAGGCATGGTGCCCTCCCTCCCCACCTCCCCAGCCTCTATCCCCTCGCCCGTGAGACCAGGCATTGAATTCCACCTTGAAAGTCCCTTTTGGTTCTGATGTTCAGTGATTTGGGGTTCTGGGTAGAGTTCTTTTTAAAAATTATTTTGTTTTAATCCTTTAGCCTCTGAGTTCAGAAATGCTGATCTAAGGGAAAATGCTTTAAATTCTTGTCCCTTTCAAAAGTACATAATGAGTAAATGTTGTAGCTGATTCTTGCCTTGTAATTTCAATCTTGGGTATAAACATGAGAATTCTTGTTGTCCAGAGGTAGAGTGATTGACAGCAAAGCCCCCTTTGACACAAAGTGGGGCAAGGATGTGCATCGAGGCCACGGGATCATCTTCCTTTGGCGTTCTGTGTCAGGGCTGACTGCCCTCAGTGTAATACCCCCTGATCCCTCTCCTGGCTCACTTCCTGATCCAAGGGCCCACTGAGCCCTGGGAAGGGAGACAGCAGGAAGTGCAGTGGTTTGGGGATGGTCTGGCGATGAGAACATTTGTGGCCTCTCTTTCTTTTTAATTGGTTTGGCTTCTCTGAGGGGCTTCCCAACCTGCACAGTCTCCTGGGGGGAGTTTCTAAGGGAGGCCTTGAGTGACTGTGGGGGAGGGAGATGGAGCGATGGTGAGTGTTTGGGGGTTACTTTACCTCTCTTCTTTACTCTGCCGTCGGCCACCTGCATGGTGGGGGTCCATGGGGAGAACACAGCAACCCAGCTCCTATGAGCTTCTTTGGGAGAGTGGACCCTGGGAGCCCAGCGAAGGCTGCTGAATGATGCCCTGTCCCACAGGAAGACATAGGAAGTAGTAACAGTGGCATCTGAAGGCCATTCTGAGCCAGGATGTGCTTTTCCTAACCACCTCAGATCCCTGGGCAGCCAAATTCTCAGTTTTGTCGAGTTGTAGAAGAAAGAAAATTAGAGCATCTCCATTAATTTGCATAGTTGTGTTTTAAATAATGTTTCTTCTTCTAATACTATAAAAGCAAAGCAGAAAAATACTTAAAAAAATGTAAAGATCGCTCAATTTTATCACCAAGAGAGATATGTTAACATTAGGGGGTTTTTGATGATATTGGGATTATGTCACATGTTCACTTTTACATCTGGCTGCTGCTTTTACTTAACCCAGGTACATTTTCCTCTGCCACAGCTTTTAAATGAGAGACAGAAAAGCATTAAAGTTCCCAACCTCACCTCTCCAGTGGGCTGGGCTTCCTCTAGTTTCCTCTGAAATTGCTGCGCTGTGCTTTGCCGATCTCACGTCTGCCTGTCTGTCTCTTTCCGTCAGGATGTCTGTCTTCCGGGGTGTCTACACTCTTCGCAAGGAAGGGTCTCAGTAGGCTGAAGTGGAGGCAGGGTTACAGCCCTGTAAGCTGTGATATTCACAATTGGTGATGTGCCCACCGTGCAAATGCTTTCGTGGGAGTTAGGGGCTTGTGCACGGGGAGCGCAAACCAGCTTCGTGACCTGGGTCGGCTTGCTCAAACTGGCGCGGCTCCCCTCCCCTCACTCCATGTGAGAGGCTCCAGGCCAAAGTGAGCTGTGTTATGCAGCTAAGTGGGTGGAATGTTAATATCCATTAACCAAGTCATTTTGAAATCATTCTGGAGCAGTGAGAAACAGGCTGTCTCTCCTTCTCTTACCAGTAATAGTAATGAGCTACCTGCTTTCCAGCCCAGTGTCAGAATGTCTTTCATTGGCTTTAAATGAACTAGTTTCTAGGTTAGTTATTTGGAGTTGTTGTGTGGCACCTGGATGACCACCTGGATCCACTTTGGATCAGTGAGTCTTTCCTGGGGGTGGCCCCTATGCCAGTCCATTTACCAGAAGATTCTCTATTAAGTGCCAGCCTCCTCCTTTGTAATTTCTGCTCGTTTATTCTGTCCCAGTCTTGTGGAGCAACCTCCACAAATGGTCCCTCTTTTCTGTGGCAGTTCTGTGGACATTCACCTGCTAGCTGGCCTGGCCTTCTGGAGACCTGGGCAGGGGCCCTTTCCACACCCTACTCTGCCTTGACTGTGTTGGGGTTCATATGCCACTCTTCTAACAGAGATCTCCAAATAACCCCTCTTGTTAGTGGTGGGTTCTGGTCTACCTGGACCCCCTTTGCTGCGGCACCAGCAATTGCCAGGATACGTGTTTGTGGGAACACACTGAGCATCCCTCTTGTGCCTGATGTTAGAAAGAATATGAAAAAGCCCTTCCCACCTGTTTTCCGTGACATCTCTAAATGATGGGCGAGCAAAAGAAGGCTGAGTGTTAGGGAAGTGATGGCAGCGGAGAGAGAGAGGGGCTGTTGTTTTAGCCCAGATGAGCAGAGAAGAAAATTGCTCAGAACAGTCTTGTTCACACAGCTGAGTTGGCACTGATGACACCGCTGCAGCTACTTCCAATTTCTTCGATATTGTTTCCCCTGATTTGTCATTTGTGTACAAATGAAAAGAAATTGTTCCCGGCTTAAGCCATTGTGCATTTGCTTGATGGCAGTTGTAGCCTTCATATTTTTCCCTTTTCAGCTTTTTCATGTAATCACAGGGATTCCTGTCTGACTTTGTCTTTTTCCAAATGCAGGTGGTGCTTCCCACGTTTATTCTGGAGAAGCGATCTTTGCTAGAGATGTACGCAGACTTTATGGCACACCCAGACCTGCTGCTGGCCATCACTGCGGGAGCCACACCAGAGGAAAGAGTCATTTGCTTCGTGGAGTATTATCTCACAGCTTTCCATGAGGGTCGCAAGGGGGCCTTGGCCAAGAAGCCTTACAACCCCATCATTGGCGAGACGTTTCACTGCTCCTGGGAAGTTCCCAAGGACAGTGTCAAGCCAAAGAGGACTGCTCCCCACTCTCCTCACAGCCACAATCACGATCACCCTTCAGAAAGCTACAAACTAAGGTTTGTGGCTGAGCAAGTGTCCCATCACCCACCCATCTCCTGCTTCTACTGTGAGTGCAAGGAGAAGAGACTGTGCGTCAACACTCACGTATGGACCAAAAGCAAGTTCATGGGCATGTCCGTGGGGGTCTCTATGATAGGAGAAGGTAAGCCATATATGTTTGATGGAGTTTACACAGGGATGTTTCTGAATCTGATAGGCGACTGATGAGTCTGGGTGTGAAGTTCTTTGTTTTTGTTTTGTTTTGGAATTAGGGGTGGGTGGGTGGGTGGGTGAGAAGGAGGGATGGGTTTTGTTATTTTAAGACCAGGCCTTGATTATTTCTCTGTGACACCAAGGTGATGGACCAGTTGGGACGCAGCTGTTTGCCTAACCTGCTGCCCACCTGGATCTTCACATGCTGTGTGTGTGTGTGAGCTCCTTTATACCTGCATTATTTTCAGCTTTGCATAAATATTAGAGTCGGCTCCAAATCCGTGCAACACATTTTTATTCATCCTCACTGGTTTTCTGGCTCACAAACAATGAGAATAATAGTGCTGCCTATATAAAGTCTGCTCATAAAATTCCCAAGGCAAATCTCTAGACTTAGTGCTATGGGTTCCGAAGCAAGAACACAGTGTAATCACACCACTTCTGGAATGCATGCTTCTATTTTAGCCAGTAGCTGTGAATGAAGTTGATTTATTATTTAAAGAAACCTATAATAATCCTTAAATTCAAGCATCAGTATTAGTCTTTAACTTCTTTTGAGTCAGAAATCCCTTTGAGACTCTAAGGTCATAGATTCAGTTCTCAGAAGAAAAGTCTCACGCAAAGTGTGGCTTTTAGTTTCAGGAAGTGCATGGCTGGCTCCTTGGAAGCCCTTCCAAAGCCCCAGGAGATAAGACCACCTTTCATTCACTTAGCACATTTTTGTTGAGCACACCTACTAGATGCCAGACATTGTCTTAAGAGCTATGGATACTTGTATGAACAAAATGGATAAAAAAAAAAAAATCGCTGTCCTCATGAAGCTTCTATTCTACGAGGGAAGTAGAATGATGTTTGTTGTGTGGGAAGGTAAGGGCAATGGAGGAAAGAAAAAGCAGCAGGGAGACCTGGGAGTGATGGGGAGAGGGCAGCAGGGCATTAGGATGGGATGGGATAGCAGCTGGGGAGGACTCGCTGAGACGGTGACATTGGAGCACAGACCCGGAAGGGGTGATAAAAGACAAGCCTCTTTTGGTGACCAGGGGAAGAATGTGTACAGCAGAGAGAACAAGGCAGGCACAGGCCCTGGCGTGTCGATAGAAGGCAGGATGCTCGTGTGGCTGGAACAGGGTGAACGAGGCAGGGATTGGTAAAGATGGAGTTGGAGAGGTGACTGTGGCCAGATCACGTAAGGCCTTGAGGGCCATTGCTAGGGCTGTTGGCTTTTAGAATGAACGATCTGTGAAAGCCACTGAGGGTTTTGAGAAGAAGAGTATCATGATCTGACTTATCATGTAGGAAGATTGTTCCAGCTTCTTTTTGAAAACAGATTATAAGAGGGATACAGCTGGAAGCAAGGAGACCAGTCAGGAGATCATGATGATAATCCAGGCAAGAGATGATGGTCACTTAGACAAGCGTGGAAATGGTCGAAGTGGTAATACATGGTAAGAGTCTGAACGTAGTCTGAGGTAGAGGGAACCAAGAGGATCTTCCTGTGTGTTGGATGTGGGGTATGAGAGAAAGATGATGCCAGGGCTTTTGAGCTGAGCTGCTTGAAGGAGGAATAGCCATGAACTGAGATGGGGAAGACAAAGGGCTGGGGGCAGGAGAACTGGTTTAGGGGGTGAGTATAGGGCTCAGATAGGTTGTGTTAGGGTGTAAACATTCGAGCAGAGTTATTGAATGTCTCTATAACATTGCACAGTTAAATATACAGGCTGGAGTTCTGAGGGGAGTTCTCAGCTGAGGTAAAAACTTGTAATTTAAGACCTGGAGACTGATGAAATTGTTGGGTGAGCATGGATCCCCACAGCCCTCCAGCATTAAGGGGTCCAAAGGAGGAGGAGCACCAGTCAGGAGAGTGAGGGGGAGGGGCCAGAGGAGTAGATGGGACGGGAGAATGGGTCTCCTGCAAGCTAAGTGAGGAAAGGATTTCAGGGAGAAGAGGGAGAGATCAACTGAGTCAAATGATGCTGATCAGCTCTTGGAAGAGGAGAACTGAGAACTGACCATTGGATTTTGGACTGTGAAGGTCACTGGTGACTTTGACAAGAGCTGTCAATGGAATGGTGCTCATGAAATCTGATCACAATACATGCGGGACATATTCCAAGACCCCTGGTGGATACCTGAAACCGCTGATAGTACCAAACCCTACAATTACTGTTTCGTTTTGTTTTGTTTCCTCATACATATATACCTATGACAAGTTTAAACCACGCTTGTGCTTTGGATTAACCTGATAACTAAGATGGCTACTAAATGACGAATGAGTGGGTAGGGGTTACAGTGAGGATACACTGGACAAAGAGATGATTCACGTCCTGGGTGGGACCGAGCAGGACAGCATGAGGCTTCGTCATGCTGCTCGGAACGGCATATAATTTAACACTTGTGAATGTTTATTTCTGGAACTTTTTATTTAATATTTTCAGACCACAGTTGACCGCGGGTAACTGAAACCATGGAAAGGGAGTTTGTGAATGGGGGGACTATGGTAGGTCCAAGAGAGAATGGGAGGACAGGAATTAGAGACACTTAAGTAAAGACAACTCTTTCTTATTTGTCATTTAAGTACCGTTGTACTGTTTAGGGAAAAACCTGCTCTTCTTCCACTTGTCTGTTATGTCTCTGAGCTGTAGGTTCGCCCTTTGAGATGTTCATCCTCCACGTGTAGATAAGACAGCAACTCCAGAAACGCACAGAGGAGCCCAGCATCAGGGTCGAGCCTCACGGGGTCTTCTGTGCACACAGACTCTGTGTTCAGGCAGCGACACTACACTGATCAAATGATGCTTGTGAAAATCTGATCAAAATACATGAGGGGCATATTCTAAGACCCCTGGTGGATACCTGATTCTCTCAGGATCAGTCAGGGTCAATAAATTCACCAAAGTACAATTCATCAATTTGTGAAAGCGGCCAGGACTCACCTGTCACCAGCATGACCCTGGGCCACCGAGTTCCATGATGCAGATGGGGGTGGGTTGTGTGTGTCTAAGGAAGGATGAGCATGTTCCTCTTAAACACACCAATAACGAGTATCGTTTCCTCCCTACATGCTCTTTTGTGGGAGTGGGACATTGCAGTCATTTTCCAATCAGGAAAATCCCAATACTAGAAGATTAGTTCGTCGAGCTTTGACTGCTATTCTAAAAGGGACAGTGGTGTCTGAATGCTTTTTCTTCTTGAGGAAGAGTTGTCACCGAGGACACTAGGACCATGGACTGTTGTAGCTGAAAGAGGGTTTATCTGTCTCACAAGCCCCCCAGGACTTCCCGTGGTGCTGTGGAGAATGCCGGGGCTCAGGCCATGAGATGGTGAGGGGCGAGGGCAGTGGGGCTTCTGCTCCCTCTTAGCCGGAGCATCTCCACCCTTACCGGTTATGTTTACCTGTCGGACCTCCAGAAGGTTTCAGTTGCTTCAAGATGCTTAGCAGACCTCTGATGAGTCCAGCTGTCCCTCACTTTACAGAAGAGAAGTGGGAGGGAAGCAGCTTGCCCGAGGGCACGTGTGTCACACCTGACAACATTCATCTGCCCCTGAGCAGGGATTCTTGACATTAGATGAATATTTGGAAATTTTCGAGAAAGGTAAAGATTTGTAAATCTGTTTCTAGTGATTTAGGGAATTCCTCAGTCAGAGAAACTCAAGTCTCTTTCTAGCCTCTGTGATGCTTCCTTCTCTCACCAAACAGTACTAGTTCCCCCCGGCCCTGCCCGTAGCCTTCCACCAGCAGGGGTGGGCTCTGGTGAGGAGGCGTGTGTGTGGGATGTTGCCAGTGTGACTGTGTTTTAATGCTGGCTCTCCCCTCCCAGCCCGTTTGCTCATCTCTCCCCTTGGTTCTCTGTGCCCTCATCCATGCTGTTAGCCTTCCACATAAGCCACACCTTTCATCCGCCATCCGCAAGGCCAGCAGAATCCATGGCCTTCGTCCATCTCCTCAGGAACTTCACTTGAGAGTGGTGGGGTCCCCTGAGGTGAGCTGACATTTTCAGTTATTGGCAGCTATTGAGTGTCTGTGTCTCCATAGGGAAGGCCTCTGATGTCCCAGGATCTTAGCTCCCCTGTTCCTGACAGACTGTGGGTAGGGCCCAGGGCATTTTATTCACTGCACAGCCCTGGGCTCGCTTGGGGATGCGGACAAAGTTCTTAACAATGCAGTGGGTGGGAAACCATTCAACTCACTGCCCCCAGGGCCTTGGCTGCAGCCATTCCTGAAGCAGAATTAGAATTTGCTGCTCACACTTTTTCTACTTGCTTGAAAATTCCTTAGAACTTCTCGGAGTAGAAGTGTTGACACCAGGAAGAACATTCTGGAGAGAGACTCTGGAAGACCCCTGCCTGGATGTAGCCCTTCCTGGCCGGTCAGCCAGTCTGTTCCTGCTGTGGACACACCTGGGGGGGGGGGGCCTCTGGCTCATTCTTGGGAGCCCTTAGGGTTGCCTGAGTCCTTTCAGATGCTGCTCCCCCTTTCTTTCTTATTAATTAAATGTACGCTCTATAACACACATTGATCTTATTTTGCCACACAAAATACTTGTAAGAATCCCCACACTTCAAAAGGTTTTGGTCTCTGCGTTCAGAGGTCCTTTGGACGGCCAGGTATGGGGGGGCAGGATGTTCTTCTGTTCTTTCCTTTCTCCCTGCGTGGATCCAGCATATTCCGTGAATGTGTCGATTGTGTTTGAAGTAATGTTTTTTTTTTTTTTCCAGCCTCTCATTTTAAAATTTAGATTTTAGATAGGTCCCCTTGAAATTTTGTGCATAAATGTATGAGCTTATCTTTAAATTATTGCCTTAGGCTGTGGCATATTTGCTTATAATAAAACCCCATTATGAAGTGCTTTCTTATGCCTTGAAATCACATAATTTGCAGTTCAGAGACTGCCTGTCTTTGCTCCCTGCCCCCACCAGTTCCTCAGCTCTGGCACTGAAAGCCCCTAACGGAGATAGCGTTCAGTCTCCCCATCAGCTATGTCCATGGGATAGCAAAGGCCCCTCTGACTCATCACCCCCACACTTCTGGGGGGCTGAGGCCCATTCAGTTGTTCTTGCCACCCACCTCCTCCCAAAACAGCAGAACTGGTGCCCAGTAAATGGCACAGCCTCTTAATTGAGTCTGCAGGGAAAGGCAATTAGTTCCAGCAAGAGCAGTTACACGATTGCTCGATGCTGATGCATGTGGATGCTGTTGGTGCCTGCAGACCAATTCCCCGAGTTGCTCCAGAGTAAATGTGCCATCAGAATATTTCGGTTCCTCGAGTTGAGATCGGGTATGAAATTATTTTAAATTTATCAGATTGAAAATCTTAATGCTTGGCCTCATGTTTATCGATAAATCAGGTTGTGGGATTTAAAATGAGTCTCTCCCAGCCCGAAGACTAACCGTGACATGGAAGGATTGATTATTTGGCATTTTTCGACGTTTCTCAGGTTTTAGGCTAATGAAAAAAAAAAGCAGCTTTCTTTTGAGATCCCATCTGTAGGTCTAGTTTTAAAACAGCCTTTTATTCCTATTAGGGGCAGGTATTTTTTAATGCAACTTTGAAAAAAAAAAAGAGTTGAAAGGGCATAATTACAGGTGATTTAATGTGTGAACACACATTTGTGGGTTTCTGTAAAGAGCTCGCTGGCTTCTGGGGCCTTGAGGGCTGTTTCTCCTCAGTTTAGAAAAGGTTTTTCTAAAGATGAGGGACAGGATGATGCCTCCCACCTATATCTCCATCCCCCTTGTATGTAACGCACCACCAGACCAATTTCCTCTTTATCCCCAAATGGAAATTCACTGTTAGGAATTCACCATCCAGAGAGCAGCTTTAGGAGTAAGGAGTGGTTAGGATAGAACACCTTTGGGATTCTGGCAGGACATCAGGCTACATGCTTGGAGCTGAGTTTTCAAATAGCCTTCCCATTCTCACCTCAGCCTCATGCAGCACAAGTACCATTATTCCGGGTCACAGATGAGGAAACTGAGGCAGAGAGAGGTTAAAATCACCAGTGACAGAGGACTTGGAATGATCCTCGACCTTTAAAAAAGACGATGTGGCATGTTCTCTGTATAAATATGCCATAAAGAAAGTAGCAGTTGTGTAGTCCTACCTCGTTAAGTGTGAACTTATGAACGAGAGTCCAGGAGGACTCAGCGTGTGGAGCCCGCGGCTGTGTGTGGTCCTGTCCTGAAGAGAGAGGCCTCTGGCAAGATGTGTGGATGGGTGGGAGTCCCCAGTACTCCCAGTTAAGAACCGGAAGGGCTGACCACAAGATGGGGACACCTCAGACATCAGGGGCGAGGTCGTGCTGTTGGGGAGACACACTGGCTACCTGGAAGGATTTTCCTACCAAATAGTCCATCTGCACGGAGGGCAGAGAGGGGCGGGGGAACCTTCTCCTCTGTGGCTTTGAAGGCCAGGTGGCTGGCGTCCTCCTCTGCAGGGGCCCAGGGCCTCTGCCATCTGGCATTCAAGGAACCAGGTGGCTTGGGAGTAGAACTGGGGCAGGGAGGGACATCCGAGGCGACCTCTCCCTTTTCAACTTTCACTTCTGGTTCTTCCTGACTCTCGGTCTCATCGTATCTCTGATCGGCAATAAAGCTACAATCAGTTTTTGTCTACTTCGGGCTGTCTTTTCAAGCAACCTACTTCAGGGATGTCAGACACACGTAGTCTTGGAAACAAAAAATATATCAGGCCTGGCCATTCTCCAAGGGTCCTGATCAGAAACTGTAAAGAGTGAGACACACCACAGTCTAATTCTCCTCACAGATACAGTGGTGCTCTCTTACAAGCACGGGTAGGACAGGTCCTCATTGGTCATCGGGGGCAGTTCTGTTCTCAGAGGCATGGGGGCAGGGGTGGCGTGAATGTCAGAGTGAGAGTGTTAGATGGCCTGGGGCTTTACCTTTAGGAAGATAGGTTAAGTCAATTATAAGAGCTATGGTAAGTTGGGGAAGTGGTGAGTAGTCTCTTCTGCTGTTTATTATATTCGGGGTAGTGGAGTCATGCTATTGGTGTGTTTATGTTACATATATTCAATTATATTCTTGGTCAAAGAGAGAAAGACTTAAGTGGTGCTGTGATACCTGCCCTCCCCATCCTGCCCACATGATTGTGATGACCCACAAATCTGTTTGTCCTTGGTGGTCTCGGCTTCTGCATAGGCCCATCTGTGTGACTTCCTTCCACACTGGAAATGACCAAGACCCTTAAACACATGAGCATGTCATGTGAAGTTTTCAGGCCAGTCATCTGTTTCTGTGAGTTGGCAGAACTGACTTTTGTGGACTTAACTGAGATGGCTGGTCCCAGACAGACTATATAGCATGTGGGTGGGTGTAAGAATTTTCAAGGGTAAATTGAATTATAGTTGAATGCATATTCATATTAACTCTAGAAATTAGCATTCATGACAACATGTAGTCTCATCTCTCCTCAGATCTCTTGGCAAGCTCATCAGTACTAAAAGACACACACACACACGCACACTCACTCACTCTCTCTCTCTCTCTCTCTCTCTCTCTCTCTCTCTCTCTCTCTACTGGGTAAATTCTAGTTTTAGTTTAGATGCTTGTCTAGCCTACGAGAAATACTTACCAGCCAAATTACTAGACTTGAGTTTGTTTCCTCATCTTTATTTAAAAACGATGGTAATTATTGCCACATAGAGTAGTTGTGAAGCTTAAAGGAGGTAACGCTTATGAAGCCCCCATGAAGGCCTGGCAGCCAGAAAGTGCCACGATGACCCCACTCCTCACTCTGTTCAGTGGAGGAACTGGAAGCCCAGGGAGGGGATACCACTAACCTCCTCTGGTCGCATATGTCTCCTCAAAGGATGGAGCTCTCCTTCCTGAGGCTCACAGTGCCCGTGGTAATCACCAGGCTCTGAATGAGCTGCAGTAGAGCTTGGTATGGGGAGCTAAGCCCCAGTGCTGGAATCGGATGCTGAGAAGGTACCTTATGCAGATGAATCTTAGCCCGGAGTGCCAGTTCTCAGGGCCTCTGCCAGCCTGTATGGGCCTCTCTGTGGAAAGCGAAACTCTGCCTGTCAACACAGAGGCAGCCCAACCACCCAAGCCAAAGCAAGGGTTGCATTTCAGCCCTTGCTGGGCACCTGAGAGCAACTGACAGACTGGACAGCAGCTCTGGGGATTTTTGTGTTTGGGGGGTGGTCATTTCAGCCTTTGAGACTTAGATGAAAACTGGCTCTTTTCCCTAGAAAAATGGAGGAACCCACATAATTCTGCATTGTTTGAAGAGGATTAGATATCTCCAAGCCTCATGCTTGGGGCCTAGAATGGAGAACCCCTGATGCAGGGATGGGTGGACTAGGAGTGTAGATCCAGCGCGCATGGCAGGTGTCCTCCTGGGCTGCTGGCAGCAGCTGTACCATCTGATCTCTCGAACTTCATGAGATCCACTGAAGTTGTCTCTGTTGCTCTCAGGATGAAGGCAAAACTCTTTAACATCCAGTTTTGGAACGTCTAGCCTTCCCCTGACCTGGCCAGCCTACACGCCAGCTCTGTTTCTGCTCGTGGGCCCCTTCCTCAGCCCCTTCATGCTCACCAGCCTCCTTCCCACCACATGGCCTTTGCTTTCCCCTTCTTTTTCCTCCCGTTCACCTACTCAGCTCTTATCCAGCTCAAGTGTCCCTTCCTCAGAGAAACCTCCCTTCCAGGTCAATGCCTTGTTGGAGGTCTCCATGGCACTGGTGGTATGTCTCCCTCCCGCCTTCACTGCAGTTACAGTTTTGTGTTTGCCTTGTTTGCCGTTGTGTTCTCAGCACCTGGAACATTGCAGGGTACACAGTAAATAAATAAATAACACGAAGAGTGAGCGGCTGACCTTTGCACAGGGGGTTGACCTGACACTCTTTGCAGGAGGCTGTTTGGTTTCTCATCTTTGCCTTTTGATCCCCAGCTGCCCGCTTCCTATGTCTACGTGCCTAACTCTTCTCTCCTCTGCTCCCGGAGGTGTGCTGAGGCTCCTGGAACACGGGGAAGAGTACGTGTTCACCCTGCCTAGTGCCTACGCTCGCTCGATTCTCACCATCCCCTGGGTGGAGCTCGGAGGAAAAGTGAGCATCAGCTGTGCCAAGACTGGATACTCGGCAACAGTTATATTCCACACAAAGCCTTTCTACGGAGGGAAGGTCCACAGGTAGGAAGCAGCCAGGGAGGCTCCATCTTTGTCTTATCACGATGTCCTGAGTTTCTTTTCTACCATCAAAAATTGGGTTCTAGCCATGGGGTTAGTTGAAAATCAAGATAAAGTTGTTAACATCTTCTTCAAAAGACCTGCTTCTCACCCTCTCTCTCCATGTGGCAGTTCTTTTGAACCCTCTCCCATATAAATTTACAGTGAAATCCTTTAAATGTATAATTGGTAAAACACACACTAGAGAATAAAAGGCACTTCCGTTTGTTACAATAAACTCTTCCTTCTGAGGCTGCAGCCCGTTTCTTGTTCTGAAGCAGTTTGACCTGAGAACTTGGACACTGCATTAGAGTTCCCCACTTCATGTTAAGTTGGCCCCACTAAATGTCCTGAATCCCAAAGCTTTGAGATCAAGACCATTTCTTTACTTTAGAGGCTGGGGAAGCTCAACTCTAAGAAATTGAAGGTGAGGTCTGCTGTTCGTAGGAGCACAGACTGGATTTGATTGCTCTAGTTATAAAAAGTCCTCCTCTGCAGCAGATCACTCTATAAACAAGCTCCCATCTTTGCCCTTTTTTTCTTGGAAAGGGTTCTTTCTGAATGACATTCACGTAAGGATGTTGGAGCATCACCCAGGAAAGTGGACGCCCTCCACGGCCGTTTTGCAACCAGACACATTGGCTGACAAGCTGATCGTGTGCGTTTCTCCCCAGCTCCACACCCCTTTGTACCGAGCTGGTAGCTGTGGTAGGGCCCCACAGAAATGGGCAAATGCTACAGATCAGGTGTTTTCCCTGCCAAATAGCCGGTTGTTAAACCTTTACCGGCGCTCCACTAAAACCCCCTGCTATGAGGTGCTGCCTGGAAGGTTCCTGCAGCAACTGAGAGACTTAGTTCTGGATTTCCACCCCCGTGATAACACCTTACATAACCTTTACATGCTATCAAAACTTAGAAATAGATATTGCTACATTACTGCTAACTAATTACAGACTTTATTCAGCTCTCACCAGTTTTTCTACTGATACTTTCTTTTTCTGTTCAAAGATATTAGATCACATTTTAAGAGCTCGTCTTTGAGCAGAATGGCCAAGCACAATCCCTCCTCCTTAACCTCCCCACCCCCTAAAAAAGCTCTAAATTATGAGTCTACTTTTTGAAGTCAGTCTCTACATTTTGATAATCTCGGAAAAGCTGTTCATTTGACACATTCATTCATTCATTTGTTCATTCAGGGTCACTGCAGAAGTGAAGCACAACCCAACCAACACCATCGTTTGTAAAGCCCACGGAGAGTGGAACGGCACCTTAGAATTCACCTACAACAATGGAGAAACCAAAGTCATCGACACAACCACGTTGCCTGTGTGCCCCAAGAAGATCAGACCACTGGAGAAGCAGGGGCCCATGGAGTCCAGGTGGGGAGCTGGCTGTTTCTCTCCCATTTAGTTGTCCTCAGCATTTGGCCCAAGGGACAGAGAGGAGGCCTTGGGAAGTTCAGCTAATAGAAACGAGCCAAGAGTCATGTTCTTCTGACTTGTTGAGATACTTGAATCTTTTACTGTACATCATTTAGGAGTAGATCCCTTGTAGCTTTCAGTGTCCTTATTCTGTACTTACAGGGCAGAATGTGAAGACAGTCTGTAGCCGACTTTTAATGCCTGTCCTCAAAGAATTTGTCAACTCAAGTGGTCTGTTGCATAATTACAATAAATAAATGCAGAGAGTTGCTAATAATCAAAGAACTGTGCAGTAAAGCAATGCGATACTTTTTTTCTTACCTAATTAGCAACATAATTAAAAAAAAAATTCAGTGCTGGCAAGGATGATCAAATTGACACTCTGTACCCTGTGCCTACAGTAGGATGTGTGTAGTTTAGCTGCATGGATCAGGAGCTGTAAACTTATGAATTAACTTTAATCTTGTATTCCGCTTCTGGGAATCTAAGTAAAAATTCTTAAATTCAGAAAAAGTTTTAAACATAAAATCTAATATATATATTTTTAAAAAAACTAAACAAAAGAGAGAAAAATCAGCCTCCCACTTGTTCAGCAGATAAATGGTTAAGTAAATCATGGAGTGTCTGATTCGTTAGCACATCCATGCGACAGTATGACTACAGTGCGACCACTTTGAGGGACATTTTTTACAGTCACACGTCAGACTCTTCTCGGAATACACCATTTTTATTTTTTAATTCAGGACATCAGCAAACTATGGCCCATGTGCCAGATCTAGCTTGTGGCCGACATTTGTAAAAATTTATGGGAACACAGCCATAATCTTCAGTTTGCGTGTTGTTTATGGCGGCCTGCCTGTTCCAACGGCGGTGAAGTAGTTGTGACCCAGACCATATGGCCTGTTAAGCCTAAAAATATGTACTGTCTGGCTGGCCCTTTATGGAAACTGTTTGCCGACCCCTGTCCTTATTTAAAAGCACATGCTGCTCTTTGTAGAAATATGTGGGATTCAAATGAAATTTTACAGATGATTCCTGAAAGGGTTTGCTGTTACAAGGAGAGTTTGTAAACAAGGGGAAAAGTGCTTGTTATGTGGAAACAAAATGAGGATATAACAGTGTGTATAAACAGTATGCTATAACTGAGCTTAATAAAAACCAGGGCCTCAATACCCCTGGAACCTCTGCTTTGTTGTAGGATTAGCACACACTTTCTCATTCTTTATTCAAGGACAGTGAGTGTAACCTTCTCTGTGACCACGGAATGTGTGAACACTCACACGTTGGCTTTTTCAGCCCAGCCTCCCGGTCAGTACTACAGGACAAGGGACAGGCTGCGACAGGAAAGAAAGCCATCCCCTTGCACACACTGATGAAGCTTTCCCAGAGTCAGGAACCCTGTGGTTCATATCGAGGCGTGATGATTGTTTCCGGTTGGGCTGTTGAAAACAAAACCGATTGCCTTGTGTTGTTCTTCCAAGGTCAGCTACTCCTCATTAAGACTCTTTGCTGCCTAGGTTAGCTCAGGGGAACTCAGAATTCAGCCTGGAGCAGGGATGAAGTCTGCTATAGGATTAAGGTGGAGGGTGCTGCTACCTCTTTTACGTTACATTTGTGGACTTTACTGAAACATGAAGCTGAACTAGAGGGAAACCAAGCCCAGCCCACTTTGTTTTCCACAAAGGAAATAGCCTTTTGGAAGTGGATTGGCTGGTGTGGGTGCTCCCTTGCTGCTCAAAGCACCCGAGCCCACTCACCCTGCTGGGTCTTCCAGGTCTTACCTGCAGAGGCAAAAGAGGGACCATCTGCATGGCCAGGTGGGCCAGAGTTTAGACCAGTTATCTCATCACTCACAGTGATGCCAGTCCTGGAGAGGCCTCCGGTACACAGTTAGCCCCCTTGGAGGGGAACCACTGCCCCATTAGGGGAAGAGTAGAGATAGATTTTGTCTGCCCATGTCTGTGCATTTGCTCATGGTGTTCAGACTTTGCGCAGGCTTTCTGCCTTGGTGGCAGCCCTCAGGGCCCTGGTGAATAAAAGCAGAGCTGGCGCCCAGTGTGATCAGCCACACCCTGGCCCAGCCACTCACCAGCCTTTTGCCATAATGAACTCTGCTTCTGAGGGAGGGCTCCCCTTGGCCTCCTTTTTGCTTTTCTCACTGGCCTGCTCCCACCCTCCCCACCTGAAGGCTCCTTTACGTTTCTGCTATTTCTTTTGACTTAAAATTCAGAGCCTTCCCTAGCTGAGCCCCCAACACTTCCCTGCCACTCCTTGCCCTCAGTGCCCTTGGTTGGGTCCCTATGCGTGTATGGCCAGAGCACACACCTGGGGCCAGCCAGTTCTTGTCCTACCACCTCCTCTCCAATCCCTGGGTGGGGAGCATCTGCCTTCTAAACTTGGGGCCACTATCTTAGGATGAGACTTATCATGGGAGGTGCTGCCCTTGGAGCACCCCTCCACCCTGGGTGTTCTCGTGCCCAGCTCCTCCCTCAGCACGAGATGTGCGTTGAGGGTGTGGGTGATGAAATAGACTAACGTGACTCTGCTCCCAGCCCATTTCCTTCCGTCACCTCGCTGTGCTGTTTCGGCCTTTTTTGCCCTCTTAAGTCAGCTCTCATGGCACAGGAGAAAGAGCGAGGGCTGTGAGGCCAGTCGGACCTGGCTTTATATCCCAGTTCCAGAAGCTTCTCCTGCTCTAAAATAGGAGCCAGAGCATCGCTGTCCCTGGATCTGTGTACGGTGGGCAGGCTGAGCTTGCAGCAGGAGCCGGACCCTTGTCAGTTCCTTGATTCTGATCCCTTTCAGAAGGGGCTGCTCGTTGTCCCTGCTTTGCTGGCAGCGCCCCCTGCCCTTCTTCAGCCTGATCCTGCCACACTCAAGGCTGCCTGCTCTGCCACACCCTGCTCTGCTGTGGGAGTGCTCCCTGGCCCAGGGTCTAATTAGTTGGATGAGATAGTTCATTTTATGTGAAATCCTGACTTGTCCTGATATGTTTAAGTGAGGAAGTGCATGGGGGATGGTGTCCTGCTCTACCTCAGTTCTTTCCTGCACCCTCTAGAACAGGGTATGAATCAGGAAATTCTCAAAGAGGAGAGCTCCAGATCAGACAGGAGCCAATCTAGGCTGCCGTCTACAATGAATGAATGCAGGAGAGAAGTCGCTTTGCGTGTAGATGCGGGGAGATGACAGCCTGCAGCATAAATACACACACGCCCGCTCACCCTGGTCTGTAACTCCGAATACCAGCTTCCCTTGTGGGAAAGCAGCCATTGCTCATATTTATCAGCTCAGCGACCTTGGGCAGTTCACTTCATCTTATATGGACCTTGTTTTTCTCCTCTTTAAAATGGGGTGATAATATAGCATCCGTATCATTGGGTGGTTGTGATGATTAAATGAGTATATATTTTTATATATATATATATATATATATATATATATATATATATATATACACACACACACACACACACACATATATATGATTAAATGATTAAATGAGTTTGTTTATATATATATATATATATATATATATATATATATAAATAAATAAAATGCTTAGAAATACAGTAAATGCCATATAAGCATTTACTATTATTGTAGTATTATTATTACCACTACTGTTATTTCTAGATTCAGTCTCTAGACACTGAGAGGCATGCTGCTCAGTAGAAAACAGCACGGATTTGGATCCTGGTAGCCCTGAATTCCAATCCTGGCCCCTAGGAGTCTTTGTGGCATCTGGAATGAGCTACCCCTACAGATGGTCTGCCCAGATGCCCCCTTCCCTGCTGAGGACAGCCATCCTCAAACCTGCTGGCTGCACCTGACCAGTTTCCTCTCCTCCGTGTGTCCCCAGGAACCTCTGGCGGGAGGTGACCCAGTACCTGCGGCTGGGGGACATCGATGCTGCCACCGAGCAGAAGCGGCGTCTGGAAGAGAAGCAGCGGGTGGAAGAACGGAAGCGGGAGAACCTCCGCACCCCATGGCAGCCCAAGTATTTTATCCAGGAGGTAACCCTGCCACCTGCCCTTGGGCGCTTGTCCGGAGTGAGGGGCAGACATAGCAGTTTGGATGAATGAGGATGGGGGGCAGGGAGGTCCTGGGAAGGTCTGGGGCAGCTTGGCTCTGGCTCCAGCTTTGGGCCAGCCATCCTGTGGGCAGAACTGAGTTATCTGACACTGCCTCTCTGGCAGCCTCCCTCAGAAAAGGCCATCAATCTGCCAGGGAGGGCAAGGAAAGGGATCTCAGATCTGGATGCTGTCCTATTTATAAAAAAAAACAAAAACAAAAAAAAAAAAAACAACACCATTCACACCCCCTGCTACTTTAGCATTAGTGACCAGTCAGTCGTGAAGCACCTCACCGCCTATCTCCACGCTGGGATGGGCTGGAACCTTCAGGACTGAGAACTGCCCTTTCAGAGCTTTGCCTCTGAAATGGGTTGGGCATGCTAGGACAGGCCAGCGTGAGTCCTGTGCCTAAAGCGCTGCTGCTGTCACCTAGGAAAGTGACAATGGAAGGCAGAAATTAATACCCACATGACTGCCCATCCACTGGGCAAGTGGGCAAGGCACTGTGTGCTCAGTTGAGGTCCTTATAGTCTTGAAGTGGTTTGTGGAGCAATAGGAAGCATTCTGAGAACAGAACTGGAAATGATGGCAGTTTAAGAGCCACAGTTTTTAAGGCAGGCTTTCAGGAACCTGGCAGCACCAGTGAGAGAAACAGGCCAGTGAGGACTGGGGCAGAGCTGCGTCCACATCTAAAAGGGGGAGGATGCCCCCTCCCTCAAGGTGATCACAAACTGGTTGTCCAGTTCTTTGCAAGAAGCCCGAAAACTGAATTTTTATGAGAAAGCTGATATTCCCATGGTGCTAAGTAATTTTTTAAAATTTTAACACTGAGAGCCAATTGAAAGATATCTGGGCTTTCTTTGACTCGAGGGCTAATGTCCAACTCCTGCTTTAAGTAAGGATTACTCTGTGTAGCAAGAAGACTGCGGGGTGAGTTAGGAACCCTGAGGTGCGCTTCTGCTCATGAACAGGAAGCCACTGCTCTTCCCCAGGAACTGGGACTGTAGACTAATGGAGACCCCAGGGGTGAATTCTGGTTCAGATAGGCAGCCTGCTTGGGGAAACTACCTTTATAGGACTGAGTGAGAACCCTGTCTGGAAGCCTCAGGTGGGGTGAATGTGTATTAGTCAGGGTTCTCCAGAGAATGAAACAAACAGAACCAACAGGAGACATAAGTACGTATAGATTTATTATGAAGAGTTGGCTCATGAGATTATGGGGGCTGAAAAGCCCCAGGATCTGCTGTTGGCAAGCTGGAGACCCCAGTAAAGCCAGTGCTGTAATCCAGGCCATGTCTGAAGGCCTGAGGACCAGGGGAGCTGATGGTGTAAATCAGGGCAGGAGAAGATGAGATGTCTTAACTAAGGGAGTGAATCAGGAAAAAAAAAAGGCAAATTCCCCTTATCTCCACCTTTTTAGGCTCTCAGTGGATTGGGAGATGCTCATTCACATTGGGGAGGAAACTGTCCTTTGCAGAGTGTAACAATTCAAATGCTAATCTCATCCAGAAACACCCTCAGAGATGCACCCAGAAATCATGTTTAATCTGGACACTGTGGCCAGCCAAGTTGATGTGTAAAATTAGCCATTACAGAATCCTTCCAGGATCCTTCTGTGAGATGGATACGGTCTCTCTGAGACAACTAGTTTGCCTGGCTTCTGTGGAAAGTTGCACATTAAAACGCAAATGACAACAAAACACATTAATTCTCCCTGCTGGGTTTAATGAAAGCCAAGTATGTTCAAAACAGAAGGCCTAAGAATACACAAAGAATAAAAATCACCCCCATACCAGAATTATTACCATTCAGTATACCCCTTCTAGTCTAGCACCAGATTGTATACACCATTTTGACTTGTGCCTTTTTCTCACTGATACTTGATCAGTGTCATTTCTTGTGTGTGCTGCTTAATGTGTGACTGCTGCCTGCAGGAGAGCCTTTGAGAGCACTCCCCTGTAAATCACTGGTTCGGGCAAATTTCTCATATGCAGGCTTTTGCCTTTTCTATCCCGTCTGTTCATTTTTTATTTTTTATTTTTTTGCCAACTCATCTTCCTTGATGTAAACCAACAAAGCTCCCCTCTGCCCCTGCCCCCACTTTTGTTATTTTGGTCATTTTGGGGTTTCCTCCTGAAATGCCAGTATGCGAAGATCATAAGGTCGCTGCGGAGGGATAGGCAAACTGTCAGCCTGGGGTGGCTGTGGTGTGCCAGGAAGGAGCAGACACACACGGGGGGTGGTCCTGAACAGATGCCAACAGCACTGCTTTGCCTGGGACTTGGCTTCCAACTTAGCAGAGGCTGGGACTCCTCTTGCTTCTCCCCTTTGCCTGCTGAAAGGTCTCCAAGTTATGTCTCCTTCCTTCTCTTACAGGGTGATGGCTGGGTATACTTCAATCCCCTGTGGAAGGCACACTGATGGGGTGGAGGTGCAGAGCCTTCAGAAAGAGCCCTGTTTTTGTAGGAATTAAAGTGGTACAGTATCAAGGTTCTGCTGGTATTCACTGAGACCTCTTGGTATCGTTTAGGAAATGGCACCCGATGGAGAAATTATATACTGTGAAAAATGCACCCCCAAACTCTACTATAGGATTGAACTTATTCAAAGAGCCATTTGGGGCATGTGCGTGTACACAGGTCCGTGTGAGCTCCACTGTATGTTCACACACATGCATTATATACACGTCTGCTGGATATTATTACACATGTAAATACTGCACTTACTAAGATTTAAGTGGGTAATTATGAGCTCCTTTTTATCAATGAGGTTTGACGTTTTCTATTTTTCACTCTGCCAAAAACGTTTTGCACTCACAAAGATATTCCCATGTAGTCAACTACTGTCAAAACAAAGGTGAGATGGCATTGTCTAGTGGATGTCCATCTCGTAGAAAGTGACCCATTCCTGGTAGTAATGTAGGTGCCTGTTATTTCAAAATTATCGTTGTGATTCCCACTTTAGCATTTTGTTTGTCCATACTCAAGAAAGGTAAACTATTTCCTGCTGGAAGCTAATAAAGGTTTATGCCAGAGCTTTCCAGAATGGAACAGCTCTGGGAGAACGTAGGGCCAGGCCTACCTTGGAATCTTCCTCCCATCTACTTGTCCCCACAGCCTTTCTGACAATTTCTCATGCTCACAGCATGTCATACATTTTTCAGAAGCTGCTGCTTTTACAGTAGAAAACAAGTCATATGGAGACTTCACTACTTTTATGATTAAAAAAAAAAAGGGCTTTAGGAATTACGTTACAGGCATGCGTATACAAACATGCACAACCACAGCCTCAATCTTTTCAGTTTGGGGAAAGAGAAAAGAATTTCCTGTGAAATTTTTAGTGCACCTCTATTGTTTGACCCAAACTCTGCAAAAAAGAAAAAGAAAAAAGAAAAAAAACCCCAATGTGATTAAAACATCCATAGAGCCTGCACAAACGTGTTCCATGGTTTCAGTTGAATTTCAATCCTCAGCCTTTACAAATGAGGTCAAGACATGACTAGAATATAAAGCAAGGGGAAAATGATGTATTTGATTTTTGCTCGATGCGTCATTTATTGTTTACTGTGCTACTCTGGGAATATTCATACAATCCAGTAGCATGAATGCTTCTCTGTAGTAATACTAATTTTGTGCCTTTTGTCTGCTTTCTTAAGACCAATTGTTCACACTTTGTAGATATTAGACAAATATATTTCGATTAAATACTATACCTATTTGTGTCCTGTTTTATTTTTAGGGATTCAAGATCTGTTGGAATTGGTGGCTCTGAGCTCAAATTTTATTGGTTAATTTGATGTGAATAACTATCATATTTACATCAAAAGTGTTTAAACACATTGAAAAATCTATCAGAAATATATTATTTATGGGTATTTTCTGACACGTTCATAAGAACATTTAACTCATATCTAGTGAATGTTTTGTGAAGAGTTACTACCAAGTAAAGTCATAATGTAGACCTGTTTGGGTCCATGGTCTTAAACTATCTGAGAAATTGTTTGGAGCTATTTTTTTTTTTTTCTGAATGGAAAAGCAGAATAAATGCTATTTTGAAGGAAAAGTCTTCAATGAGAAGACTGAAAAGTAATTACTGTGGTATTTTAGATCTTCCAGTCTTACTTCAAAATATAAACCATGTATCTGGTAAGTAAATCATAGAGAAAGTTAATTTTTCTTTTTTTGGGGGTGGGGGATGGAATGGGTAGGGTCATTGCTTTTTTAAAAAATGTAATATACAAGATTTACATTAAACAGTACAGTTCCAAGAATAATTATAAGCACCTATGTACCCACTGCTTAAGCAAAGAAACCTGTTTGTCAGTACCTTAAAAGTCCGATTTGTACACCTATAAAATTGTATGTCCCTCCTTGATCCCAGAAGTACCACCACCACTGTGCTGACTCCTGCAGTAATTGTCCTCTTGGGTTTTGTTTTTTTTTCTTGATATATACTGTGTATTTATTTCTAAAGAGCATGTTTGGTTTTGCCTATTTTTGGACTTTGTACAAATAGAATCATATCATAGTTCGCTCATTTGAGGCAACATTTTATTTTTAGATCAGTCCAAGTATTATGAGTTGATCTGTTTTTATATTCTTTTTTTTTTTTTGCTGAGTTCCACCTGCCCAAACTATACCCATTAGACAGTAAGTAACTCCCCATTCCACCCGACTCTGCAGTTGTTATCAAAAGTATCTCATGTAGGTAGAATGATATCATAATCTTTTTGTGTGTGTCTGGCTTATTTTACTTAGTATAATGTTCAAGGTTCATCAGTTTCCTTCCTTTTTAAGGCTGAACAATATTCCATTGTATGTATATATATCACATTTTATTTACCTGTTAAACACTTGTTTCCTTCTTTTGGCTATTGTGAATAATGCTGCTATGAACAAGGGAGTACAGGTATCTGAGTCCCCACTTTCAATACTTTTGGGGATATATACTCAGAAGTGGAAGTAATGTATCATATGAAAATTTTATGTTTAATTTTTTGAGGACCTGCCATACTGTTTTCCACAGTAACTAAACCATTTTGCAACCCTACCAGCAAAAAATGCACAGAGGTTTGAATTTCTCCATATTCTCCCCAACACTTATTTTCTGCTTTTTTTTGGGAAGTGGGGCTAGGGAGGTTTATAATCACCCTAATGGGTATTAAGTGCTATCTTATTGTGGTTTTGTTTTGCATTTCTCTAATGACTAGTGTTGAGTATCTTCTCAAGTGTTTATTAGCCATTTGTATATTTTCTTAGGAGGAATGTCTATTCGAGTTCTTTTTCTAATTAGGTGGTTTTGTGTGTGGAGTTACAGTTTATAATTTTGGATATTAACCCTTTATCAAATATTTTTCCCATTCTGTGGGTTGCCTTTTCATTTTGTTGGTAGTATCCTTTTATCCTTTGATGTACAAAAGTAATTTAGATGAAGTCCAATTTTTTTTTTTGTTTTGTTTTGGTAGCTTGTGCTTTTGTTGAGATACCCAAGAAATCATTGCCAAATCTAATTTCATGGACCTTTTCCCTTATATTTTCTCCCAAGAGTTTTATAGTTTTAGCTCTTATATTTAGGGTTTTGATCCATTTAAAGTTAATTTCTGTATATTGTGTTTGTAGGTAAAGGTCCAACTTCATTATTTTGCATATGATTATGTGTTTGGATTTCCTAGGACCATTTGTTGAACAAACTCTCCCCGTTGAATGGTCTTGGCACCATTATCAAAACTCATTTGACCATCTGTGCAAGGGTTTATTCCTGGGTATTCTGTTCCACTGGTCTATGTCTGTCTGTGTGTGCCAGTACTACATTATTTTAATTACTATTTTAAAATCAGGAAGTGTGAGACTTTCAACTTTTCTTTTTCAAAGATTGTTTTGGCTACTGGGATTCCCTTGATTCCATATGAATTTTAAGATAAAATTTTATGTCTTTGCTAAAAACATCACTGGAATTTTGACAAGGTATTGCATTAACTCTATAGATTACCATGTGCAGTACATCATCTTAACAATATTGTCGTCCAGCCCATGCACACATCATGTCTTTCCATTTATTTGTTGTCTTCCATTTATTTCAGGAATATTTTGTAGTTTTCAGTGTACAAGTCCTTAACCTCCTTAGTTTAGTTGAAATATTTCACTTTTTATGATGTCTTTACAAGTGGAATCATTTTCTCAATTTCCTTTGTGGGTTGTTCATTGTTAGTATATAGAAATAACTGATTTTTGTGTTGGTCTTCTTTCCTGCAACTTTGTTGGTATTAGTTCTAACGGTTTTGTGTGTAATCTTTAGGGAGTTCCAAATATAAGATTAAATCATCTGTGAACAGGATAATTTTACTTCCTTTCCTATTAGGATGCCTTTATTTTCTTGCCTAATTGCTCTGGCTATAACTGCCAATACTAGAACTAGAATGGAAATGGCAAAGCTGATATCCTGTCCTGTTCCTGATCTTATAGGAATAACTTTCAACCTTTTACCATTGTGTATATATAGCTTTGTCATATTTGGCCTTTATGTCAAAGTAATTTCCTTCTTTTCCTAGTTGAGTGTGTTTATCATGAAAGGGTGTTAAATTTGTCAAAAGCCTTTTCTGCATCTATTTAAATGATCATGTGCTGTTTCTGCTTTGTTCTGTTAATGTGTGGTATATTACATTGATTTTTTATGTTTGAACCATCCTTGCATTCCAAGAATAAATTCTACTTGGTCATGATGTATAATCTTTTAAATTTGCTGTTGAATTTGCTTTGCTATTATCATATTGAGGATTTTTGCATCGACATTCATAAGGAATGTTCTGTAATTTTCCTGTTGTAGTGTCTTCTCTGGCTTAGGTATCGGATAATGCTGGTCTTAATGAATTAGGAAGTGTCCACTCTCCTTTAATTTTTTGGAAAAGCTTGAGAAGGACTGTTATTTTTTGTGTGGTAGAATTCACCAGTGAAGTCATCTGGTCCTGTGTTTTGTTAGTTTTTTTTTCATTACTGATCCAATGACCTTCCACTTACAGGTCTTGTTCGTATTTTGTTACTTCATAACTGACTGTTTTTAGAAATTTGTCCTTTTGTAGGCTATCCAATTTGTTGCTATACAATTCTTCATAGTACAATCTTTTCTTTCATTTCTACAAAATTGGTAGTAATGTCCCCACTTTCATTTGATTTTTTTTCACCCATAGATTGTTGATCTTTTTGAACCAACTCATGCTTCTCATTGATTTTTCTGTTTCTGTTCTCTATTTCATTTCTCTCTGCTGTAATCTTTTTATTATTTAGTTCATTTTGCTAGTTATAGGTTTATTTCTTTTTAGTTCCATAAGTTACAAAGGTAGGTTCTTGAGATCTTTACAAATGTGTTTACGGCTACATATTTCCTTTTAGCACTGTTTTCACAGCATTCCCTCTATTTTGATGTTTTTATTTTCATTTATTTCAAGATAGTTCTAATATATCTTGATTTCTTCTTTGAACCATTGTTTTCATTTCCATGTATGTATGGATTTCCGTTTTCCTACTGGTATTGATTTCTAGTTTCTTGCACTGAAGGGAAGAGATACTTTATGATTTCAGTCTTAAAATTTATTGACTGGTTTGGGTTAATAAATATGGTCTGTCCTGGAGAATGTTCCATTGCACACTTGAGAAAAATGTATATTCTGCTGTTCAGTGATCTGTATACATATAAGTTCAGTTGGCCTATCATGTTAAGTTTATTCGACTTCCTTTTTTTAAAAAAAATCTATATTGTAAAGATATGCACTGTATAACAATGTTTTGGTCAACGTTAGACAACATATGTGATGGTGGTCCCAACAGATTATAATAGAGTTGAAAAATTCACATCACCTAGTAACACTGAGGCAGTCGTATTGTCACAGTGCAACTCATTTATGTAGTTTTTCCTGGAGTTTTGTCTTCTTTCATTTGGGACATCTTTCCGTGTCCTCGTTTTGGCTGACCCTCTGTTTGTTTCTATGTATTAAGTAGTTCAGCATGTCTCCCCATCTTGGTAGAGTGGCCTTATTTAGGTGTCCTGTGGGGCTCAGTGGCACAATCTACCTGGTTACCTGAGCTGGGTGTCTGTGTGGGCCTTGAATGCTTTGGCCTATCACTGGGTAGGGCTGACTGTGAAGGCTGGCCATGGCTAAAGCAGACTAGCTGTTGTGCAGGTGTTGGCCCCACCCACCAAGATGCTGCTTTAACAGGGCTCTGGTGCCAGCTGAGTCTGCCCTTTGGTGTGTTTGTGGAGTTGGTTGGTGGTGGTCTGAATCCAGCCAGGGTGTGGCGGGACTGGAGCCTCTTGGGAAGGGCTCCAAAGTGATCTGCCGTTGGTTGCGCTTATGCTGGAGGTGCTTGGGAGAGACTGACTATGCTGTGAACTAAGGCTTGCTACCACTAGTGGTGTGCCTGGAACCCTTTGATGGGCACTGTGATGCAAGGTCAGGCCAGCTGCCACTTGTGGCTGCCTAGGTGAAGCAATGTTCCAGGCCAAGACTGGCTGCTGCTATGCCAGACTTGGGATTATTTGATTGGGGTTACTAGTTGAGACTGGTTGCTGCTTGGGGGCACTTAGCAAGAGACAGACCAACCACTGCTTTTTGAGGGTATATGGACATTTATTTTGTGAAAAAGTCCACAATATGTGAGCAACGCTGCATGTGTTAAGGATCCAATGGAAAAGGCTTCGGCGAGTGAGTGGGGTGTATCAGGATCTCAGGGACTCAGTGGGTAGAACGGTGTTAATGACCATCTTTAAATGCCTAATATTTCAGTTTTACTCCAGCTTCTTAGGACCTTAGATACCCTCTTGTTCTAGAAAGTTTCTTACTTAAGCAGCTCCAAGCCTGTAGTCTCCTTACAGCTTTTATGAGCAGTGCCTCCCTTTGTGTTTTTTTCCCAGCCTGCGTTCTGAACTGTACTACATTTTTCTATCTGAGCCAAGTTAGATGAGGTGGAGGCCAGTTCTGCAGGCAGCTGCTTTCTCCCTATCATGCTACACTATGGAGGGGATAGGGCAAAGATGAATAAACTTCTACACCATGAAATTTCCTATTTTTGAATATGACCTTTTCTTGATTGGGCATTTATTCAGTTACTATATATCACTGTTTTCCAGAGTCTTTATAAAGTTATTTTAGCTAATTTTTTCTTCTTCTTCTTAAGGTTTACATAAAAGAATGAGGGTCTAGAGCTTCCTAGTCTGTAACCTTGCTGTCATTTTATGTGTGCAACACAAGCACGATGGAAAAAATAAAATCACTGTAATGAATTATTATTATTTAGTTTCCTTACTTCTTGTAACCACAATCCAACACAAGAAACGGAATACTGACTTCAGATCAAGATGGTGAAGTAAATAAACACTGTGTTTGCCTTCTCCATGACCGCATCAAAATTCTAATTATAAAACCCATTGAGACTCATCTGAAGACTAGCTGATTTAGAGTGTTGCACCTAAGGATATAAAGAAGCCACTACTAAAAAGGTAGGAGACATGGAAAACGCATGTCCCATAACCATGTATGTGTAGCAAGTAAGAACAAAGAGACGAAACCAATAAGAAAAAGTGATCTTAAATGACACATTAGATCAGATGTGTGATACTTGAGTGATACTTTTAGGACATTTAACCCAAAGCAGCAGAATATATACTTTTTAAGTGCCCATGGAACATTTTCCAGTATAGAACACATGTTAGGATACAAAACAAGTCTCAATAAATTTTAAAAAACTGAAATCCTAACTAAACTATGAAAATGGAAATTACAAGAAGAAAACTGAAAAACACAAACATGTGGAGGCTCCTAAACAATAAATGAGTTAACAGTGAGATCAAAGAAGAAATCAAAAGATACCTTGACAGAAAACGAAAACACAAGAACACCAAATCTATGTGATACAGCCAAAGCAGTTCTAAGAAAAAAATTCAGAGCAATACAGGCTTACCTCAAGAAACAGAAATCTCAAAACAGTTTAACCTTAGACACCTAAAAGAACTAAAAAAAGAACAAATCCCATTGCTGGAATTTTTAATTGGTGCTACTATGGAAAACAATATGGAGGTCCCTCAAAAAATCACACATAAAACCACCATATTACATAGCAATTCCTCTTCTGAGTAACTATCCAGACAAAACCAAAACACTAATTTGAAAAGATTTATACACTACTATGTTTACTGCAACATTGTTTATAATAGCCAAGATATGGAAGCAACCTAGGTGTCCATCAATAGAGGAATGGACAAAAATGATGATATACATACATAATCAACCATAAAAAAGAACGGAATCTTGCCACTTGTGACAACATGGATGGAAGTAGAGGGTATTATGCTAAGTAAAGTGAGTCAGACAAAGATTAATACCATATGATTTCACTTACATGTACAATCTAAAAAACAAAAATGAACAAAACAAACTCAAATATAGAGAACAAATTAATGGATGTCAGATGGGAAGGGGGTTGAGGGGACGGGTGAAAAAGGCAAAGGAAATAAGTATAAATTGGCAGTTACAAAATAGAGAAATATAAAATACAGCATAGGGAATAAAGTCAATATTATTATAATTATGTATGGTGTCAGGTGGGTACTACACCCTTATAGAGTGATCACTTTCCAAGTTATATACAAAACTAATATGGCATGTCATCTGCAACTGAAAAAAAAAATTCATAAGGTTACTATGCTTTGAATAAATTTATATTGATACTTTAAAAAAGATGAAATACTGCCATCACTCCAGAACCTTCCTATTTACCCATTCCTATTTAAAGCTCCCATTATTCTCCCTCTAGCCCCAGTCAACTTTGTGGGTAATCACATCCAGCTTTATCTTTTATACTATGTATACTTTTCTAAACAATATATATTAGTTTTGCCTGTTTTTGAACTGTATATAAATGGAATCATGTTATTCCATTCAAACGTAGTTCGTTTTCCTTCTATACTATTCCATTATGTGAGCATACTGCTATGAATTTACTTTAGCTGTTTTTGACAGACTTAGAACTGTTGGGACTGTGTATCTTCACCTGCAATCAGCTAATGTTGAACAGTTTTCTGGAATGATTTTAACAGTTTAAGTTTCCACTGGCAATGTATGAGAAGTTTTTGCACATCTTAACACTTGCACTTCTTAGGTAACAGGGTAGATATATTCCTTTTTATATACTTGCCATTTAGATTTCTTCTGCTAGGGCTAATCAAGCCTTGTGTGTCTTTTCCTAAGAATTGTTTACATATTCTGGTTATTAATCCTATGTCAGTCGTAGATTGGGTCACTGTACATCTTCATTTGCTCAAAATACATAGTATATGCTTGCAGTCCCACAGTAAATATTACAAAGCCATTGAACAAAGATATAGAAGTCATATTACATAATTTCAAGACTTCCTGAAAACCTACAAGTTAATCAAGACAATGTGGTATTGGTATAAGGATACACATAGATTCATGGAACAGAATAGAGAAATCAGAAATAGATTAACACATTTTGATCAGTGGCTTCTATTAAATGGGAGAAATAATCTTTTCAACAAATGGTTCACATCAAAACTTTTGAGAGAGTATGCTAGGAGTAAATATATAACTTTAAATTCATAATATTAGGAAAAGAAAAAACACAAGTTAAAAAGAACTCACCTCAAAAGAAATAGAAGGAAATTAACACAACAGAGGAAAAACACACACACACACATACACACAAGCTGGTCTTTGAGAGAAAAAAGCTAACAAAATTAATAAAAACAAAGAAAATGAGGAACAAAACAAATTCTCAAGCACAAACATTACATCACTATGAAATCTTCAGACCCTGAAATGATTAAGTGATATTAGCAACAATTTTACATTAATACATCTGAAAATTTAGATGAAATGGACAAATTCCTTTAAAAATACAACTTACCAAAACTGATGTAATGAATACAAAAACCAAACAATCCTGTGTCTGTAAAATAATTGAATCTGTAATTGAAAATCTTTGCACAAAGAAAAATCTAGGCCCAAATGGTTTATACCAGCCAGTTCTATCAAACACTGATCACTATTCCAGGAACACAAATTTAGTTTACACTGTGCAATAAACAGTCTAATTCACTGTATTAACAGAATAAAGGTGAAAACCCAGAATTATCTTAATTAAAAAAAGAAACACTTGCTAAAATAACTTCCATGACAAAAAGTCATAGCAAATTGGGAAAAATATGTTCTCAATCTAATCAAAGATATCTACAGTAAACATACTTAAAAGAGAAATATAAAAAATTTCCCATGAGAAAAAAGATAAAGATATCTTTTCTATGTAGCATCATACTGGATGTCTTTAGTGTAGCAAAAGCAAGAAAATTAAATACATGTCTATTAGAAACAAAACTGCCATTATTCTCTAATTATGATGGCATGTTTATAACAAAAAGTAATCTGAATAAATTATGAGAATGAATTTAAAAGATTGTTGAATACAATTTCAACATATAAAATCAAACTATATACTGATATTTGGAAAATACAATATTTATCAAAAATAGCATACCTTGTAATAACACTTATGAAAATGTGCAAGACCAATTTAAAAAACATAAAACAAGTTAAAGATTACCTAGACCTATATAAATCAAAGAATATACCATGTTCATAGATAGACATCTCAATTATTTCAAAGGAGCTAATTTTCTCCAAATAGTTTCAATGCCCAATTGAAAGCCCCAAAAGACTTCTTTCTGGTGTTACTGACAACTTGGTTCTAAAATTTATGAGAAAGCAAAGGCCATAAACAGCCAAGTTTAAACAAAAAGGTGAGAATGGGAGAGATACTTGCTTTACCATATCTTAATTACCTTCAAGTTATATCTTCAAGTCAACACACAAAGATGAGCACTCTATGGAATACGAGAGTCAAGAAATAGACTCATATGGACACTTGGTGTACTATAAAAGGAGTACTGCATAGCTGCAGAAGAATGGTCTTTTCAATAAATAATACATTGATAATTAGGTATACACATTATAAAAAAAACTAATAAAAAACAATTCATATCATCAACAACAAATGAATTTCTAAGCTAAGTATAAAATATAAAACAATAAAATTTCTAGAAAAGAATATGAGAGACTATCTTCACACCTCAGGTTAGGAAAATAATTTTTAAATGGCAAAGCTATAAGCATACAAAAGATTAAAAAATAAGACATTAATGAATTCCTAGGCATTTTAAAACACAATGAAGGGCTTGTTTGTATACAGGATATATAAAGAACTACTACTATGTGTATTTTTAAAAACCAACAGAAAAATGGACTAGGACTAAAATCTTATTAAAAGGTGGTTTCCAAACAGCCAATCTCACCGGTAACCTAGGAAAAGGCAAATCAAACACAATGAAAATCCTTATTCATCCACCAGAATGAAAGACAAAGGTTGATAAGGATGCAGGAGTCACAAAAACCTTCATATCTATCTAGCAATTCTTCATTAGGTAAATACCCACAAAAATGCATATGTATAAGCTCCAAGAGAGATGTCAAAGAATATTCCTATAGCATTATTTGTAATATCCTCAAACTGGAAACAATGTAAACATACCTCAATAGAATGGGTTGGGGATGAAGGAGGAGGGATGGGAGAGGGTGAGAGACAACATATAAGTGAGTGAATACTATATATCAATGAAAATAACTGCTGTATGATATTCTGGATGAATATCACACAAACACTGAAGCTCGATACAAAAATATATATACTTTGATTCCATTTATTTGTTGAAAGAATAGCTGCAATTAAACATGTTTGGAGAAAAATAAGTATTAATTAAAACAAGAAATCTATTACCTTAAAAGCAAGGATAGTGATTATCTTCTGGAGGGGGAAATGGACAGGCCAATGACTGGGGGAGAGAACGAAGCAGCTTCTGGAATACTGGCACTGTTCTGTTCTCTGGTATATATTTTTGTGGTGTTCTGTGTTACATTTCCCAGTTTTAAAAAAAAGTTTAAAATAAAGAGTAGACATTTCTTTACTGGTTGCTCTGTCTCAATTTCCTGAGTCTCAATTGCAGACTGCAGTTGAGTTCTACACTTATCCATTGTTCCACCTACCTCAATTGTGTATTATGGACAGCAAGGCAGATTTCTGACAAAAACCATCATCAAGCAGTAGCAGTTCCAGGAAGATGAAGAGAATTCTGGAGATTGGTTGCACAACAATGTGCATGTACTCAGCACTACTGAACGGTATATTTTAAAATGGTTAAGATGGTAAATTATGTTATATATCACCACAGTTAAAGTAGCTCTGGATTTCATGATCTATGGCCCTCTCAGCTATGTAAACAGTAAAATTCTATATGATGCTGGCCTCTTAGTCATGGCCTAGGGACTTAAGGTAACAATTTAAGTTTGAAAACTGAATTTTGTCTTTGGACGTGTTGCCTCACTGCCTAATTTATACTACAACGCATTGTGCTTTGTTCAATTCTAAGATGTGGAACAAAAACTAAAGCTGTGTAGTCTAAAAGTTGGAGGTCTTGATCTTTAATACCTCCTTCTATGATGTACAGTGTCAGTAATCATACATGAAATAAATTTAGAGATTTAAAGAATATCGTGAGCCAATTATCATATATTCCGATGTATTTAAACTATTCTGATTTTGCTTTTGTTACAATTAGTCATAAATGTTATAATATGTAAAACACTGAGAACCTACTGAACCAAAATGGTATTCCCTAAAACTGAGAAAGGTTGAGTTCATTCCTGCCCTTAATGAGGAAATTCTACAGTGAAAACCTAATATCAGAACTCTATAAAGTAGGGCTTTTGTTATAGCCCTATCCTCATTTAAATGGAGACAAAATTCCTATGTGGCTAGGTGTTTCCCGTCACTAACCCATAAAAAGTAAAAAAGAAGTTTTTGGTCTAGAGTAAAAAGAAGGCAAAACAAAATAATAGGTGTGAGTTAACTAATCTAGCACTTCTTTTCTACATATATTCTCTAAAACCTTTGTAAAAATAACCAAGGAAGGATGTGTTCAGTAACTCCTCTGAAAAACAAAATATTTGTAAAAGACAACACTTAACACAAAATCTGAATTAACTTTATTTCCCCTACAGTCAACAACTTCTGAATTTTAAAGCAATAAAGTAAAATAAAATCCCCCAAATGACAAGGTATCAGAAATCCAGATTTAGTTACACTTTATTTGTGAAAATGTTCAGCCATTTTATTGGTCTGTAAAAGAACCATCATCAGGGTCAAAAATGAATTCTATAAATCAAAGAATATTCTACACTTTGGAAAAGAAAATCAGCAGTAACATTCTCACCGAATATTGTAAATTACACTTTTCTTCATAAAAGGTACATACTATTCTGTATTCTGCACTTTTCCACCAAAAGCAGTGGTGTAAGTTATGCTTATTTGTATAAAAAAAAAGTTACATCGTGTGGCAGGAAAAACCCTTTCTCATTTTTACTAAACAACTGAAGAAAATTTTCAAGTCTATATAAAGTTGCCTATAAGGTGGAAAGTGAACATGTTCAATCTCCATTTATATTTTAGTGCATTTTCGACAACTGTCACATTTTTAATAAAAGTAAGAAAATGCATACAGCATTAAAGAGTGTTTCATCAAATGCTGAAGGGATTAAAAAAATTTGGAGCAGAGGACAAAATCACTGTGATGGACAAAAGTGTTATAAAATGAGAAGGCCAGGCAAACTTTACAAATCCTTTGTCATTTTAAAGAGTCACAGAAAATGAACTTTGGACATCTGTTCACTTTAAGGGTTTTTTCCTCAATCTTTTACATGTAAACATAGTGCTAACTTCAGTACTAAGATACAAACCCCATCCTGGTAAGCAACATTCTGTGCAGTTGCCATGATTTCCAAAGGATATAAATTTAGCCCTTGAATGAACATGTATGATATCTGCTCTGTAAGTACCTGGTGAAAACAACTGCTAACAGCAGCAATAATGTGTCAACATAAAAAACTATTAAAATCAATTAGTTACTCAGAGGTTCATCTTTGAAACAGCAGCTTCTTAGAGCAAACAGTAAGCAACAGAAAATGTACATTTGATGAAACATTCTTTGCACTGGAGAAACATGAAAATAAATATAATTCAAAGAAGTATAATTATGTTTCTAATACCTCTTTCTCAGACCTGTAGTAGTAGTTTACTGGTTCAAGAAGCTCACATCACATTGTCATTTGTAATTTATATATTGCTATTTGGATAATTCAAATAAAATGCAGGTCTTGTAAAAGAATAAAAACATTGACAAGTATGCATGTGCCTGGGACCAAATTAGAGGGTTCTTTGGTGCAATTAGTCCAAATTCTCAGATTTGAAGGATAATATGTACCAATAAAAAAATCTGCTGTTAGACATTTACAGCAGTGCTCTGTCTTGCTTCACATTACAAATCGAAAACAGCTGTTCTCAATAAGCCAATTTTATTTTTTAAATCAGGCATTGCCAGAAAATATTATACATTAACCTGGACCAGTGATGGTTCTGTACCCTCCGTTGCTGTGAAACATGACATGAGCTAAAGGCAAAGACCGGTTCTCACAAGGACAACTGCTTCAAGTTAGGAACCAGAACAGTGTATTTAAACAGTCTTCTTAGATATTTTCTTGCCTTTCTTAAAAACGAGCTTATTTTTAATGTAGCCACGCTTCCTTTTTGTAGTCTAAAAAGAAAACAGAACAACACATGGTCTTAGTGCAGGTTTCCTATAGATTAAAAAATATATATATACACACACATGCTTTACTGCACTGTGATGAAGACCGTCTTAGTAAGCCCTTAGCTCTTCCTGTGGCTGGACTCCACTACCTTGTTCTATGCTGAGTATGCTGAGATCCAAGATAAACTGGACTAGGTCCTTAGCTTTAAGATGAAATGACTAACAGAGCATTACTCAAATGCATATCACATCTATCAGATGAATGAATCCTCACCTCCTCTCTCAACCACTAAATGCTTAGCTGTACGAATTACATTTCCCGGCATGATAGAATACAATACTAAACTAAGGAATCAGAATATGTTAATGTTCCTCCTGGTTTAGCCTCCAAGAATTGGCTATGCATCAGAAATACAAATTAACTTAGTAACTTTTGGAGTCCCCCAGTTTTCTTATCTGTAAAAATGAAGATAGTACCTATCTCAAAAATGAAAGAAAAACAAGTTACTTGGCACCTTCTCTAATTTAGGTAGGAAAATAAACAATTAAAAAAAAAAGACCAAACACTCAGGAATAAACCCATATTCCTTGAGTTTCACAATTTTTTAAAATAACACATTTTTCTTAATACTTCAGAATCCCAAACACTTTCAACAGATGTTTTCTGGTATTAAAAAACTACAAATGTGGTGGCAGAAATTACTGCAAAAATGTTTGCCGTGATAGAAACCTACAAGATAAATCATAACACGTGTCTATGCACATAGCACACTGGCGCATGTATCTGCTAATCTGATATTTGCTTTTTCTAATATCTGTATCAGAAATAAGTAATTTTTGGAAATAAGTAATTTAACGCACCATCAAAGCATTGGGTTAGCAGAGGCTGAAGACTTAAAGAGACTGACCACTCAATTCAATTTTTACATTTAAATACAACTTTTAGAGGTTTCAGAAACGGTAAATCAAGTATCATATACCTTTATTTAAGGTGTTCGGCTTAAAACAATTTATAATTTTTTTCTAACAGGAACAAGAACACAAGGCAAAATGCAATCCTTTTTAAGGTTACAAAAATCAGCTGCTCCTAACTTGTTCACAATGTGTTACTTTATTATTATTAACTTTAACATAAAACCTTTTCTAGAGATCATGTAAAATGCCCCAGGTCTATGCAAGGTATGTAACTAGACCCTCAGGGTGTTTTTCTCTATGGGCAGTAAACCAAGCCTAAAAGTCTTTTTTGCAGCCTTAGTGCCTCAGCCATGTCAGCTCTGCAGTTTTAGGAAAACTCCTAGAATGACAGCTGTACTCATATCGCCCATGCCCAAAGTAAATCAGGATGGAGAGGAAAGCAAACAAAAAACATTCCTCTACTGCTAGTGCAAAAAAGAGAATATAAAGCCATCAACATCAGAAATTCAAAATCCATATTGCTGGCTACTAGAATATGTTTTGGGCATACAAAACAGACTATAAAAATAATTCTTATTTATCCATTCACTTATTCATTTGGGGGGAAATGATGGGAACACAGAAGAGGTCAGATTAAGAAAATTCATTATAATCAGTTAGACAAGTCTACTTTTGCAGAAAAAGTAGACCTTAACTAGGCTTAGATGTTTTAGGAGTAACTGGCCTTGAGACTAGCTAGTAGCATTTTCGTTGACTACTACACTAATGTGACTCATCAGCTTCTCCTACCACATGCCTGAGAAACAAGATCATTTGATCTATCATTTGATGTAAAGATTGGCAAGTGAAATTTTATGACAAACAAAATGAGTGTCAGCTGTATGTGACATTTAAACACAGTAGTCTATATACAGCAACCTATATCTGGCACATATTCATTTAAAAAGTTTCTGTTTATATATCATACAGTTAATACTCAGCACTTTTATAGGGCAAATTGAAATTACCTATACTCTGAATATATTTGAAGTATAGTTTAAGTAACATATAGGGATGATTGCTTCAATGATTTAAAATACAATCGTCTATTTTTATTCAGTTTTAGTTAACCCTCAGTCTGAAAATATTAAGTAAAAATCCCAGATAAACAATTTATAAGTTTTAAAGTTTGTGCCATTCTGCATAGTGCGACAAAATCTTGTGCTATCTATCTGCTTTGTCCTGCCCAGAATGTAAATCATTCTTTTGTTTAGAGTCCCTGCACTATATACACTCCCCTCCCTGCCTGGCCTATTAGGCACTTCGGAGCCATCTTGGTTATCAGATCAACTGCCAAAGTAGATATTACAGTGCTTGTGTTCACATAACAATCTTCATTTTACTTAATAATGGCCTCAAAGTGCAAGAGTAGTGATATGATAATTTGAATGTGCCAAAGACAACTCTTGTAAAGCGCTTCCTTAAGTAAAAAGGTATGTATGTACAGGAAAAAAACAGCTTATATAGGGGTTTCATACTATCTGCAGTTTCAAGCATCTACTGGGGATCTTAGTACATAACCCCCAAGGACAAGGGGAGATTACTGTAACTGATGTGAGCAATATAAACTGAAGCACCTTTAAAGACTTAAGACTAAAAAACGGTCTAATAATAATTAGTACTGTAAGGGTAGTACCTTATATTTCATATATGACAGCTCATTATTTCCCATCTCCCACAGAAGGCAATCTATACAAATACACCTTTTTAGTAGTCTTTTGTGGCAAAGATTGGACCTATTTGGCTTAAGTGAGCAACAATGACCTCCAACAATAATTACAAAAGAACTGCAATTGTCTTATCATAATTCCTGTATACAAGCATCTTAAAATAAATGATTTTTCTTGATTCTGAAATCAACCAACTCAAACTTATTCTTTACTCATTGATTAATAAAGCACCATTATACCAAGAACAGAACATGAAAATGCAATAAAAATTTGCTTTGACTAAAAGATGAGGAACCAATCACATCTGTATTACTTAAGTGTTTGGCATTTTTCACTTTTACTTTAGGTTCAGAAAGTTATGGCCACAGACACATCTCACTTTACAAATAAGTCTTACTAATGGGAATGGCCCAAAAGCCAGAATACCTCTGGAAAATCTCAGTTTGGTTCATTGATAACCACTATGCTATCAAGAAAAAGTTGCTGTTTGTGATATCTGAAGTGGTCAGTTTGAAAGAAGGCTATCTTAATAATTTACTCTGGATATAAGCCACAGTCTTTATAGACCTGGCAAATGGAAATTTATTAGCAATTTCGGTAATTATTTTTCAGACTGACCAACCAACCCTGAGTTACCCTTTTATAGTCATGGCTTCACTTGACACCCACCTTTTTTGATAAATATTTCTGTTTCGGGAAAATGTTGGTGACTCGAGGTTTGTGGTCTAGTGTCTCCCTGTTATCAGGTGCTTTCACTTTATATATCCTTACAAGCCAATGTTCTGATGTAAAGGCTTCTTCCAAATGCTTGAATTTAATGTCCTTGTTTCCAATCTCTGCATTACGTGTTCGATCAAAACCTGGGGGTGTACGAAAATCCAGCTGCAAAAGTGACATGAGTATTGGATGTTAACTATATTGGATTATTTAGTATTAGAAGGTAGTAAGTGTTATCATCAAAGTAAAACTCTCCTCCTTTAAACTAGAAAAATAGAACCAGAGTAATGTACTGTAACAGTTCTCATATGCTAACCAGATAGGAAGAAATTAGGATGAGAGACAATAAATATATCACAATTAGAGTTTCACTGGACCCTCAGAGTGAATGAGAAGCGTGTAGGCATTTAAAAAACAACAAAACCAAAAAAACCAGCAAAATGAAATCCATCAAAACTCTTTTTATAGGTATATAGAAGAACACACAGAAGAGACTTCTTTTCTGTCCCTGGGTCTTGCACTATCTATTCTCTCCGCCTGAAAGTTCTTCATTCAACTCTTGTATGGCTGGCTCTTTCCTTTGGTCTCAGCTTAAATATCATCTCTTCAGGGAAATATTTTCTTGATTGGTGGTTGAGGAGTCTCCTCCACTGTTTCCTTATCTTTTACTTTCTTGTTCATGGCTAAAGGTTTTTATTTTGAAAATTACCTGTATCCACCACCAGGATATAAGCTGCATGACTTTACCTTATTGAGAGTGTGGCTTTACCTCCCCAGTGTTATTTGTTCAATAAATGCCTAAGTAAGTAGTGATACTGCATCCTGAAAGTGGGAACTACAAAGGAAGTTTAAAAAGTCAAACCAAGGGAGGATTTATGAGGAGTGAAGAGGAAAAACTGGAGTTGGGGGAGATTTTAAGAAATTCTCAGACAAGTTTATATTGACATACAGAGCATAAGTGAATTCAACTTTAAAGCAAAAACTAAATCTCCCTTAACGAGAGAATTACTTGTTTCTGCATATTTACACAACAAAGTTATAGTTCATGTCTTAAACATATGTTATTCTTGAGTAGAGAAGACATCAAAATGAAAAGTATGCTAGAAGCACGACTTAAAACTGTTGATTAAAAAAAACTCCTTTGATGCTATCATTAGTGAACATAGAAACTAATCTTTGATCCATTTCCTGAGGTAGCTAATTATTAGAGTTTAAGTGCTTTTTTTCTTAGCATGAATTCAGAAACTAGGCAGGGGCCTTCAGAAGAAATCAGAACACAAACAAAAACCTACATTTAGAAGTAAAATTGTTGTCTGTTTTTTAAAAGACACCTGCAGAGTAATTCCAAATTAATAGTGATGAACATTATCCTGATCCCTGGTGTTCGTATAAAATTATAAAAGCAATTTTTCCTCTGCCTTCTAGTATCAACTTAACCAGAACACAATATGGAATAGGCAGTTTTCACTGCAATCTTGGTGTGAACATTTAACTTTGTATTACAGTCATGCAATCTAAGAGCCATAAAGAGCCTCAGAAATTAAGTCATCAGTCCAATCCATTATATAAAGACAAGGGGAAAAAAACAAGTCCAGGGAGGATGCCTTATCCAAGGGTTACATGACCTGATGGAGCCAGATTTAAAACATAAGTATTATTACAGTAAGTACACTCTAATTTTCTAGGAAACTCTGACTAGACAGTGCTAGTTCTCTGTGGTAATGAACAGAGATAAGTGAATATCTAAAGTGTCTATATAATTAAACTCTTACATTTCAGGCTTTTCCCACCAAGCAGCCAAGTAACCTACTTAAAAGATCATACTGTTGCCTAAGCTGGGAGCCCTTTTACCTAGAAAACAATGTTTTCAGAAAAGCATGAGGCCAAAACGTGGGATGGCAAGCAAAGGTTGGACTTGAGCCTAATATTAATATTTTAGAAAGAAATCTTTCGTCTGGAATTTTCATAATTTTTCACATAGAAATTTCAGAAATCTAAATTTAATGGGTGCGTGGGAGAATCTTTAGATAACATTTTTCTTACAGCACAGCAAAAACATCATTATCCTGTTTTCTAGATGCAAACAAGAGTACTTTGAAAATACTGCTTTAAATAAAGATTATAGGAAAACTTATGTAACTAACCTGCATTTCTCCAAATCTATAGTATGACATTTTATACATAAGGCAATTCAACAATGTGGGGGATCCTGCTTTGTCTACACGGAATTCTCCTTGTGGGGTGAAATAGTCACTTTCCTGCAAGAAAGAAATCACAAGTTTCTGTGTCAGTTCAATTTAACATATTCAAAGCTACAGATTCCCCTTTTCATTTCCCCATACGAACTAGCTTTTAGGGTATCTTCATAAAGCCATATTTAGTTATATATCAAAAAATACTGTATCAGGGAATTAATTTATAAATTTAATGTGATCGCTAAAAAAAAACAAAAAACAAAAAACTCCACAAAACTATTGTGGGTGTTTTTTAAAGCTGAATCTAGAAATCATTTATAAAAAGAAAGAGCACTTAAGAAAAGACAGAAAAGAACAATACTCTTTGTTGAAGTTAGGAAAGGCAATTAATCCTAGCAGATTTTAACCATGACATAAAATCTCTGTAATTTAAAAAGTATGGTACCAACCCCATGGTTTTAATACCAGGTAGATTCGTTTTTCTCCAACTTCCCTATCCTCACCCTCACCCCAATTACTTTCTTTTCAGTGTTTTCTTAAATGTTTTATTTTTCTATATGAATTCTAAAATTAGTTCTTTAGTTGAATTTAGAAAACTCCTGAAGTAATTTTTATTGAAATCTCATCAAATTCATAAATTAACTTCTAAGAGGACCAATTTGGCACTATAAATAGAAACTCCTTTTCTAGAAGTTTCTATCTTACCCTACTTGTACATGGGTAAAATAACGAGTGTAGAAAGCTATCTGAGAAAATAATAAGTGATTACCATGGGATTTAAAAAAAAAAAATTGTGTATATTCCTTTATATTTTACTTTTTGAACTATGTGATTATATTACCTATTTACAAAGTTTAAAAATAGTACATTTAAAAAGCAAAGAAATTTAGAATTTCCATATAAATGTTCAAGGCATGTATCTGGATCTATCACACGTTGCAATTTTAATACTGCTAAAGCAAATGCACAAATGAAAATCACATACTGGGGATATTAAGATTAATTTAAGGAAATAATATTTATTAATCATAGCAGGGAAAAATGTCACAGTATTTATATTTGAACAGGAAATTTGGGGCTTTACTCAATTTCATCCCTGTCACATGATATACATGCACACCTTCTCCAAAAATGTCCTTTTATTCTGGGTCGAGGTGAATCTTACTCTCATCTTTTGTGCCTTTATCATATAAACCAAAATGTGGGGTGCCCCTCCTCTAGGAGCTCATAACTTGAATGGGAGAGATATGACAGACATGGATGTACCAGCGAAGGGCTTCTGGAGAGGGAACAAATCGGTGGTAGGGAAGGTACCCAAAGAAAGAGAAGAGTACAAACACCATGTGTCAGAAGAATCAAGGAAAGAAACCATAGAGCAAGTTTCACAAGCCAGAGTAGATTGACAGAGTGGAAAAAGTTGGTAGAGGGACAAGAGGTTAGCAAAGGAAAGCGACATTTTAAGGAGTCTGCATTCCGAGCTAAGGAGTTTAGATTTCATAGTAGTGCCTCATTATAGGGATTATTATGTACCAGTCACTAGGCTGAGGCTTCATCTACATTATTACAAAGTCTCAAAACAGCACTACAAATGAATTATTCCTGGCATCCCCATCAGTGATAATCTGTCGCTGCCTTAATTACCATTATAACACCAGAATCTAGACTAGAACAAGACCTAGTGCTCAAAAGTATATAATGCTGAATGGCCAAAAATACCTTGCTCATAGCACCAAGCTGACTGACAGTGGCAAAGTTTTAGTTTTAACTCATGTCTATCTGGTTTCAAGGCCCTTTTCCTTAATCTACTGAACACTTTTAAGTTGTAAAATGACATAATCAATGTCATGTTAGTTTGGGAGCGGGAACAAAGATTGCAATTTCAAGGTTACTGTCCTATTTCAAATTTAGTATCATAAGGATCAATAACAAAGTGGAAGCAATGGAAATGGAAAGAAATGGCAGAAGTGAGAGGCTGTGAAGGAGTCAAAGCAAGAGTCCTAACAAGAGATTGCTTTGGAGAGGAGAACAGAAGTATCAGGTATGAGTTTCAAAATTTTTTAACTGAGAAAATGCTTATAGTATTTTTAATAAATAGTAAAGTCAGAGTGAGAGACTTATATAGGATACAGATGCAATCAGCACGATAAGAGAATTACTTGGATACTGAGCTGTCTTTCACACACCTAAACTGAGTTTCTTACCCGAATGTCTTTTGGATGTTCCCCTTCAGCTATCCTAACCATCCAAAGAAACTTGTTGATGTCATCACCAGAATAGCCAATAACCCCTCCAAAAATAACCAAAACATAATCTACATCCAGACTCCTCATGATTTTATAGGCTGCTGTTTCATTTGAAGACATAGCTTTTCCCACCTACAGAATAAAAAAATGAGAATATGTGTATTTAGTCCTAAAATATGCTAAAAATAAAAATGTACATTTTTACTTAAGATGGAATGCATCTCAAGAGTATGAGTTACATAGAATTTTTATGGAAATGGTTTGCTATTAATTCAACAAATTTACTGAGATTATAAGCACCTACCTGACTATGACCAATTATAGCAGACATGTGAAAAACAGAATACATGTTCTAATATTCTGTTAATAATTAAGTTTCCTGAAATTAACATTTTAATATAAAAGCAGACAAGCTTAAAAGAAACAGAATTTCTCATAACTTCAAGGCCAGGGATGACCAGCGATCTAGCCAGCACAAATATTTTTCGCTTCAGTCTACCAAATATCTGATGATTAGCTACAAACTAATAAAAATAAAACTTATTTGGTTAACACCCGTTATCTATTTAAAAATCTTTAAAGAACAGAAAAGTGATTACCTTAATTTATGTAAATTACTTATAAAATAGAGCGAACATAATTTGCAGGTCCATAAAATAAGGTACATTTGCTTTAATATCTGCAAATAATTTTCTTAATTTATAAAACAAAATACGAGTCAAATTTAGTGTTTTAAAAGTTTCAGATTTTGCCTAATTCTCTAATTAAATATATCATGAGACCTGCCAGAAATAATTCTGAATGATACTTAAATACCATTCTTAAAAACAAAATAAATATGCATATCTTGAACTCACTTTATTAAATTAATGTAGAAAGACGAATTTTGAGAATTCAGCAAGCAAAGAGTATTTTCACCTACATTTTTCCTACTTAATCACAGGTGAAGTTTGACTACTTAGAAAATAAAGATTTGTAATTTTGATCTTGTTTATCAAATTCTTACCAGTGCTATGTGGCTGTTATTCCAAGTGTTATTATCCACCAAAGTAGTTCTATTAGCCATTCCAGCTATCTGATATCCATAATCCCACCAAGACATCACTCGGGCATGTTCATCTGTATTTTGCCTTAGCCAAAAGTAAGCTTCTCTAAAATCATCTAAGATATTCCTGGTGCTGAAAAAAATCACAGTATTTTTTTAAATGAGATTTATAAATGTAAAGAAGGGTAACTTAAAATCTCGAGGTGCCAAGCCATTGAATAATTTCACATTTTAAGATGGGAGTTAAAACCTCAACAACTAGACTCAATAGAGAGCTAGAATAATACTTCTTAAACTTTAATATGCATACAAATCACCTGGATATCTGGTAAAAAAAAAAAAAAAAAAAGCAGATTCTGGTTTAGTAGTTCTAGGAAGAGCCTGATATTCTGCAAGTCTAAAAAGCACCCAAGTGAAGCAGAAGATGGGATGGGAGCAGGGGTGGGGGGAGGAAAGGCAATATATAAATCAGTTGTTCTTAAATTTTAGCTGCATCATAATCACCTGGAAGGGTTATTAAACCAGAGATTGCTGAGGCCCCCAGGTTTCTGATTTAATAGGCTTAGGTGGGGTCAAGAATTTGTACTTCTAACAAACTTCCTGGTAATGATGTTGCTGTACAAAAGGTCCTTGAATAATTTTCCTTAAAGTTATAGCACTGATGAGATGTAACAGGAATTTAACTTTTAACTCAATTAGCCTATGATAAACTGGTTTCCTTACATATTGTTTTAAGTCACCAAACCTCTTTATGATGTTAAGTGAGAACTTACTGCATATCCAAGGACCTCATTTTGAGAAAAACTTATATGTTATGTATGCAAAGATATTCTAAACAAGAGCATGAAATACTATGACTGCTACCCACCTCTACCTAAGGGTGTGTATTCTAAACAAGAGCATGAAATACTATGACTGCTACCCACCTCTACCAAAGGGTGTGGGTGTGGGGACAGAACAAAAGAAAACACAGTAAATTCAAATGCGGAGCCTCACAAACATTGTCTTTGAATTCTAACTTTTGAGACAGCAAAAAAGGGTAGGTATAAAATCTTTTTGTAGCCATCTTATATTCTTACCCATCATGATTGTAAGAGGCCAAGACCACACTTGGACTGGAGTAGGCATTACTTGTGACCCAGGTACAGTGGACTGCAAACATCATCAACAGCATCAGCATCAACATGGTGACAATGCTTTTTATATTAGGACCTAATCCTTCTTCAGTTTTTTCCTGTTCAGTTACATGTTTCCTCACTTTACCTGCCTGAAGGTACAATAAAATCGTTAGACAAATTCATCATTTGACTTGTTGCATTAAGACACTCAAGGGGAAAAGTTGGGAGAATGTTAATCTATCAATTTAACTCTTTGAGAAGGAAAATGTATAACCATTAGGTATTCTTGTGTGAGTGATACAGTATTTTCTAAAAATTATCAAGGTAGATTTTAAAGTCAAATGTGAATGAGAAGATTTCCTGGGACTACACTCAATCCAGGAACTGGTCACAGAGCAAAGTATCTTCAGTATGAAGCTGCTTTCAAACCCAGTTGTCCTTATGTTTTACCTAAATAAAAGGAGATAACCAAATGGCTCCAATCTGGCAAAATCTTTTCTTATAAAATTTGAATTCCTCATCCTGAAAATGATACTGTCCATCTATAATCCAGGCCATGCAGAATTTTAGTATAGGACAAAAACTGCATTATCAGAATCAATCTTACATTTTCCAAACCCCCAAACCAAGAATTGTTAAGATAATATTTTTGACACCAACAAAAAATCCAACCAAAAACAAGAGAAAGAATAGAAGGAAGTTCTAAGTTCTAAATTGCAATGCTAGTTTAGAAACCACAAAATAGAACATAATCACAAACATAAAAGCAGGTATGTGCTTTATTAACACAAATCTGTACAAATTATATCAGACCTATAGTAAGGAAGGACAGAATTCAAAGTTAATATACTGGGAAGTTTCATTGCTTATTGGTATTTTAAAACCTAGTTAATATTCAAATAAAGTTTAATATGTCATTCAAGACAAGTGTTCTAATTCTTACAAGTCTTTTTCTCACTTGCACCAAATATTATCTTGCTGTTACCTGAGAGGTTAAAAGTAAATTACATTATACTGGCCAGTCGCCTACGGAGCTAACAAACTGGAGGCTTTCTTTTTTTTTAAAGACACTTTATTCCTTTTATTTTACTATTCTATCAACCAAATATTTAAAAAGTTCACACTGAATATGGACCGTATGGATAAGCACTTGTGCACATGGTTTCAAAAGAGTTTATAGTGTTCAATTTTATGTTTTAGTAGAGTATCAAGTTTTTGCTCTCAAAGAGAAATTTTAGATAAAATCTAACCAAAAAGAAATGAAATTTCTTCTATGCTACATTATATTTTCTTATTACGAGCTAAAGGATCAATCAGGATTTAAATTTTGAGGCAAACAATCGAGACGGATTAGAAACGTCACAGTTCGTCTAAATCCTTGCTTAATCACGTTTTTAACTATGCACAGTTCTTACTGTGGTGGAAAAATAAAGCACATAAAAATTTTAAAGGCCTTACTTTAGATTCCCCACCTTATCATACAAATTTCCTGGGTTTCTTTTGTCATCCTCATCACTGCTGTCTTCCACAGGTGGGTTTTCCCTTTTCATGTCATCCCCCAAATAGTGCTCAAAAACATTTGAGAAGGCAATTGCAGACAGCATACAGACTACCGGAGTCAAAGTCAACATCAGCCGCACCATCACTCCAGCAAAGTAGACAGCACTGATTGCATACAGAGCAACTGCAAAGACAAGCTCTCTTATAATACTTCAGAAAAGAAAATGTTCACAGGAAACTGAATATTGAATATTACATTATAAACCAAGTCTAAAAATAGATAAACATCTCATAAAAAGCTAATTGCTTTTAAATTGCTAATACTGACCAGCTGAAGTAACAGTCATATTTAGAAATTATAACTAATGTTGACTAAATATTACATGTCAACAGTTTAGAGAAATGTATCACGATTCAAATTTAATTATAGTTATTATGGGGAATGAGACAATCCATTATTTGTCAATAGCATCACATATTAGAAAATACAAAGCTAATGGATGAAAATATTTGGTGAATTATATTATCAGGCACAGCAAGCTTACAGAATCAAATAAAGTTTATGAAAAGTTAATGCCAATATCTGGCATAAAGCCTGCTTTAAAGTAAGAATGGGATGAGAAGAAAAAAATTTATTAGACAAAGGAAGAACTTACTATAAAAAGACTTATAAAATATTTTTTGAAAGTAATTTCCAACAGCCAAAGCTTTCTACATAATGTGCTAACCACAGGAAAGGCTCTACCATTTCTGGCTGTAGGCTATATGACTTTATAAAGTCAGTGAGTCAATTGAGTTCCTATCTCATTTGAAGTTAATTTAAAATTTATTTTCCTGACTTAAATACATTAATTATACCATGTTAACTATACAACTCACTAAATTTTTATATATGCACACATCTATGTAATTACCACTCATATCAAAATAGAGAACATTTGGAGTTTTAAAGCATTAATTTAGTTTTCTTATTCTTTAACTTCGTAGAAATAAAAGCATATAAAAACATTCTCTTTGTATGGCTTTCTAATTTGCCCATGCTATTCTTTTATTAATTAATTACTTTGTTGTATTCTATTATACAATTATGTAAAAACTTATCTGTTCTACTGCTGATAGACTTTGGAATGTTTCTTAATACAGGTTATCATGGATAAAGTTGCTATGTGCATTCTTAAGCATGTCCTTTGTTGGATGTATGCACTCAGTTCTCTTGGGTATATATTTAGGATTAAGATTGCTGCGTCATGAGGCAGGCAATATGTTTAGGCTAAATCTTTCTGGATGAAGAAATATTAATGTGGCCTTCTTCAGAGACACTGATCAATATAAACTAGAGAAGAATGTCATCCTCTGGTTAGAACTCATGCAGGTGCTATTTTTTTTCTCTCCTGACTTCACTCTGGAACAGTAACATGAGTGTCACTTATGGTCTAGGCCCCATACTTATACAAATTGTAGTCTTGGTACTTGTGTGATGATTCATGTTCCTTTTTTCTTTTTTCACGTTTAATTACATGTAAAATACCCCCAGCATACTTTTTGTGATGAGTGAATCATGCAGAAGTTTTTGGTATCTGCTGATTTTATGTTCATTTATATTTTGAATGTCAGATCCTAAACATCTGCCTTTAAAATAATTTGTATTTCTAAGTCTTGTTAGTTGAAAATATACACAAATCAGTGAAGGTGTTTAAAGGTGATTCTTATTCCATTACAAAATGTACTTTGCACCGAAATTTCAATGATAGATACACCTGTGAACTTCTTCACACTTAATCAGATGTAACTTAAAAAGTTCAGTCAAGACTATAATGGTAAAGTTATAATTTCCAATTCTCGGCCACAAACTATAATAGCATTAACCTCTCAGAAAATGTAATAAACTGAATGAAAATTTTATATACTAGTTCTAAGTCAGAATAGTTAATATGTATAACGCAAATTCACTGGATTTTTCCTAAGATTCACGCAAAATGGAGGAACAATATCTTGACTATACAGTCATGCAAAGAACAAAACTTCAAAGTGAAGTTTTGATCTCAGTAACAAAAATAATTGTTCTAAATCAAAGTATTTATTAAAAATCTCTTACCAAATACTCTTTCATCGTTGATATTTTTAATGCAGAACCACAGGCCTGCTGGGAAGGTACACACAAGAATGTGCAGATCAAAGAAGAAAGAAACCCAAGTCGTAGGTTGATGCTCAGACACTGATGCAATAATTGGAATATGTATTTTTGCATACCTAGTATTTAAAAAGTTAATATTATTTAAAATTAAATGATGAAAGTGTTCTTCATAGATAAAAATATTTTCTTTAGCTGTAGATATAGTTCCTAGTTCTCGTTCTAATATAACATGCTATATTAGGAATAAATCTGGTCCACACTGATAAAACTAAAACTAATATGCCATCCCTAAAATTGAATTATCTAAGACCATTTATAATATAAAAATGTTGGCTCTGACTTTTAATATAAAAATCTTTCCTCAAATGGGAATGTTTCTCCAGTTTAACTTAGCATCTCCTATGTTTTTTTGCATCAACAAATTTCATTACTTTCTGCACTTATTACTAGCAGAAATACTTTGTCTAGTAAGATATCATATTGCAACAATAGTTGCCTTTTCTTAGCAAGGCAATGGCACAGAAGTAGAGAAATGGAAAGGACAAGACACATCATTTCTAAAATGCCCTGAGATTTCAAAGCAGTCTATTAAAGTTTAAAAATCAAGAATAAGTATGACTGACAAATACATAACCTAGTAATTTAACCTAATTGGAGTAACTGTCTACAACTAGGGATTCCCCTCAAAATCTCTGGTGATCCACTCGCTGGTCTTCAAGTATGTATCCAAAATTTAGTTTTGGTCATTCATACATAATTTTCATATGCCCTTCAATTAGACCTGGGCATGAACCCTTTTGGTATCGCATCAAACGACAGGCCCAATCAATAAATTGTGGTATGTTTGTCATTGGGCCATCTAGGGAGTAACAAAGAAGACAGAATAGTGCAATCAGGGGTAAAAAGTAAATTATCATCAACAGATATTTTCTTTAGAAAAGCATCTTAGAGACCAAAAAGTTTTACTGAACTAGTTATTTAATTTAAAACCAAAATTTTAAATAATTCATTTAATAACAGCGCTCTTAAAAACACGCACATTCCCTAGTATATTTAATGCATTAAAAATATCAAACTTAATATAATGTGGCATTAGAAAAAAAAGTCAAAATTTTTTCTTTACATTTACAGCATATGTGTTTGTAACATAGCACCTAGCCTTAATGATTAAAACTATTACTAACACATAGAAACTTTGAATAATTGGTAAAATAAAAATCAATCATTAAATGTTTTCTAAAATGTTTTGACAAATAAAACTAAAGAAAGAAGTTTTCCATGTCATATTACATATTATACTAATGGTGCATTCATTATAATAAAGAATAAAAGGGATTTAACATTTGCTAAACTAGTATATGGTAGATACTTTAGAAATGTTGCCAAAGTACTGACAGAGATACTGACAGAGGAAAAAGGGTATTTTAATATGAGGGCAAATAACTCATTTGTACTTACCCAGTGTCCCACAATGAATAAAACCTGCCACTCCATGGAGCAATGTAACCTTGAAAGAAAAAATGCAGAGGAAATTAATCTGCCTTTTTATTATTTTTGTTTTATTGGTTTTATGTTTACTGATTATTACGGATTAATTTAACCTAATAGTAAAAGAATTGCAGGGGTTTTTTTTGTAAGTGACAATGTATTTCACAGGGCTGGCAGTCAGATAAAATAAGGTTAATGACCAAACAAAAACAAATTTCCATGGAGACTGCATTTCAGAGAAACATGACAAGTTGGTAGATAAAATAGTAAGAAGTTTTCCAATTCTCCCTTAAACTTCTAGTTAACTAGTAATAAAACTAAGATAGTAAAATAGCAGTAGATAATTTTTAAAAGGTGTTTAAATGATCTAATCCAGTGTGCCAAATTCAGATAAATTATGGAGGTTATTTTAAACATTCATGCCTTTTACTCCTATCATTAATTCTTTGTGACTTTATGACCTAGGCTGGTATATATTAAATTTAACAGATGGAATACCTTTAGAAAGAGTTTGACTTGTTCTAGGGACTAGTGAAGTTAGGATCAGAAAGTAACTTAGAATCCAGGAGCGGACTGAAACTGATTTGGTACACTGTTTAAAAGGAAAGAGAGAACTTATGTACACACAAGAGGATAAACATGGAGTAGGTTAAAAAGAGAAGCTTTGAGTTTTATACAGTGTGGGACTATTCATCTATCAAGAGAAAGATGCTTGAAAGTGGATTTAGCAGATCCTGAAGCGGCAAAATTAAAATATAGTCTTCAGAAAAAAGTCAGAATTTACAGTGCAATTCAGGTTTTGGATACTCTGACTATCATTTTCATATTGTTTGTAAAGAATACAATTGCAGTATTTAATCTTCTAAGATAAACAGAACATGTACAAAAGTTGTAAAAGAATGACCTTTCTGAATAATCTAGAGACAAGATTCACATCTTACAAGTGATGACACTCACCTGTATAAGTCAAATAGATGACACTAAGGAACACAACACCTGCAGCTACTGATACACCCAAAAAGAAAAGGGTCTGGAACTCTTGTTTTGTTAATCGATCTCTCAGATACTGCAAGAATGCATAAGCTTGCAGTAATGCAAAAACACCTAATTAAAGAAAAAGGTTATATAAATAATCAACAAAGCACTTCTCCAAGGACATTTAAAAATGTTAATTTGATAGAGATTCTTAGAAAATCCTGTACTATGTATATCAAAGACTAACCATTTCATCTAACCAACATTTCCTTTATCAAATGACAGTTAACCGATTAATATGTCTAAAAATTGCTATACATTTTTTTGGAAATGATCAGACTCCCCATACATGGATCAGGGAAAAAAAATCCCATTTCAATAACTGGAGCCTATTCACATTAAATTCTTCCCTTTGTCCAATATTTTAGTGGCATGTTTTCTAGGGGGTGAAAAAATAGAAATGTTATTGAAAAACAATCTTAAGATTTACTGAAGGATACAAATGACTTGGATCGGAAGAATTCTGATAGTTACTGTTTATAGTTGAGTGATGAAATGTGACCTTAATTACACATTTATATAAGATTCTAAATTAGAAGATACAAAGGTGAGTGTTAAGATAAAATTAAAACAGTAACAATGAAAAACTTTAATTGTCAAAATGTACAAAATACAAAAGCACTAGGTATAAAACTAAAAAAAGACACAAGAACCTTAACCTATCTAAAATACTGATTTTTTTAAAAAAAATGTTAGAATAAGGGTTATTTTTATAAGTTCATTTTATAATGATTAAATAAGTATTATCAATGATTTAGATTTTAGGAGTTATAATAATGCATATGCATAAAGAGTCAGGAGATTTTGTATCTATACAGACACTGCCATACACTGTATACTGAAAACCAATGATACATTTCTTTCTCAAATTACTACTTAGTAATTTTATAACATTAGAAATATAAGTAAAAGTATCTCACAGATTTGAATGTGCTAAATAACAGTCAATAGTGGGTTACTTAGAGGGGCATGAGTTTTCAAGATTCTCAGAAAATCTGATAAAAACTATGGAACATCACCTCAGAATGTTAAATATACTATTTATAAAATGTTACAAATAAAATAATTATCCACAGCCTTTGTATGGGCCATGGACCTCATGTTGAGAATCTCTGATAAAGTTTTATTCATAAATCTCCTGTTATCTTGTTAATTGTGATCCAAATTAATAATGATAAAGTAGTCTGCTTATAAGGAGAATTATATGGGTTAATAATCAATATAAAAGACATTAATACTAGTAAGTAGATATAGATACAATATTTTAGTGAGAGGTAAGGAACATGAAAATGAAGCGTCTCATCTAAGTTTGCTGAAATGGAAACTCAGTGGTAAAGTAACTCAGTGTACAGATATACTACTGTTTAACATTTGTTTATACAAAGCAAATATGATTTAGTATTTACAAGTAACACGAATTTTGCAAAAACAGATGTTCTGCTTTTTCAAAACAGCAGTGTCTGGGAAGATAGGTACTTTTGGGAATACAACAGCAGAAAGTCTCAATAAAACTACGAAATTTTTATTTACAGTGGTGATGTTTTAGAACCAATATGATTAAGATTAAAAAAAAAAAAACTTCATTCCCCTGAAAATTGGCTAGTCACACATTTATAAATACTTCATAGGAAGGAAAATAAATATTTTTTCATACCTGCAGCTGCCATGTGTTCACTTGTTCTGATTGGCTGAAATCCCACAAAGGGTATCTGCATGGATAATATTAAACCCACAATGTAGAAAGTGCTATATGCTATAAAGACAAAACAGGAAACAAAGATAATTACTACTACATTAAGTACTTTGAATATAAATATATACATAACTAATGTCTTTTTAGCAAAATTTTAACTGAGCTTATTTTAAGACTAGAATCTTGAAAAGTGGCTGTTCTACTTGATACTATTTTATGGGTAATCATACATTATAAATCATAAAAACTTTTTGCCAATTAAAAAATTATTCTAAGCACTTTATTTTGTAAAATATAATTTAGAACAATTTAGGAGACTGGTGCTGCTTTCTTCTTCCCAAAATGGACTCAAACTTTTTCCAAATTATCATTAAATAATATTGACATAATCCAAGAAGCTATGTAATTAATATATAGGAAAATACCATGCCTGTCATTAATCCAAAGTATGCATGATCTAATGAATACCTATCATTAATAGCTGCTACTGTCTCAAAAGCTCTTAAGTGTTTCACACCCTTTTTATAGTCTACTACTACTCTTTGCATAGTACTTGACAGTAAAAATAAAACAAGATCATTCACTATGTTTAAAGAAAAAAAAGGACAGTACACAGAAGTTAAGCCATAGAACAGACTAGTTACTAGTTTTATTAGGGTCTAATAAAGAAAACTTGTTTGCTCTTGGCATTGAGTGTGCGCGATTGTGTGTGTGTATCAATTGAGGAGGTTACAATTTATATGATAGACTTATTTTGTATTTAGGTGTTTACAGACCACTATTAGATGATTATAGAGAAAGTTAGTATTTGGAATTGCTGTAATTAAAATTTAGAAATGAAGATAAAACTTATCTAAAATAAGTTAATGTGAAAATTATGTCATTTATAAAGCTTATTCACATTTTATGAAGCATAGTCGATACTCAGTTGTTGACAAATAAAGTACTCTATTAGAAAAAAAATGATTAGGAGTAAATGCAGAAAGAGAACTGTTAGAGTGTACTTATCCAAATACTACACACTGCATAGGACAGCAAATAGTCCGTACTTTGCTTTATCCAACTTAGTTGAGAAATAATGTTTATTTGCTTTTAAAAGAAACTCCCTTATATTAAAGGTAAATTATAGGCTAATGGTTCAAATGTTAAGTTCCCTCCCAAACTGTCTTACTTTTCAGATGATTACAATGTTAGGAAAAAGATAAGAAGTTCAAATAAATATAACAGAAAGGACTAATATACATAAAGTTTACAATGACCTCGGGCTAATGGAAAACTGGTTGTCTAGGAGACTGCAGAGGCAATCCATCCAATAATGTACTTTCTAGATATTGATGTTGGAATGGAATTACCCTCAATGAGATACTTGAACACAATGCAATAAAAGTTAAGTAGATAAGAATTACTATGTCACATGATTTCAACTGTCAGCATATGCAATCAATGAGTTTTCTAATGTCAATGTGTTTCTTTTGCAAATCAGTCTTTTGTAGATGTCCTGATAGTCACAGAGGCAGAATAAGAAAAAATGAGAGCAAGGTCATTATTTGATTTTAAACAACTACTTAACATCAGAAGTTTGTTTCCTCACTACAGAATGAGGGGTTTGGAGAAGATTTGTAGATTCCCCCCAATAATAACTTAAGATGATATGATCAACAGGCCTTTTAAACACCTGGAGATGAGAAATCAAACCCTAGACAAATAATGAACACACAAAGGCACAAATAGAAAGGTCATGCATGAGAAAAAACTTATGTGATTTATGTGTTTTCATTACAGTTAAGTTCACTTACATCCAAATATCACAGTCATCTGAGACTGAAATTCTCTTTTTTATAAACTCAAGTGAACATTGAATATTTTAACACTATCATGGAAAATGGATTAAACATGATACATGGCATATGTTGAGCCAAAAAGTAGACTTAAACTGAGGTAAAATAGACAAAAAAAAAATTGTTTTAAAGTGACCAATTCTGGGGCATTCAGTACATTGACAATGTTGTGTAACCACCACCTCTCTTTAGTTCCAAAATATTTTCAAGAAAGAAAGAAAACTCCATACTCATTAAGCATTTGTTCCCCATCCCCCGTCAGCCCAGTCCAAGGCAAACACACATATGTATCTGTTTTTTTCTGGATTACTGGCTTGTTCTTAACTGCAAAGGTAATGTTTTTATTTAAAAAAAAAATACAGTAAAAAGTGAAAATCTGTGGTCCATTTACTTCCCTTGAAGTCACATTTCCCAGAAATAATCACTAAAAGGTATGGTGGGCACACATTCATATTCTCCCTCTTCAAATGGAACTATACTGTGCTTGGGAGTGTAAAACTTCAGCGATCATTTTGCTAGGAAACAACTAATGAAGTTTCTTCTCAGGGAGTTGCTCAAGTTCATTTCCAGTCCAAAAGAGAAGAATAAACCTGATAATATTCTTAATTCAGTGGTTTTATACAACTTCACAAAGACATTTATTGTTATTAGTAAAGAAGAAAACACTTCATACAGAAGCAGATGCACTAGAGTTTGAGTTAACAACAACAGTGAGAGAGAGAAATTCAAGAAAAAGAAACTCAATCTCAAAGAAAAAGTGGAAGGGCCTTTAATTTGTATCACTTTATAAACATAGGTTAATATCAAATAAAGATGATCTAACAAACAAGTTCTCAATACTATTTTACCTTTTAATATTCCTCTACTCAAACTCGCCTCATTTATACCTATTTATATGAACCAATGATGCAAAGCTGATGTGATATATGCAATAATCCAAAGATAATCATTTTTTTAAGGGACCTAGATTCATGTCTTTCCTGTTTTATATTTTTTTGGGTCACTTATCCTTAGATGTTTACATAGGGGGACATATGTTCTATCTCACAGCACTCTCTAATACACAGGTAAGTATTTCCATTAAATAAAATTCAGGATTTCTTTCCAGATATCAAAATATCACAAACTCATCTTGCTTAATATTGCCCTTCTCCTTAAATCCGAAAATTAGGCATACATCAATTTAAATCCCAGTTACAAGCCATGTTTTAAAATTCAGAAAATAAGAATTAGATATACTAACTAGAAAGAGTTAATTAACAATTCTTAAAAATAAACACAATCTACACTACAAAATGAAATTTTTTTTTCCCTCCAGGCTTTGTACTATAGCATCTAACTGTGCTTAAAAATTACTTCTTTAATTCATTCAAGTATTAACTTTATGTCCATTATGGTCAAAACATTCTAAAATGAAATCCTATTAAGAGTAATCCTATTCTCTAAGAGTTAGATATCTAATTTGGAAAAACCACAATACAATGAAGCAAGTTCATGTGAGACTGGTGGAAAAATGCCCTGGCCATATAAAAACTTAAAGAAAAGAGAATATGAGCACTGAAGAGGCGATCGACAACACCAGTACCATTCTCTACTATTCTCAGAAAACCTCAACCACACAAACCTATAGCAATAGATTTCCCACCAATTCTTCCTTTGAACTCTCTACAAAACTTGACCAAATTACTATCCACATCTATTACAACTTTCTATCTATCCATGTTAACCTACTTTTCTTACCGTTTAAACCAGAAGAATAAAGCTTTTCATCAAAGTATTGAGTTCTAAAGTAATGCACAGCAGCAATGTTGTCATTTATTACATCATGAAAATGTTACCACACTGCCATCCTGTGGAAGCACAGTTACTGGCATTCCCTACTGAAGATCATACCTCCAATTTGTTAGAATTCCGGGGGGAAAAAAAAAGATCATTAGAAAAATATATACAAGGTCTATTACTGTATATGTTTAACCAAACTCCACACCTCCAAAAAAAAAAACCTCTTTGATTTGGGACAAGCAGTAAGCTGATAAACAGAGCCTAAATAAACATCTTTTCACTCTTAAAGTACTTTATTTTTCTTTCAATCTAAGGGTATGGGAGGAGGGATGCAGATTGACAGAGAAAAACGAACCACTGCCCTTACTTAAGGTGCACAAATGAGCTGCTCTATAAAAGGCATTGAAAGGTCTCCACTGAAACTTTAAGTTTTCAAGACGCTCCTGATGTTTCCCCAAGCTAATGTTTCTTCTGTGACAAAGCATTACAATTTATGATGCCTAATGCATCTCTCCCATCTGGCTGTTTTTGAATTACATCCTTTTATAATACACCACTAATCTAGTAAGTAAAATGTTGCTCTCAGTTCTGTGAGCTGCTCTAGTAAATTAACTGAATCCAAGGAAAGGGCTGTACAAACCTCTGATTTACAGCCATTCTGCCAGAAATACAGGTGACAACCTGGACCTGCAACTGGCCTCTGAAGGTGACAGCAATTTAGTTTTGTGGGACTGAACCTTTAATCTGTGGCATCTGATGCTATTAAGGTTAGACAGTGTCAGAACTGTTTGATGGTGTAGGACTCCTCCCCCAATACACACCATGGAAGAGACCAGAATCCTTTACACACACACACACACACCCCTCCCTCCCCCCCACCTCCCCATCCCCGCCGAAGAAACAAAAGAAATAAAAGTGGTTTTCTCTGGGGATAAGAATTCAGGGAATGAAGCAGTTAAGGAAAAGGTAGAAAAAGAAGCTACTGATTTTGCCTATAAATCTTAGTAATATTTGATTTTTTTCACTTATATACATTAACTTAAACTTTAAAATATAAATAAAAATAAGCACACCACTCTATTAGAAGTTGTGTTTTAGTTGCTATTTTGTACTTTATATAACACTTCAGTGTTATTTCTCCACTACATGTCTCAGAACCACAAATAGTTGTGAAATTTTTCAGTTAAAAAAATAAAGGAACAATCTTTAGACTCACAATGGAGTTTTTTTTACCCTCGGTCTTTATAAACAATCACTTTTCTCAGCTTCTGGAACTCTTTGTGTCTTCCCTCATAACTTTAATGTTAACAGAGGCACACTTAAATAGCACCTTGTGTTATAAGCAGTTTTTGTATACTAGGTCGGTTACCACTAAAAGTCTGCAAGGTAGGAATTACTATCTCCATTTAATTCATGAGAACATAATTAAGGCATAAAGAAATTAAGTAATTTGCCCCAAATTACAACATTAGTAAGTGACTAGGCCAGGAACTGAATGTGGTTAATCTGGCTCTGCAGTGCATACTCTGCAGTGCATACCTTATGTGGTACCTCTCATTTATGGTTATATCATTACAAATCCTCTGTAAGTCTGTTTCTATGCTGTTATCTCCTCTAGAAGACAAATTTATCTCCAAACTTTCAGAAGGACGTGTTTAGTTAGAAAGCATAACAAGATTTCCCTCAAACTCGAAATTGAAACTGATTTTCACAAACACCTTCCTATTTCTATTTAGTTCACCTATATAATTACATTGTAATAATGGATTACATTGTATAATATAAGCTCCTTAGAACAAGGTTATCTTCTAATTATCTGAGTACCCTAATGGCTAGCACAAAATTTAGTATCTATTAAACTCTTAAATCTCTAGGGAACCAATTTGTTTGAATTTCCTCAAAAATAATATGGTAGAATTAGACCAAATAAATTCTAGCGCTTCCAGCTTTTTTTTACATGCAATTTTTCTTTTAAGTTTATTGTTGTCTAAATTAATCTAGCATTAGATATCTTCTGTTTATAGCTGCCAAGTATAAACATGATACATAAAGTTTATGGTTTTACTTTTAATTCACTCAATAGAATTCTTTTCTTTATTCACAAGCTATACAATCCTAGATTAATTTGCACAAAACTAAAGTAATGTGTCTACAACACTCCTCTTTCAAATGATGGTTCCCAGCAAATATTACCATCAAAATGCCTTTTAGGTATATGAAAAGCAATTCTGTTACTCTTACTAAATTAGCTCACTAGAGAAAACAGACAATACCATAAATAAATTTCTTTAACAACATTTAAAAATCATTAATCAACACTAGAAACTAATTTCTTCATTCTTAAATTATTGTTCTAATTTAATGAGACACTTATAAACCATAGGAAGTAAAATACATGTTTCTATAAATGAAAAAGCAAGTCTCATTATGAATACATGCTTACTGTAGAAAATTTAGAAAACAGAAAATATGAAGAAAAATCACCAGTAATCCTTGCTGTCTGCTTTTTATTAACATTTTTCTGTATCAACAAGTACTAAAAAATTCTATTGAATTGAACCATAGTATTTCATGATAAGGCATTATAATTTAACTGTATTATAAATTATAATTTCCCTATTGGACATTTAAGCTTCTTTCACAATTATAAGGTATACCACACTGAACATCCCTAAACATGTCTTTGTATTTTTAATAATTTTATGATATAAAATGTAATAAATTTTTATCAAATTAAGTTAAAATAATTTTAGATTCCATTGGTATTATGACATCTGCTAAACAGTCCTAAGTGTAAAATAAGACTTCATGTTATTTCTTCTTGTGTAAACATCAGAATCCTATTCATAACTTTTAAAATTTATTTCCCAATACAACGAAATTAAAAAGTCCAAAATATATCTTCACAAAATAATTTAACTTTACAAAATTCCCAAACACACAAATTTCATCAAGTAGATAGGCTTTTCTCACCTCCTTACATCTCAGCTTTCCTTACACCCTGTGCCCCACACCCATGCCACTCCTACCTTATAGAGCCACATTAACTTCCATGCACCTACTTTTCCATATGTAAACAACATTTTACTCTAATGGAAATAATTTTTTCGTAACTATTTAAAATAATTCATTTTTACTTCATTTGATACTTAGAACCCAAACTTTTGGTTTATAATTATGAGTTTGCCATTTATCAGCCCTTTTTTCTTTATCTAAGTATTTCTGTTTATGGGGAAGGGTATCTACAAAGGATGTTAGTGCTAAAATCAGAAATATACAACCTGTATATACAAACACTTGATAATGCTTCTATACTTTTCAGGACTCTTAAGTCAGGTAAAATTTAACTTAAATCCAAATAGATTTGATGAAGGAAGAGAAACAGTTGTTCTATACTATCACTTTCCATCTACTTAAAAGTAAATTATGAAAGACCGTAAAAATCACCTAAAATACTCTTAGTTACATGAGTGGAGTAGAAGAAAAAAGAAACAAAAAGGGTGGGGTACAGAATCTGAACATTACAAAATTATCTGAGACATTTACTAAGTTAACTTAACATCCCTAAATCGTTGTACTTTTCTTCCCTCTAAAAAAAAGAAATAGTCTCAAGAGCCAATCAAAGCAGTATTAATTGCATGCTCTTCTAAAGTGAACATAGAATTCCTATTCATTAAACACAAGGTCTTTCTTTACTCAACTCTCATCCTCCTAGGTCTTAGTGCTAACGCTCAGGGGGAGCCACACACTGCCTGTGTTTTAAACTGTATTATGTACACTTCCATTTGACTTCTTTAACCATGTGACTTATCTGGCTACTTCTGACTTCTCCTTTGGCTCTTCTTCCTCTTTCTGATTCATGAGTATTTCACAAAAGTCAATCTTCTCCCAGGCTATTCTCCTTTGACGATTAAATTTCCAGGACCCCAAATTTTAAAAATTAACAAAAATCTTTGTTCCTCTCCTATGACCATTTAACTTAAGAACTTTTTTTCCTTATTTCCTGAACAAAACAGTTGAAAATTATAGTTTAATCTAGTATTCTTTCTAAAGCCCAGTGACTCTTTATAATGTTTTCAGGGTAGTAAGACCTCATAGGTTGATGTATTTCAACAGTAAGGTATTTACTTATATGCTAGGCACATAGTTACAGTGATTTTTAGCATCATGGGCTGTGGAGCCAAAATATCTAAGTTCAGGGCTTCAGCTCTATTACTAGCTACAAAGATCTTCAAATTATTATGTCTTCCCTTATTTCCTCATCTGTAAAATGAAGATAGTAACAATACCTCACAGTGTGGTTATGAAGATTAAATGAGTTAAATACATGTAAAGTTCAGTTTATGGTGTATAAAAAGAACTAGATATATTATTATACATAATAAGAACCATATATTTCAGTGGTGATTGTTATAAGGTATACTGAAATGGCTATAAATATAATTAATATGCTATGAACTTTTAATTGGTATAATTCAAACTCTATAATATTCACCCTTTTAAAATGTACCATTGAACGGTTTTTATTACATTCACAAAGTTGTATAACTACCACCACTATCTATTTCTAGAACATTTCCTCATCCCCAAAAGAAACCCCATACCCATTAGCAGTCAACTCCACTCCCCAAGCCCCTGACAACCACTAAATCTACTTTGTCTCTCTGGATTTGCCTATTCTGGACCTCTCATATAAAAAGAATCCTATAATATATGGCCTTTTGTGTCTGGCTTATTTTACTTAGAATAAGGTTTTCAAGGCTCACGATGTATCATGTATTAATACTTCATTCCTTTTTCTGGCCATAATATTCCATTGCACAGATATATCCATTCATCAGCTGATGGACATTTAAGTTGTCTTTGTTCTTTGGCTATTAGGAATAATGAATGTTGCTGCTCTGAACATTCTGTATGAATGTAGTTTTATTTATCTTGGGTATGTGTCTAGTAGTAGAATTGCCAGATCATATGGTAACTCTGTGATTAAATTTTTGAGAAATTGCCAAACTATGTTTTTTAATCAAGTAAATAAGCTTTACATCTTTATGTTACTATTTTCTAATAATGTTATTTTAATGGAATTGTATTATTTAACTAAGAAACTGGTTTCTGATCACAACTTCTCTCTGATTAATTCAACTCATAAGAGTTTTCTGTCTGTATCATAGAAAATGAGCTCTAAGATTTGAGACATCTGCTATCCATCAAATTCAAAAGACGTGTTTTAAAACCTGTAGTGAAAATAAAGTTTTGTAGACAAAATATTTTGCACAGTCTATGCTATGGTCTGAATGTTTATGCTCCCCACCCCTACTCATATGTTGAAAACCTAATGCCTAAGATGATGGTATTAGGAAGTGACCTTTGGGAGTTGATTAGGTCATGAAGGCTCCAGGGCTTATTAAGAGGCCCCAGACAGCTGGCACATCCCTTCTACCACGTGAGGACCAGCAAGGAATCAGCTCTGTTCCAGGAAGAGAGCCCTCATAAGAACCTGACTATTTTGATGCCTCAATCTTGGACTTTTCATCCAGAAATTGAGAAATATATTTGTTTTTTATTAGCTACCTAGTTCATGGTATTTTGTTACAGCAGCCCGAACAAACAAAGGCAGTCTATTGTATATTATACAGAAAGGACTTTCAAAAGTTTAAACTGTTTACTCTGAGGATGCTCAAATCTCTAACAGTGGGTAATGTGAATTTGAATACCTATATATGAATAATTTTCATGACAGAAATGCTCGTTCCTCCAAATAAAAAAAAAAAAAAGGCTGACAAATATGAAATCTAGACTAATTTCTACAACAACAAAAACTCATCAATGAGAAGTTGGTAATAACAAACTTAGGTAAAAATGCTTAACTTCCTTATAAAAACAAAAAGCAAAATAAATCTAAAATTATTTTACCTTCTCATGAATAATACTAGCCTAATAAAAATGTCTGTTCAATGAAACTAATATCTGTGAAATACCTCTTAGAAGTCGACATATTTCAAAAGTCAAATCACTTACCTATGTAGACTCTTTTGCTGTATCTCTGCATCAGTAATAATACAAATACATGCAGTGGAATTAAGTTGATAATAAACACATAACCACCCCAAGCAGACACCTATAGGTAAAAAAATGCTAAGTTAAATAATTTATATGTTTGCTTTTAAAATAGGTAGGTTTTATTTGTCATGACAATCTAAACATATAAGCAATTATAAGCACTAGAATTTTTAGCAATTTTGAGAGATAAAAAATGGATTTATATAACCTACAAATAACCTATTATTTGTATTGATAAATTAAAATACAGTCCTATATATCCAATATGTTTTTCTACATTCACTGGAGAAATAGTTAAATTAAATTCAACTTAACAAGAACGTTGAGAACATTATAATTTGTGAATTGAAAGTAAAAAGACTGTCACAAAGATAAAGACCTTTAGGATACAGATCATAAATTTTTAAAAGAAAAAAACAGTTATTACTTGCCCCATTTTTGATAAATACAATGCAAGAAATTTCACTGAGAAAAAAAATGAACATTAGTTATCAGTCAGCAACTCAACTAAAAAGAATACTCAGATGATCTGGATATGCTTTGAGAACCTCAGAATAAAGGCGCTACCTTAGGTATAAATTATTTCCCATATAAATCAAGATCTCATTTTAATGTTTAGCCTGTTATCACAAAGTTAGAATAATTCTATTTAATCAGAATAATTGAGTATGTTGTTGTCTAAATAAAGATTGTAAAGATAATGTTTATTTTCAACAGAATTTATTAGTTTTTTTAAGTACATTCAACAAGAGGCAGTAAGGTCTTGTCAAAATCAAAGTTCTTGGATGTGCTCTAATAATTAAAAGTATACCAGTAGTCACCTTAAGAGATTATATGTTAACATATATATTTTAACAATGCTGCTCTTGTCTAAAATATTTCAGAACCACTTGTAAAGGGCTGCCTTCAATTGAGAATGCGTATGAGAGCATCAGTTTAACTGCTTCAGTCACATGACCAAAAAGAATGTTATACTGACCACAGTCCTAAATGAAGGACTTTTGTTTATATCCAAAATTTAAGTTTAAAATGAAAAGAGAGTTTGTTATTACTGAGTATAAATATACAGAATATGCCCGAGGCTTTAACATCTTAAAAGAAACACAGATAATTTGGATGCTTAAGTTCCATGACATTTGTTGTTTGTTTGTTATTTTTCTTAAAAGAAGGTACCTAAGATTATCATTAATTTTCAGCACAAGACTACTATGCAAGCTGTGGTATGGAAAACAAAGGCAGGAGAATGAAGAGGTAATACTGAACACCAAGCTTAAGTAATCTGCTGAAAAAATTATACAGGCAATTTACAGGTTAACCTAGAGGATGTGACCATAACTTAGGTAAAGTTGTACATTTGAAAAGAAAAATTTTTTGTTTTACTTGCTGCCAATGTTATATTTGAGAGATTCAGCATTACTCCTTCCCATTAAATTGAAAGTCCATACAGGCCTTGGGGACAGGGGGAGGGAAGAGAATGGTAGCAATAAAAGATTATACATTAAACAAAATTAAGATCCTAAAGATTTCAGGAGAAACAAAGTGGAGAACTAGCCCTTGATGACAAGAGAAACTGGTCTAACTGCCAAACAGACTTGTCAGACCTCATGTAGTTTCAAACATAACATCTTACCATATAGAAATATGACAAGCAGCAGCACACTGTCCAAAAAACTGACCCAGTTTTTACAGATTTTACCTAAAAAAAAAAAAAAAGCAACAGATGTAATAAAAATGTTTATAAATGCTCCTGCTGAATAAAAAGATGTTAAATGTTTAGTAAGCCGGTATTACAAAAAGCCAAGGCCATAAAAAAAAGTACTAAGGTTATTTGGATATTTAGATCCACTTAATACATACATCTGTAACATTGGGCAGCAGCCAAGACATTTTAGAAATAGCTTTGATTTTATTTCTAATTAGTTTTCAGAAAAAGAATAATCTTAACAGGAACAAATGATACTTTTCCACTTGTTTTACTTTCTATCTTAAAATGATTAATATCAACTAATTGAGATTTTAACTAAATAATAAATTTATTCAGTAAATCTACATTTCATATGGTTGGTTTGCTTAGACATTACATACACCTTAATATGTAATTTTCTTCATTTGAATGTGATCATCCATATCTCACATATAATTCCAATGATGAGTATCCATTTTTGAAAACTTTTCATTATATAGAAATTTTCAGATACCATAATCAATATCTCTAAGAAATTTATATTCCTAAAATAGTTTCTAGATAGCCTAGTGACATACCAGTAAAATTCTCAATTACTCTGAACTGGAAAGACATTGCAGTAAATGAAAGTTCAAAAAGTTGACAAATCTCTACTGAAAAAACTAATCGAAGAAATAATTCCCAGATAAGAGTTTACATATTCATCTGAAAAAGCAAAATATGTTAGCAAATTCAGAAAACTGAATTTTAAATTTCAGAAAACACAAGTTCTAAATACTTATACCAAAGGGTCAATTTTAAGATGAGTCATGTGAATGTCCTAAAGAAATGACAGACATAAAAAGTCCCATTATAAGCAATACTGTGTATGTGTGCCCCAATGGGAAGTTCAAATTTAACAGTACTCTATAGAGCTGATTTCAAGAAATTTTTTTACTTTTAAAATGGGCCTCTGCTAGTACATTAAAGCCAACTACAGGTGACAGCCAATCTTTGGGAGAACTGTAAAAAAAATGAAAGGGGAGGGAGGAAGAAAAGAGAAAACATTCTTGGTTTACAGCATTTAAAGGTGTTTCAGGCTGATTTCTACTAGACTAGTGAAAACTGCTTTGAATTCATCATGGTATATATGTGTTACAAAATAGCCCCTCCTCTTCCTCCCAAATCTACCTTGATTTTAAAAATAAGGGCTAAGGTTTATCTTTGACAGAGTAAAATAACAAGGTAAGCCTTTATGCTAAAATGTAATTTAAAGTAAGAAAAATTTCCAGGGCAGATTAGAGATTATTCCTATAATGTCCAATTTCCAGAGACTGAAGAAGTGAGATGGAACCAAGTAATACTGCCAAAATCATATGGAGACCAAAACACAGAGACAAAAGATAATTTTAGAAAAGGGAGCGGGTACTACAGAAATGGAAAAGAAAATGTTCAGAAAAGTCTAATTCTAAGTGAGAGAGAAAAGAAGAAATAGTGTCCTCAGAGGATGAGATGCACCAGAAACAACAACAAAAAAATTCCAAGTTCAGGGGCACATAAGGCTATATTAATAGGTAGATCAATAAAGCAAACAAAGAAAAAAAAATAGAGATTGAGAGTACAAAGGGTAGGCTGTCCAGTCAGAGGCAGAGGAAAAAAATGTTGGCAGGGAAAGCTTGCAAATGATCATTTGGTCCTTTATATTTATGAACCAGTTATTATTTTTTGCCTCTAAGATCCAGTACAGCCTTCAATATATGTTCTGTGATAATAATTCCTTTAACTATTTTCTCCTTTAAAGTGAGTATGGTGTTAAGGTTTCTCAGAAGTATAAGACGAACACTGTAGGAGAAGAGGCTCTCTAATCATTTCAGGTGTAGGCTGGGTTTGGTGGGATGGGTGCAAAGATATCTGGTGATACAGACACTAGCCATGAGACCAAAACAAAGTCATTTTGTGACTGCAGCCTTGATCTATCAATAACCTTTCTGCAGTCCTCCTAACATGGTAATCAGAAGCCCCATACACACTCTGAAAGCCTCCTGCCACCCACTAGTACCCAAACTCCCACCACATACCATGCTATACAAGTCACCAGCTCTCTCACACATCTGTACTCCAGAGGGTGGTTTATTGCTTATCTGGCAGGACCAAACCAGCTCCAGCTTGGCCAAACCATAGAGTTTCTCTGCTGTTGGGCTGAACCACACCCTCCCAATGAGATCTAAATCCTTTCAAAGCTTGTCTTTCTTTGGATACTCTACAATCTATTACCAAAAAATAAAAATAAAAATAAAAAATCATTATATATTTACAACTACTAAAAATAGTCCATATCCTGAAATTTCCACAGACACTAAAGCTAACTATATAGGCTGAGAGAGAATGAGAAAGGATATATACTGTGACCCAAACATATCCTCAGTATTTACCAATACACAAATTTGTGTTAGACACACAAATTATAATTCAGTCTTGCCTCAACTAGGGAAATAAGACACAAAAAGACTACAAACTCAACATGACAGAGCATATGATGAGTATAGACACTGAGTGCTATAAGGTCTTTATAGATCCTGAATGCCCTTGGTAATAGAGATACAAGTTACAAGGCTGGTATAATAAATGAAGTGGGTGTTGAGGTCCAAATTTATAGTAGTAGGAATGTATACGAAAAGGAGAGGCTATATTCAAGGACCAAATCAATGTTTTTTGGTGAGCTACTGGAATTCAAAAGTAATGTGGAAAAAGAAGTTGAGTAGAACTCCTAGTTTCCTAGCTTAAGGTACTAGCCATCAGTGGAAAGAAGAAGGCAAACAGGCAGGTATGCATGGGTATTTTCTGAAAGCAGTCTTTGACATGTTGATATTGAAAGACCTGATTTAGAATTCTTCAACAACAACAGAATTAGAAATTTATAAGAATGCTGAGAAATTTCCAAATATCTGGAACAATATATTTCTAAAGAACCCATGGGTCAAAGAAGAAATCATGAAATAAAAGAAAAACTTTATCTATGTGACAATGAAAACACAACATATTAAAATATACAGAAAATAGCTAAAGCAATGATTAGCTTTAAATCTCTTATTAGAAAAGTAGAAGGAGCTAAAATAACTTATGTTTCAACCTCAAGAAGCTAGAGAAGAGCAAACCAATCACGAAGTAGAAAGTAATAACAAAGATCAAGAAAAAGATGAAACAGAACAGATACAGAGAAAAATTAATGAAAATAAAAGTTGGATAAACTTTAAACCAAGAAAAGGGAGAAGATACAAAAAAGTACTAGGAATAAAGAGGTGAAATCACTACAGACTGTACAGAAAATAATTATAAAAGAGTTATTATGAAGTGCCAAAATTTAGATCATTTAGATGAAATGGAAGAGTTTTAAAAAAGGTACACATTATCAAATTACTCATGAAGAAACATAAAATCAAAACAGAACTATGTCAATAAAAATTAAATTAGTAGTTAAAAATCTTCCCAGGTTCAGGTGGCTTCACTCGTGAGAAGTAACCAAGTTAGAGAAGAAACAGTACAGTCCTATAAAAACTCTTTTATAAAATGAAAGGGAAGGAAATACTTCCCTAATTTATTTTAAGAGCCCAGTATAACCCTGATACCAAAGCCAGACAAAGCTATCAGAAGAAAATAAAACTACATGTCAATATCCCTTGTGAATATAGAAGCAAAAATCCTTAGCAAAATATAAACAATACAAACCCAGTAATGTATTAAAAAGGTACATACATCATGAACCAATGGAATTTATTCCAGAAATTCATAGTTATTTTAACATCTGAAAATAAAGTAATGCAGTGGTTCCCAATTGAAGGTGATTCAGCCATCCAAATCCCCTCCCTGAGACATCTGGCAATGTCTGAAGACATTTTTGGTTATTGCAACCTGGCATCTACTGTGTTGAGTCAAGGGATGCTGTTAAATATCCTACAGTACACAAAACATTACCCAAACTACCTGGCCCCAAATGTCAATAATGCTGAAGTAGAGAAACCCCAAATTGATGTAATAAAGAACAAAATCATATGATCATCTCAAAAGACATAAACAAAGCATTTGAGAAAAATCTAATACACACTCATGATAAAAACTCTTGAAGTGAAATAGATGGAAAAAAACCCTCCAACTAACATCGTACTTAATGGTGAAAGCCTGAATGCTTTTCCCTTAAGATCAAGAAAAAACGGATGTCCATTTTCATTGTTTCCATTGGACACTATGTTTGAGGTTTGAGCCAGTGCAGTCAAGAAAAAAAATTTTTTTAATGTATACAGATTGCAAAGGATGAAGCAAATACTTTGTAGATAACATGATTTTTTACAATTCCAAGGAATCTTAAAAAAATTTCACATGCAAGTTTAGTAAGGTCACAGGATACATGATCAGTATATAAAAAACTATAGTACTTCACAATTTTAAAAGGTACTATGTAACTACAATAATCAAGACAGTGTGTCAAAGGTAACAGATAGAATATGAGATCAATGAAACAGAGTAGAATCCTGAAATAAACCCACAATTTATTGTCAATTAATTCTCAACGAAGACATCAATTCAGGAGAAAGGATTGTCTTTTCAATACATAACAACTGAACAACAACTGGATATCTATATTCCCAAAGAGGGGGTTGAAGATCTTAGACCCTTCATACCACATTAAAAATTTCACTCTAAGTGGGTCATAGACATAAATGTAATAACTAAATTATAAAACTTCATGAATAAAACATATAGAACATGTGTGGCATTGAGTTAGGCAACAGTTTCTTACGTAACACCAACAGTATAATATACAAAAAAGAATGAATTAGACTTCATCAAAATTTAAAATTTTTGTCCTTCAAAAGATCATTAAGAAAATGAAAAGAGAGCTAGACTGGGAGAAAAATATATGCAAAACATGTATCTGACAAGACTTGTCAGATTCAGGACCTTTATCCGGAATAAAAATAGGAAATCTTACAGCTCCATTATAAGACAGACTATTCTCCTCTAAAAATGAGTAAAAGATTTCAATAAATATTTCTCTAAAGAGAATACACATAAAATACCAATAAGTACATGAAAAGATATCAACATCATTAGTCATTAAGTAAATACAAATTAAAACCACAATGAGATAGTACTAGACCACCCTCTAGAATGGCTATAATCAGAAGCCAATGAAACCAGTATTTCCAAGAACATGGAAAAACTGGAACCCTCATACAATATTGGTTACAATGAAAAATGTTACGTTTGTTGGAAAAGTTTGGTAGCTTTTTAAGGAGGAGCTACACTAAACATAAAATCCAGCATTTCTTCTCCTAGGGATTTGTTCCTAGAAAAAATGAAAACATATGTCCACATAAATATTTGCACCTAGCATTCACAGCAGCATTATCTAACCAAAAACTGGAAA